>BSBK01010901.1:212500-254687 GCA_027943335.1 Chamaecyparis obtusa
ATTTATTTTATTGACATGGCTATTTTCCATTCATTCACCCTATCTTTTTGTTCATACACAACTCAAAGATTTAACCTTTCACAAGTAGCTACATCAAAATCTAATAATAAACAAAACTACACATCGAACAAAAAGTGGAGCTCCAATGCACCTTGATCCCATGGATATGATGGGTATGTAGGAATCTTCAAATGCAATCATAGCTTCTAGAGTGTATGTGTGTTGGACATAGATCAATATTTTTTCTATTACACATTTCCATTATTCACATCATCCATTCCACTTGATATATTTTCTCTTACACTTCACCTTTCTTCCATTTACAGTTATCGAACCACAAAACTTGGTAGTTACTAACCATATTTTACTTTCACACATTTCTCTCCTCTGTTCTCTACAGATTCCATTCAAGATAAAAACATAATTTCTTCCATCCACACTCTTGAATTTTAGTGTTCCACCATATGTAATAAGCAATCAACAACAAAGGCCAATAGACAAGAAAACTCTAAGTGAATATAATGGATGTCAACAACGAGAGCCCCAATCAAAATCACCCAATAATTAGGGAAGTTTTAAAATCTCAAGAGAATAGAAAGGCTTGTGACCCACAACTTTCTATACAAAAAAGATTACAAATTATAGTTGTTTGGCCTTCGAAGCTCCTTAAGTGATACTAATTAAGAAGAATCAACACAAATGTAGTTAACATGAACACAATTGAAGATATGGAAGTCATTGAGAAATTTTTTAACTATAAACTGAATATTGAAAATAATTATCTTTTACTAGTTGTTAATTATGCATTTCATGTGATATAAACTCATTCATTTTGCATTTGTTTCAAATAAATTATAAATGACACAAATGAACAAATAGTGTTGAAATCGTAGAATGGGCAAAAAAAGGCATCCATCTATAGTCGTGCATAGATACATTTGATTTTTCATTAGGGCTGCCCACTATTTCCCAATTACTCTAGTCTAGATGTGACAAAATTTCATTGGTGATTAAGACATGGAGGTGGTCCACTGACATAGTTGACTCCTTTGAAATTGTTTGTTCATCTAGGTCATCCTTTTATACTTTTAATACATTGTGAAAGAAATATTGGAGGAATGTGTTGTAGTACACACATTGTATAATTATCTACTATAAATAAAATATTTCTTTCAACATTTGGTTTATATCTAGAACCTTATTGTGCACCTACCATTTCCTTCAACTTTGTTTTTTTTAACTTTCTTTCTTTTTATTCTTCTTTAATATCTATCACCTATGAAGGCCAAAAACCTCAACTATTATTCATAACCCATTTTGTATTTTCATTTCAATGGAAATTGGTGACTTACAATCCTTTCTATTTTCTTTATATTTTGCAACATCCTTAATTATTGGGTGATTTTAAATTAGGGCCATGCAGATGTTGATGGTGAAAACCCAAAAAATAAGCTCGTGTTACAATTTTTATGATAAGTCTAAACTGCACATAATAAGTATTAATGTAAATTTACATATTCATTCATGTACTATAGAAACTTCCTCTATTATATTGTAATGAGTTCCTCTTTATATGTTTTTTTCAAAATAACCATATTTCAAGTATACAACAAATTAATGTAATGATATTTTATCTCTAAATATTTCATATCTTTACAACATATATGTTACTACCTCTTTAAATGCCATCAAGGCCCGTACACTATTATTCTCTCTAACCACCTACATCAAACTTATTGAAAACATAACTATATCTTGAAAATAGAGTGTGGCTCCAATATACCTTGATCCCATTGATTTTATGGGTATGTAGGTAGCCTGGAATGCAAGTAAAGCTTCAAGTGTCTAGGTGTGTTGGATATAGATTCACCTTTTTAATATCAATATTTTATAGGGTAAATGTACAAAGTTGTGTCACACTTTTATAAAGGAAAAGGTCAACAACACACAAATGTTTTAACTTTAACGACATAAAAATTACACTTATGTTTAGAATTTGGAGATGATGTAAACTAATTAAATGTGTAAAAGTGGATGAATTTTATGCCTATAATTTTTTTAATTTCTTTTGAACAAGAATTCACATAATTTTTTAATTTTTGAAGTCCATTTTTTACTTGCTGAAAAATGAGGGTCTTGTTCCCACCAGAAAAGTATATGCAAATAATTTTTTTTTCCTTTAATTTTAAAATATGTTATAGATGAAATGTATAGCTAGTGTAGAAAAAAAGAAAAATTAGTTTTCAATGTATATTTTCTCCGTTATAACTACTCAAAGTCAAACATACCTAAAATCGACAGTTTTCATCTCCCACCAAATTTCCCCCATCAAATCTACACCATTCAGAAAAAAAATTACACATTCTTGAAGAGAACTCTCTCCTCTAGTGTTAAATATAAAATTTCAATTTTTTTCATAAGCTTTACTATTTTTTTCTATTTTTGAAGCAGCATGTTCTCGAATGTTAAAATACCTACTTGCAGTATTTTGAAATTATAATATATTAGATCTAACTAAAATACTATAAAAATTATATAATGATAATCTTGACTCTGTGCTCTGAAAAAAGGTATTTTTATATTTGTAAAAAAATATCATTAAAAAGAGTAGGAGTTATTGAAACATCACTTTTCTGAAATAATTTTATTTCTTTAGTAATTGGTATAAAATGTATGCATTTAATGGATATTTCCAATTGGAAAAGTTGAAGCGCTTATTTAACTTAGCTAGATTGAATCTAGCTAGACCATATGTTTGACAAAAAATAATTTTAGTTTGAAGTATTCAAATTCAGTTGTGGTGATAAGATGTCCTAAAATGTGACACAGCTTTTTGCTTTTACCCTATACTCCTTTCATTCCATTGGAAATAAACCATATATTCAACCTATTAGAGAAACCACTATTTCTAACTTGCAGCATCTTTCTCCCATGTTTTTACTTCCTCCCCTTGTTTTTGGTTATTCTTGTAGGTTTCAATTCAGAAGTTGTCACTTGGAATATGATCACTTTTCTCTATCAATTATTACTAATCCTTTCTTTATTTTAACAAAAAAACATATACTTAACCACTCTGACTAGCCACTATTTCAAAATAATATCTTGTGCCCACATTATTAACTCATCCCCTTGTTTTCAGTTTTCCTTACATGTTTTAATACAAAAAGTTTATAATAAGTATCATGTTCTATTGTTCACTAAAATTTTCTCTTCCTTTTCATATGTGTACAATAATTATAGATAGTTACAAGAAATAAATTGAAACATATGAGGAAAACAAAAAATAACATTTGCATAGGGAAAAACATCAATGGTTATCTATGATCATATCTTTTTGTAACAAACCTATTCCTACTTGTTTGAATACCAGTAAGGATCTTGCATTGTTGTTCTCTCCAAGTACCTACATTAAAATTACCAAAAACATTAATACATTCCAAAAAAAATTTTTGGCTTGAGCACACCTTGATCCCATGGATTTTGTGGGTTTGTAGGTAGCTTGGAATGCAAATAAAGCTTCTAGTGTCTAGGTGTGTTGCATATAGATTCAATTTTTCTCCAATTTATATATAAATTCTTGTATTGTAACTACTTCCTCTCTTATATTGTAAGGAGTTCCTCTTTATATGCTTTTGTACCAAAAAATATATATTTTAGATATATAAAAAATCATTTTAATGGTGTTTCTGTTTCTACTTTTTCATTTAGATTTCTATTCCAGATTACATGATTATACATTTTATTGATATTACCAATAAATGGGATGTTAATTTTGGGAGACTACTAGTAGTAATATTGAATTGTGAGATGAATTTAATTCTTTATCATTCTTCATTGTTACTTTTTGTAGTCCTCCAATATTATTTAGAGCCTTATGCTCTGATCCAAACATTAATAATTACAACAATGGCTTCAATTATCATACTTTCTCACAACATGGAAGTATCAATTTAGGTTGACATTACCAAATCTTCATATTATTTTCACATATTCAATGTATCAGAGTAGCCATTGTTTCTAACTAGCAACATCTTTCTCCCAAATTTTTCCCTCCTCTTATTTTTAGTTTTTATTATAGGTTTCAATACAAAAGTTGTCATTAGAAATATGATCAATGCAATAATGGCTCTGATCCTTGCTTCATTTTATGGGAACCATGCAGTACACCATCACAAAGGTAATGATATTTTCTTGTACCTTCTATGGTTCCCCATAATTTTATTTACCTTACCATTACATCTATTGCATTACTAGTTCTTCATATCATAATTCATTTTTCTAAAGTACTATGTGCTAAATAAATACTTCTTTATCTTTCTCCTTCAAGTCGTATTACTTCCATGCACTGCACATGATTATAAATTCACTCCACTAATCAATTATGACAAATCTCACAATATATTCCAAACTATTCCAAAGAAGTGTTTCCATGTATAAAACATAATTACTTTGTACTGTTTTTGTTTCTAGATACTACTTGGTTTCTTAAATAGTTCTCAACAATAGAATACTTCCATACCTCTTATTAACTATGTAGTTCTTATAGAATTTTTCTAGTTCTACACTCTTTTTTCGGGTTTTTATGAAGAGTACCATAATGAAAGATATCACCTAAAATGTTGAACAAGAACAAGAGAAGAAAATAAATAATAAATAATAAATTAAATTGAGAGGAGGCTCCCTAAAATAGATGCAATAATTGTAACAATCACTATAAATAAATAGTTTAAAAATCCAATCCACAATTTACTAGTTACTAAAATATTCTGAAGAGAGTAGTGAAAATGTTGCACTTACTATCTAAGGAATATGTGTTCCCATACAAGGTCTATGGTGGATTTAAGTTACAGAACTTTTTATTCTTTTGTAAGTTTTGAAAGAGGACTTGGCATTTCATGTGGGAATTGGTATTTGAGTCTAAAACTAAATAGAAATTAGTTTCTATTTCTAGTGTTCTTGCCTAATGTAGAGGATAATATCTTCATAATTTCTCATGGACTGGAACTTGAAGATTTTTCTTTGTCAATATTTTTACTCATTTACTCTACAATGCTCTTTGTTAATTACGAAGAAGATCTTACTACTTAATGAACATGTCTAATATATACTCCATTTTTATTTTTTTTTAAAGATCTAACTTTGCATGTTGGTCTCTTTCTTTTATTGCATGACTTCTTATGAACATGAGGAACTTCTTCGTTCCAATTCTAGAAATGTCTTTGGACCTTTGAAGTAAGTCATTTGGAAGATAATTGGAAACTATCTTTAGACCTGGAAGTAATTCATTTGGAAGACAATAGGAAACTACTGCTATATAATAAGGATATTTTCCACATATTATAGCATTTGGAATATATATTCTAGAACAATATCAGAGATAAAAAAATTAATTTTATAGAAATTAAAATCACCAATTAATAACATTGACATAACTAAAAACTATATGAATATTCAAATTTGGTATTAATAAATATAGAACCTTGTAATAAATTTTAAGGTCAATAGATCTGTAGTGCTTGTTCTTGATGAGATATTGAATAAAATCATGGTTGAACTAGAACTCTCTTCGGTGGGTAAGTTCCTAGCATTTAGACCCTCTATTGACTAGCTTAGAAAGTATGTCTCAACCCAATGGAAATTTAAGGGTGATATGAAAGTTAATATGTTTCCTAATAGCTTATTCCTTTATAGTTTTATGAATAAGGAGGATATGCTCTATTTTTTTACTAATGGGCCTTGGATTTTTTGTTCTAACCCTAGAAATATTATCCCTTTGTAAAGAAACATAGATTTGATGCTAGTTTTGATCTAGGTACTATGACCCTAATGTGGATTTGTGATGGAAGGAAGGACAAGGAGATGGGTCAAAGGCACACCCTAACTAGATCCACCTTGCAAAGATCACACGTGGAAGCAAAAAACACACAAGTGAGAGAGATAATGCAAATATATTTTATATATTCATTCAAATTGATTCATACATGCCAGGTGGTAAGGCCTTCCTAGTTTAGGCCATATATTACAATTCAAGTATATAAGTCCTCCAACATGTGAGGATCTGAAACAATCTTCAATCTTCTAACTTTTATCTTTTGATGTCCTAATTGATGTCTAACTGCCCTAAAACTACAAACAAAGATTACAATATATACAAGAGGCTACTGAACAAATCAACCTTCAGATCCACCATCAACGAAAGGAATGACCAGATCTAGGTCCACACGTTTCCCAATGATAGATACCATGATTAAATCTATAAGCATAATTAATTGCAAGAGTCGACCTCAACATGAAACTAAAACAAACACCTTGGTAAAAAAAAATAACCGAGTGCTAAACAAGCAACATCGAGTGGCAGGGAATTAACCAGGTGCCAAAGAGATAACTGACTAACCTCGGTTAACAAAGGAAACCAAGCAACACCAAACCAACTTGGTCAAAGTAGGAACCGAGCAACATAGGAAAATAAAAACATGTTTTTGGTGACACACGATTGCTAAGGACCTGAGATGCTATTGCATAAGACACCTGGGGTTATTTGAAAATGATTCTCTGAATCATGAAGCAAGTGAAATCTGAGCTGAATCCAACTCAGATTGTGAAATCCATGAACTGTCTTCAATAATGTCTATTCTTCCACTTTACCAAATATTCCATATACTATTTTCCTCTTGTACGTCTGCCAATTCTTTGTTCCAAAATCTACTCAACTTCATCTATCTATTTCTTAGGATAATCATTTGGTACTATCATTTCTTCATTTGACTCATGGTACTCATATAAATTAGCAATGTTGAATATAGGTGATATATCCATGTCATTGAGTAACTCAATCTCATAAGCATTTCCACTTTCAAATTTCCTCAAAATCTTGCAAGGACCAAACTTCTTCATTTTCAACTTCCCATATGTTCCAATAGGAAATCTACCTTTCTTCAAATGAGCCATTACTTCATCACCAATTGCAAAAGTCTTATGTCTTCTAGATCTATCAGCTCTGTCTTTTTATTTCTGATTAGTTTTCTCTAACTTATGTTTCACATCTTCATGCAATGTCTTCATGTACTCAGAAAACTTTACTCCTTCAGCACTTCTCTTTCCTTCATCGGCAATATCCCTCAAATCTGATAAACTTCTTAGTTGTATGCCATTTACAATCTTGAAAGGTGTTTTTCCAATACTCCTATTCATTGAATTATTGTATGAAAACTCTTCTTGTGCCAACACACAATCCCAATCACTCGATGTGTCTCCAACTAAGCATCTCAAAATATTTCCCAAGCTTTTATTCACAACTTTTGTCTGTCCATCGGTCTTTGGGTGAAATGTAGAACTATATTTCAACTCGGTGCCAAACTTTCTCCAAAGGGTCTTCCAAAAGTATCCAACAAATTTACTGTCTCGGTGAGAGATGAGACTCCTTGGTAATCCATTCAATCTGACAATTTCCTTAAATAAAAGATCTGCTATATGTACTGCATCTGATGTCTTTCTACAAGGTATAAAATATTCCATTTTAGAAAATCTATCCACAACAATATATATAGAATCATTACCTCTTACTATCTTTGGTAAGCCAAGAACAAAATCCATACTAATATCAATCCAAGGTTTCTTAGAAACAAAAATTAGTGTATACAATCTAGTATTCTGACTTACTCCTTTTGCAACTTGACAAATTCCACAACTTTTCACAAATTTTTTAACATCCTTATACAACTGCAGCCAAAAGTATTTCTCCTTAAGAAAATTCAATGTCTTTTTGACACCAAAGTGTCCATCAAAACCACTACTATGTTTCTCTTTTATCAAATTAGTTCTCATTGATCCTCTCAGTATACACAACTAAATACCTTTAAACAACATACCTCCTTGAATGAAATATTCTTCCCATTTAGTACTCTGTTGATCTTGAATAGGTGCTCTGCACTTTCTCCATGGCTCAGAAAAATTAGGATCAAATTCATAAGAATCTCTCATGTCATCAAAACCAAGAACTTCAATTTTCATCTCAGTCATCAAAGATATTCTTCTACTCAATGCATCTACAACTCAGTTAGTGAATCCACTCTTATGATTTCTCACAAATGTATAACTTTGCAAATAGTCAACCCATTTCATATGTCTCTGATTCAACTTATTCTGACTACCCCAAATATTGTAAAGCTTTATGATCAGTATACACCACAAATTCTCTCGGTATCAAATAATGTCTCCATTTCTTCAGGGCTTGAACAATAGCATAGAATTCTTGATCATACACAGAATATTTCTTTTTTGCATCATTCAACTTTTCACTAAAGAAAGCAATAGATTTACCTTCTTGACTCAACATAGCTCCTATTGCACTTTCACTTGCATCACATTCCACTTTAAATACCTTATTAAAATTAGGCAATGCTAACATAGGAAAATTAGCAACCTTCTACTTTAGAGTCTCAAAACTTTTATCATTTACATTTGTCCACTTGAATTCTCTTTTATCTCCTCTCATAGTCTCATTCATAGCATTACAAATTGAACTAAAATTCCTAATGAAATTTTGGAAAAAAAATTCCAAACCATGAAATGATCTTACCTCACTAGCATTCTCAAGTGTAGGCTAGTTAAAAATAGCTTCAACCTTTTCAAGATCCATCTTCAAACCATTAGCTGAAATCACAAATCCCAAATACATAATCTCCTCTTTCATGAAAGAACACTTTTTCAGATTTATTAGCAACTTTTCTTCTTTCAACCTATACAATACTTGTTTAACATGAAAAAAAAATTCTTCTCTGGTCTTACTGAATATCATAATATCATCTAGGTATACAATCACAAATTTACCTAAGAATTTCTTCAAAACTTCATTCATCAACCTCATAAAAGTACTCAGTGCATTAGTTAAACAAAAAGGCATAACCAACCACACATAAAAACCTTATTTTGTCTTAAATGGAGTCTTCCACTCATCACCTTCTTTGATTCTGATCTAATGATACACACTTTTCAAATCAATTTTGGTAAAATACTTTGCTCCAGTCAAACTATCCATTATATCATCCATTCTTCGTATAGGAAACCTATATTTCATGGTTATCTTGTTGATTGCTCTAGAATCAGTACACATTCACCATACTCCATTCTTCTTAGCTATCAATATATTAGGTAGTGCAGAAGGACTCAAAATTTCTTGGATCAAAGCTTTCTATAACAATTCTTGAATCTATCAGTTCAATTCCTGATTCTCGGTAGGTGTCAACTGATGTGGTGCTTTATTTGGTAAACTAGCTCTAGGGATTAGATCCATGCAATGATCAATGCTTCTCTTTGGTGGAAAACCATCAAGTAAATTATCAGAAATGATCTCACTATACTCATTGAGTAACTTACCAATTTCTTCAAGGATGCTATGCTTTGTTTTCTTACTCAGTTTGTTAGGAATCACAGCAAAACAAACATAATTCTTCTTCAAATCCTTAACAAACTTTCTTCCTTCCATCAAGAAAACTTTCATAGATGTGAAAATATTACTAACAGGTTCTTCAATCAAACGTAACAAGATTTGTCTTCTCCCATCAGCCCAAACAATATATTTATGCAATTTCCCATCATATATAGCATGTCTATCATATTGCCAATGTCTTGTTAGAAAGTAAAGTCCACCAAGATAGTTGAGAGGGGGGGTGGGGGTGGTGAATCAGTTATCAGATAATTATAACCTTTATCAACTTTAATAGATTTTAACCATACAAGCAATGTAACCAACAACCATAGAAAGATATTCATGCACAATAACGCAATGAAACAAGATATGTTGAGTAGGGAACCTCTTGATCAAATAGTAAAACCTAGTGGGAATGATGCCCACAAAAGATGCACTAATATGAATATTCCTTGTGAAAGGATGGACTCTACTAGGAATCTTATGAAATACATTCAATGCATATGAATCCCTATTAGGAGATTTTGAATCCCTGCTAAAAGATTCTAACTTTGTTAGGAGTTATGGAAGACAGAAGGACCCACTACCCAAATAGCTTCAATGGCCAGATCACTAAAACACTGTCCAACTAATCTCTAGATTATTCAATAGAATAATATCAAAATATTATAGATCTCAACAATATGTTACCTCTCCTCTGATTGTGCCAAACTGCACTCACTGCTACACCAGATCTCAATTTTAGATCTTTGTACCTCATGTATCCTCTTCACAAATTTTCTTTCACAATTACATATTCCATTCATCACATTCTCTTTACAAAAAGGAAAACATTCCTTCCTTTATACAACACTCAAGTAATTACAAATGAGTCAGCATACAAATTAAAAAATAAAACTTTCAACACGCTACACAAAAATTACACAAAACTGTCAGCTTCCAATTAAAATAACTCTTCACTCGTGTGACCTCAAATTTTGCACTATCAACTAGGTAACTATCAACATGTCTTCAACTGCTATCTAACTATGCATAACCAAATTCCATCCTGATTAGGAGATATCACATGATTACCACAAACCGCTACTCAGGAACACTGTCTGAATACTGCTTCCACTGAAATGCTCATAACTTCCATGAATAAATGAATTATTGTCTACGCTCTTAACCATGAACATATAATACATCATAGAGTAAATAATTAACATCACATAGCTTGATCTCTGATATCCCACATGCGCTAACCAAAACATTGTCTTCTCCTCTGCTAATCTTTAGTAGATCATTTTGTTGCATCAATGACAATCACAGTCATGAATGCAACAAAAACTACTACAGAATGGTTGTTAATACTCCCATAGGATATTTTAGTACTCAAAATTGTAGATGATCAAACCTTAATCAAAAAACCCTAATTTATAACTCCAACAGTCCCAATAGATACATCAACAATAATCAATACTAAGGTGTTAAGGATTTTCAATCCTTCTTCTCTTTGAGCTTAAAGCTTCAGGTGGGTATTACCTCTCAAGATTAAATTCTTCAAATATCACAATTATAACCTATATGCTTGATAAAAATATAATCATATAACTCATACAATTTAAAGTAAATTATTTTAATTTGATTGATGATGAAAACAACTGCAAAATAAGCCTATACCCATGCCTAATCCTAGGGCAGCAGAGTCAATGAATGCACATCTACAGAGAATCTCTCAAATCAAACACACCCAAACCCCAGATAAGATGCCTTGCATATTACCCTATTATGCATAAATCATATCATCTAATTCATGTATGAACACAAAAATCTCAGAGACCTCACTCAAGATTTATCCCTCCCTTGAAAGGAACTCAAATTTCAACCCCACTATCTACCTAGTAGAAAAATATGCCTAAAATGCCTTGCAAATTTAAACATATAGAGAAATCAAAGCCATACATGAAGACAATAAGAAATATACATGGAAATTTAGTATATTTTATTAATAAACTTCCAGTGTTAATGCATTCAGAGAAAATGGATTCTTGAGAATCAAGGACTAAATCTATGAACTCCTATGACAATAATTATTTCACCACCCTTTGGTGTGTGTTTATATTTTTTTATATAGAGAGATACCACCTTGGGATCCTTGATAAAAGGATGCAACAAGCTATGGGTGGCTCTGATAGTGACTTGTACTAGAATACAAAAGAGTTAAAGCATGTAATAGAAAAGAGGGAAAATTGTGCCAGAAGTTGTTTCTTCTCAATTTGAACCTCCATATGAGCTACACCTTTGTCTGTATGTATTTAGATGCAACTGCTAAAATTTTTTGTATGAATGATGACCGCCTAACCGGCTAACTTACATCATCCTCTGTATGATCAGTTTCTCTCCCTATGCTTGTAGGCCAAGTGCGTTGTTGGAGCCTATTCATCATCCAAATCATCAAGGTCATCTGTTGTAGGCTTAATTACTTTGGGCTTTGTCATGTTGTCCCATGTGGTAACCTGTTCCTCTGTTGGCCATGGAAACTATTGAATGCTCTGCAGTTTCTTCTTATGTCTTTCCAATCTTGCATCAACAATCTACTTTATATCTGTGATGAACTTGCTGAAGTCCATCTTTTCTTTGATAGCTTCATCTAGAACTGTATTGAAGTGATCTAAATCAACTTCATTGCTATCTTTTAGGAAAGCCTCTTTCTTAGGTAGTGAGAGATCAAAATCTGATCTCCATGTATCTAAATTTTTTATTTCTCCTTCTATTCTGATTTGAGGAATGAACTTATTGAAACCAGGTCCAAACATTTCCATCCATGTTTCAACTTGATTGGCCTTACCTTTGAAGGAAGATGAAAGAACACCAATCTTTTCAATCTCAACTCCTACCTGCAAAACTACTTCTGGGATATCATTCCTTAGAGACTGCACTGCTGCTAGTCTCTCAAACAATGATTCCCTTATTGACCAAGTTGAATGAAAGGTACTCAAAATATAAACAAAGTTGTTCACTTCACTTTTCAAATTGGGAAACTTATTATATGCAGTATAAAATGCATCTGCCTTATCCTTCAAAACTCCTATCCTATGTTGCAAAATTTTCAACAAGGATTGCACTATACCCTCAATCTTTTCCTTGTTCATCCTCTCTTCTGTAGCAGTAGCTTCTTCCTCATTTATACCTTGAATTTCTAGTAGTGCCTATTATGGTGGTGTAGGGGATACCATGGTCATGTTGATGATTTGTAGTTGCAAATCCTCTATAGTTTTTTCTAGCTCTCTTTCCTTTATGATCTGTATCTCTCTATCCCTCACCAATGCACTATAATTTGTGAAAAAATTTTGGTGCCTCTCCAATAGTTGCTTGGTTTTATCTTCATTTAACCTAGCAAAGTGAGTCAACACCTGTGAGATCTCAAGATCTTCAGTGTTGTGGATTGACTATACCATCTTATCACCATCCATTTTCTCTTGGATGTTCAACAGGGAAGGCTTTTGATCTTTTGGGTAAAGGCTCCACATAGCCAGTGCCTTATTTTTAGGGTTGTATCCAAACCCACTTATAAAATCCCCTACTTGGGTATCTGAAGTCAAATTTATATTCTCATGTTTCCTAATTTGGTCAATAATGAAAGGTGAGGCCAAATCCCACCTAGGTACAAGCAATATATTGCTAGCCTTTACCAACTGCCTAGCTTCTTCTAGGGTAATAGTTTCTGATTTAGGATCATAATCCTTTAGAATCTGCATGGCTTCATCTGGTATTTGGCCATCTTCCTTGATCTGAACACTAGAGGCCAGTTTTTGTTGCTTGCACCATAAAAGGAAGTCCTTGAATTCATTTGACTTAATAAAATTATCATCCTTTAAGAAGGCATCCTGCTTAAGCATCCTTTCATCTTGACCTAAGGCCAAGGGTAACTCAACTACTTCTGTCACCATTTTCTATTTTCTTTTTCCTCTTTGATCCTTTGCCTAAGCTAATGATCAGAGGCTCTATTTCCTAAAAATAGAGCTTTCACTTTGTCTCCCTTCTTCGTAGGAACCCTGGCTCATGAAGATTCTCCTATTTGCAATTTCTATTTCTTCTGAGGAGGTGCACTGGTGTCTTGAGAGCTAGGAAGCTCTGTCAAATCCATTATTGCATTTTCCTCTCCTTGTTGGGCATCAAGAGATCCTTGTTCCATAGCAAGAGGGTTGTAGACTGGGTAGCCTCCATCACTATCTTCATATTCAGATTCTAAGTGCTTCTCCTTTTCTCTACCCTTATCATAAATTTGGTCCTCAATAGAGTTGACCAATGTTTGGTAATTATCCATCATCATCTCCAATCTTTGTAGATAAGTCACCATAGGGTAGAAGCCCCCAAAGGGAATCCCCTGTGTCTTCAATTGCTTCTCAAATCTCATCAATTCATTGAATTAGTCTTCTCTTTTTTTCTATCACATCCTCCTCAATGATGTTTCTGATAAGATCTTCCTCAGGATACTCCTCATGTCTTTTATTTATAGGAATAGTAGGAGTGTATTATTTTCTAGCCATTACTATGAAACCCTCTATATCAACATATCTAGGTTCTGCAACATTCATTTTGAATTGGCCTAGCCAATCATTTAACTTGGCAAATGCATTCTTCCCAATTGTGAAGTTGCATACATAAAAGTGTCTTGGGGTAAATGTACCCTTTCTGAGGGAGGCTAGATGCTCTTTATCGCTTAACATTAGTTTCCAAATAATCTCCAAGAAGGAAATCCTTGGTGGAACAAAGAATGGTAGTGTATGGGGTGGTTGGGGGCATCCATAAACTCTTATTATGGTGTAGGTCCTCTCATAGTAAAATTCTCCTCAGTTGTGTCCTTTAGACCATTTGTCAATAAATTGACAATGCCTTATCAATTGTAGAGACTTTACTGGTAGACTACAGAGATCTATCCCTAGGTTGAGTAAGATAGGCCACACCATCCAATTTTGAAAAACATAGAAATCATAATTAGGGCGAGTAGGGTTCCAAGCTCCTATCCAAAATTGTACTAGATTGGGTCGACCCTTCCACATCATCTGAGGATATAGGTTATCTAGATTCATAATGTTGTAATTATAAAATAGAATGAGGTGCATTAACAATGAGTAATGCAAAAACTTAGGGGAATCTTCTATGTTCCTTATTGCCTCCAATCCCTTGTGCATTTTATTAATGGCATACCCAATGCAGTCATATCCTTTGTTGGCATGCATGTGTTGTGAGTCTAATACCATCATCAAGATGTTAGATGTAATCCTATCTACCCCACCATCTACTCCAAGCACTCTACACAAACTATATGCAATATACTTTACATAAAAAGATAAGTCTTTGTAGAAGTAAGGGGTTGACCCAGCCATTGCTGCAATGTAGTTCATGTTGCCTTAGTGAACATGGCTTTGAATCTCCTTGGATACAAGGAAAAATTGTCAAGTATACCTATTGGTCTAGGCTTATAGGTCAATTTTTGTGGCCATGGGGATATTGATACCAAAATCCCTCATGAAAGAGCTCCTATCTAATGTAACTAGGGCTAAGCCATCATGCTTTCTTATCATTCTAGATAGGGGGTCATAACAACTTGCCAATGCAATTAACAAATCAACATCCAAGAAAACATCTGGGACTATCAACTTGGCTAATCCTGATGTCCAAGGGTTTGACACAGGAACTAGACTTTTAGCATTTTTATAAAAATACTTAAACAAATTCATTCTAGATATTTCAGGTGTCTTGGAATCTCTATAGTAGCTCAAATTGTCAATGAAATATTCACCACTAACCTTTTTATTTTGTGATGATCCTAGTAGAAAGGTGAGAAACTTGTCCGAGAAACTTTCTTTTGCCTTCTCCTTAGAACCCTTATTGGTAGAGGCCCCATTGGTTGATGGTTGACTCATTTTGACTGCAACTATGAATTCCTCTAAAAATTTTGAAGCTATAAATCCTCTGACTACATAAAGCTCAAAAAAATCTCGTACTTTAGCTCTAGCTCTCCTGAATACTTGGTAATTTGGAAATGAATGATAGTTAGTTATATTTATTATGGAGAATTGAATGCAACTTTCCCTTTTGAGACTTTCATCTCTGTAAATTATGTCACATCTTCCATTACTTGGCATCCCCTAAACTTTAATTCACTAGCCGTGGGATAAGATAATGATAGGTAATCAAATTCAATTTCTGGCAACCTAGCAACTACTAGGCCAATCACAATCATTGAAAGATTTAGCACCTTTTCATATTATTCTGAGATTCAATGACTAAAGGGAAATATTTAATCATTATATTATGAAATAACTTCCAGAGACCTAGCGACTATAGTCTATTGATCGCCAGAACTTATTGACTTTTCAAATATTTTATGGAGACTACACGACCTTACCCATCTGGAGATCTAGTGACCATAAGGGGAATCTCTTTATCACTAAATATTTGTTCAATTTCTTATTTCTTCATGCAATTATACGACAGCCATAGGATCTTAATCTAACGGTAGTCACTGAGTCTCTTCATCTTTAGGATGACATCACTTTTATCTAGTGATTGAGAGACAACCGTTAGATCTAAACTTATAAATAAGAAAATCTATGGTAATCGTGTAGTCTCTACATTTTCATTCTAACTTTGACTTTCTTTGGAGATCTGGAGACTGAACATATTTAGAGACTTGGCAACTATAAGAAGAAATCTTTGATTTATCTTATTTGGAGATTGAGTGAGTATAGTCTATCTTGTAATCATTTAGAGATTATTTAATCCTTTGATTTACCCTTTGACCAATCAAGAGAGGACACATCATCAAATCTGACAAATGGATTATAGGAAATAATAACCCAACCAAAATAACCCTGGATAAAATAACCCAGCCATAATAACCTAAGGATAAAATAACACATGGTCATAATAACCCAATCCAAAATAACCTGCAGTCAAAATAACCCATGGACAAAATAACCCCATAAGATTATAGAGAAAGGAAAACAAAATCTATAAATTACAAGTATATTTCTAAAAAACTCTTTATTCAAATTTTCAATTAAAGTGTCAAACTATGAGCAATGCCTGTTATATAATCTTAAATATTATTATTGTCATAACCATCAACTAGTCTTTTTAGTTTTTCTTTGAGTTCACGGTAATTTTTCCTACTTGGTTGTGTAGTGTGTCCAACCATATATTTCTCTATTTTATTCTCTTGGTGACCCTATTCTTTTTTCAGTGCTTTGATGAATTTCCAGATTGATCTATGCGATGATTGAAGCAATTCAATAAATCCTCTATGCCATCCCTCAATAGAATTATTGGTTTTGGGAAGATCATCTGGAATAGCTGAATAGCAGTTCCACATTGTGATTTAAAGCTTGGGTGACCGTCTGTTGCCTCTTCTAGTTAGTCTTCCAATCCACATGTCTTCAAAATAATCAATTATGGGTTGCAATGTCTCCTCATGTTCTATATAATAAGGAGATTGTAGAATTTTTTCAAATGCATTGATTACATAGGCATAAAATCCAATGCAACAAGTTTTTGATCTCAAATGAAAATACTTCATCGACATTGTAACGTGTTTGTAGACCTTCTTCTTGAACTTTCCTCCACAAGCACTAAGAGAAATGGAAAAGGCATCCCCAAATAGTGACATTTGGAAAAATTTCAAAAATAGCTCCCTTGAAACCTAATTCAAAATCAATAAGTATAGTTTTTGGGTTTAGATCAGGTTGCAATTGTTTTAATTTTACAAGTACTTGTGTATAAGCGGATCTTGTTTTGTTGGTCATAAGAATATAGATGAGTGGAAATATTGCATTATTTTTCAGGCCATGAATTGTGTACAATTGCTAAAAAATACTTGGTACTATTTTAAATGTACCATCACTAAACCAATGTTTAAAAAACCCCTAGAAAAATTTATTATAATGTTTAAAAAATTATATTAAAAAATATTTTTTTTTATGAATTTTGATTTCTCTTTTTCTTGTTACTCTACACACTCTTAATTCTTCTCCCCTTCTTCCTTCCTTTACTTCTCTAAGCTCTTAATTCTACCACTTTATCTATCCTCTTAATGCCTCTTCATAATGCCTTTTGACTTATATCTTTTCATAGTAACTCTTATTTAGCTTATTCCCACGAATGTCTTTATTTCTATAATTATTTACCATTTTATAAGTCATTTAAGCATATTAAAGATGTTTTAAGGCTATTTTAGGGGTATATAATGGATATATGGTCTAAAAATGACCTAAATATCCTCTATGGTGCCTCACAATCCCTTTTTTAGCATACTAACTTGATCTAAAATGACCATGGGTTATTTTGTCCATGGGTTATTTTGACCTTGGGTTATTTTGACCATGGGTTATTGTGACCCTAGGTTATTGTGTCCTTGGGTTATTATGGTGGGGTTATTGTGTCTAGGGTTATTTTGGCTAGGTTATTATGTTCGGTTACCGATTTATCTTCTTTTTCACTTTTTTGACCTCAGCCGACACTTAACCTTTAGTCATCTTGATATCACATGACTAAGGTTTTCTTTCGAATCTCTGGATGATTCTCTTAACCCTTGTTTACTTCAGAGACTTGGTGACTAAGCACTTCTTGTAGTTGCTACAACTTTTCTTAACTCGTGGTTCAATTTGGAGATGATGTGACCACCGCCCAATTCCAAACATATCAACAGCTCAGATCTATTCTTTGAAACTCCTTATCTTAACCCATCCTCTTATGGTGATCACACAACTAAGGACATCTTGCAGTCTCTCAATATTTTTCTTTACCCTAGTTACTTCTAGAGACCATACGAAACCCTTTAATCACCAAGCCGTTAGATAATCTTCTTAACCTCGATCAAACTATGAGATATAATGTTGACTGTTGATTCTTCCTCAATCTTATGGTTATCACTGAGTCTCTAAAGATATTATGGCTTAACCACTTCATTATGAGATTAGGAGACAATTGTGTCGCCAGATCACTGAGTATTTAGAACATAACCACTGGGTGTCTAAGAACACGTGACTAGCATAATTGCTAGGTTGTTGGATGATTTTCTTAACTGCCAAAGAACTAGGAGATCACGAGACCGAAAAGAAACATAACTACCATCCTTCATTGAGAGACTTAGCAACCATATAGTGAGTCTCCTTATCACTAAATATTTGTTCACTTCATCATTCCATAAAGAGATTACTCAACTACATACCTTTTGCATATACAAATTCAATGACTATAGTTTAACTTCAAAATATTTGCCAATAGCAGTCGCTAGATCTCATAAAGATCACTAGGAGACTTGGCAACTGAAAACATCAGCTGAGTCTCATGAAGAAAAGGAATATACCCCAGACTTAAGGAGATCGTGCAACAAAACATTCTTCTGAATCGCCAGACTAAAAGGAATATGTTGAATGCATTTTGAGACTGGGCGACTAAGTGGTAATTATAAAGTACTACACATGCTCAAAGGATTACTTAAGTTATTTGAAAAAGTAACAGCAAATTAGAACTCGGTCAAGTTTTCTCTAGGGTTTTGGACTTTTAGAAGCATCTTCAACTTAGCACCTAGGGTTTTCAGCATTAGGAACATATTTTCAACACCTTGGACATGAGATTTAGCAGGAGAAAAAGCTCAAAAGCTGGGAAAACTTTCAAAGAAACAGGAAAAGGAACACAACCTTGAAAATTATGAAAATACTACCAATAGGATATATTTAGCATTCATTCCTAAAAATCTCCCCAATTGGCATTGATGGCAACGTAGATGAAAAACATCCAATGTTCCATAAATCCAACACTGCAACACTACTGCTTTGAAAAATACTTCAAGTCCTCTTCATCAATCAAATCTTGCTTTGTTCTCCTATTCAATTCTCTCCAATAGATGGTACAAATGGTTTTTCATGTACACTTCTCCCCCATTGACATCAATGACATAAATTTCATCATTATGTCAACAATAACTCTAATGTCAAAAGACACTATTTAGAAAATACATTCACTAGAGTTCTCATGACTCAGCTCAGGTACAGATACTCCCCCATAGAGGAAGTACCAGCATCCAGTCCAAAAGAAAGATAGGGCTCATATACCACTGGATGGATGCAACAATCTACACTTCTCAAACGTAGGTTGGGGCATAACCCCAAGCATACCTCTTAGATACTCAAATGTATCCTTATGCAAAGGTTTTGTAAATATGTTTGCAATCTGCTCCTTTGTACTTATGTATTCAAGTCTTACTTCTTTCTTAGCAACTTTCTCTCTTACTACATGATACTTTATCTCTATATGCTTTGTCTTAGAATGTAATACAAGGTTCTTAGACATACTAACTATACTGGTGTTATCATAATGTATAACAACAGGCTCAACAAATTTTACTCCAATATCCTTCAGCATCTACTTCATCCAAATTATCTGGTTACAATTGTTTGCTATTGCTACATACTTTGATTCTACTATGCTCACTGCTTCTCTCCAGAATATCTTTGCTAAGTCATTCTCAAATAACATAGCTCTTGCCACTTCAATCATTGATTTATTTCTTCTTTCTACAATACCATTTTTTTCAAGTGTCCTAGGGGCTAAAAATTGTCTCTTACTACCATTCACTTCACAAAAGTGTTAAGTTCCCTAGAAGTAAATTCTCTACCTCTATCTGATCTCAAACATTTAATCTTCATTCCAGGTTCATTCTCAAATTTATTCTTAATGACCTTAAACTTATCAAATGCTTCAGATTTTTCTTTAAGAAATGCAATCCACATAATTCTTGTAAAATTATCAACAAGAATCATAAAATACCTTTCTCCATAGAATCCTCTAGTCCTTGTAGGACTGCTCAAGTCTATATGAACAATCTCCAACTTTTCTTCTGATGTAAACTTCTTACTGGGAAATGAGCTTCTCTTTTGTTTAGCCATCACACATTCCTTGCACATCATGTTAGTAGGCTTCATAATTCTAGGAAAATCTCTTACTGCAAGTGTAGTACTCACTTTCACAATGTTATCAAAATTTATATGACAAAATCTTCTGTGCCATAACCAACTATCATCAATCTTAGTAATCAAGCATTTCATCTTAGTAGGATTCAACCAAAATACATTACCTTTGGTTCTAGATCCAGTACCAATCAAATTTCCATCTTTATCTTTTATCACACAAGTTTTCTCGGTAAACCAAACTTGATATCCCTTATCAACTAATTGTCCAACACTCAAAAGATTATGTTTCAAACCATCCACAAAGTAAACATCATCAGTATTAGTCTTTCCATCAAGAGTAATAGATCCTATACCTTTAATCAAACAAGGTGCATTGTTTCCAACTCTAACAACTCCTCCATCATAATTGTTAAACTTTATGAACTTTTTCATGTCTCCAGTCATATGATGTGAACAACCACTATCTATAATCCAATTAGCTTTCTTTTCAACTTGAGAAACTAGAGCTTTTTCATCCTTAACCTCTATTTCAGGATTTTCTTCTTTATTTGCTACAAATCCTATATCATCATTATTCTCAATATCACTTTCACTTAAGGTTCTCTCTGTACTAACTTCAAGTTCTTCATCATTAGCATAATAAAATTCCTTAGATCTTCTAGTCTTAAAATTGTTTCTATACTTCTTAACTCTCTTAGGACATTTAGATGCAAAATGACCATATTCTTGACATGTCCAACATTTAAAAATTTTCTTACCATCTAGTTCTCTATTCACAAGCAAGGAAATACCTTCTTCAATCTTCTTGTCTTCTTCATTTCTAGATCTATTGATGCCAGCATAATCTCCACTCACACTGATCCTTCTTGACAAAGTAGGATGAACACTAAGAGCACTGAATGGTGTGTACATTCTAGGTAAGTCTCCTGATAATCTCAGGTTCTTTTCTACTGCTTCCAATATTCCAAGAAGACTCTCTCTTGTAAAGTTCATAGTATAAGGTATAACTTGTTCAATCATTGTGTTTTCTACTTAAATGCAGGAGTCAATGTCCTCAAAATTTTCCATATCACTTCATTCTCTATCTTTGTTCCTCCACAAGATTTTATACCTGCAACAATCTCTGACATTCTACCAATATAGCTTCTAAAAAATTCATCTTCCATCATTCTTATATCTTCAAACACACATATCCAATTATGTAATCTAACTTTCTTTACATGTTCATCACCTTCAAAAGTAGACTGTAAAGCTAACCAAATTTCATGAGATGTTTTCAAATATTTTACCTAACTGTATTCATTCTCTAGAAGGGCTAACAAAAGTTCTTCTCTGGCAAGTATTTTACACATGAATAGATCTCTTTCATCATTAGTACATATTTCAATATTATCCTCCTCAATGATAGTCTTCTCATTCTTACTAATCAACTAATAACCTGGTCCTAAACACAATAGATGTGTCTTCATCTTTTCTTTCCAGCTGTCAAAATTTACTTCATCAAACTTGGGGCTTTCTTTCCTGAAATTCACCATGGATCTCCTTAAGTTGTTAAACTTTTATTTCAAGGACCTGCCACTCTGATACCAATTGTTAGAAAGTAAATTCCACCAAGATAACTGAGAGGGGGGGGGGGGGGGGTGAATCAGTTATCAGATAATTATAACCTTTATCAACTTTATTAGATTTTAACCATATAAGAAATGTAACCAACAACCATAGAAAGATATTCATGCACAATAACACAATGACACAAGATATGTTGACTAGGGAACCTCTTGATCAAAGAGTAAACCCTAGTGGTAATGATGCCCACAAAAGATGCACTAATATGAATATTCCTTGTGAAAGGATGGACTCTGTTAGGAGTCTTATGAAATAAATTCAATACATATGAATCCCTATTAGGAGATTTTGAATCTCTGCTAAAAGATTCTAACTTTGTTAGGAGTTATGGAAGATAGAAGGAACCATTGCCCAAATAGCTTCAATGGAAAGATCACTGAACACACTGTCCAACTGAACTCTAGATTATTAAACAAAATAATATCAAAATATTACTGATCTCAACAATATGTTACCTCTCCTCTAACTATGCCAAACCGCACTCACTGCTGCACTAGATCTCAATTTCAGATATTTGTACCTCGCATATCCTCTTCACAAATTCTCTTTCACAATTACATATTCCATTCATCACATTCTCTTTAAAACAAGGAAAAAATTCATTCCTTTAAAACACACTCAAGTAATTACAAATGAGTTGACATACACATTACAAAATAAAACTTTCCACACGCTACACAAAAATTACACAAAACTGCTAGCTTCCAATTAAAAATAACTCTTCACTCATGTGACCTCAAATTTTTCACTATCAACCACATCACTATCAACATGTCTTCAACTTCTCTCTAACTGTGCATAACCAGATTCCATCCAGATTAGGAGATATCACCCGATTACCACAAACTGCTATTCAGGAACACTACTTGAATACTGCTTCCATTGAAATGCTCATAACTTCCATGAATAAATGAATTAAAATCTACACTCTTAACCATGAACACATAATACATCATAGAGTAAGTCCTTAACATCACATAGCTTGATCTCTAATATCCCACATGCGCTAACCAAAACATTGTCTCCTCCTCTGCTAATCTTCAATAGATCACTGTGTTGACATCAATGACAATCACAGTCATAAATGTAACAACAACTGCTACAAAATGGCTGCTAATAATCCCATAGGATATATTCAACATTCATTCCTAATAGGTCTACCCAACAAAATATGACAATAATCCATAGGCATAATATCACATAACACCTTATCATAGTACTTTCTAATTTTCAAATTTACATAACATTGTTCACTTACCAAGAGTGTATGCTCATCTTTGATCCATGAAATCTGATAGGGCTTTAGGTGTTCTAACCTTTTCAAATGTAACTTTGTAACCATTTCCTTAGATGCCAAGTTCTCTAAGCTTCCACTGTCAATGATTACATTTCATACTTCATCAAAAACTCTACATCTAGTCTTGAATAATTTTTTCCTTACCAGATCTTCCTTATTACTTTCACTCCAAAGTCCTCTCCTTACCATCAAGTTCTTTTCCTTCTTATGTTCATTTGGTGACTTTTCTTGCACCAAATAATTTCTAATGCTACTAACCTTCTTACTTGCATGTGTACATTCAAATGATCTATGTCCTCCATAATTATAACAAGTTCCTTGGAAATCACCTCTGTTATAACCACCTCGGTAGTTATTACCTCTTTCTCTAGATGAACTTTCACCTTTCCACTCGATCTTGCCTTTATCTAGATTTGTCTTTTCTAGTTTAGATCTACTATTTTCACCATAAGATTTACCTCTTCCTCTAGGGAATCTAGCACCTCTACCTCTTTGTCTTTGTTAATGTCTTTTATTCAATTTCTCCTCATCTTTCAATGCAAATTGATAAGCTTCTTCAATGTTCTCCAATTTGACCAAACTGATTTCTTCTTGGATGGAAACTCTCAATACATTTGAGTACCTAGAAATTCTTTCCACATGATCTTCATCATGTCCATATCTGATATCTAATCTATATAATTCCTCATTATACTCTTTTACCAAGCTATCTTTTTACCTCAAACTTTGCATTCACCTAACTAGGTTAATCTAATAATCACAAGGTAAAAACTACCCTTTCAATTTATTCACCATTTTATTCCATACCTTAATTTTTTCTTTGCCTTTCCTCTTTCTATGCAACTGCAGATGTTCCCACCACAAGGATGCATGACTTTTCAACTTTGTGCTTGCAATTTTCACCTTCTTTTACTCAAGGACATTTTCATACTCAAAGTAATTTTCCATCTCGGTCATCGAGTCCACCATTTCATAAGAATCCAATTTTCCACTATACTCAGGAGGATTAAAGTCTAGTGTAGACTTTAGATTTTTCAATGCTTTCAATAATCTTTCCTCACCTTGATCCATCACTGGTGTAGGTTCTACATCAACTTGTTCAAGTCCTAGATTTCATAATCACTAACATCTTCAAGATGTCTAACTCTTCTCTGGGTTGTCTCAACATGTCTACCAATCTTGGATCCGCATCTCACCTCCGACAAACCATCTTGAAACCCTCCATAATTATAGGCCAGATCACAATCTTCTACCCCACAACAAATCAACTAGGGTTTGACAAGAAGGAACCCTCAAACCTAGATCTAGATCTCACCTCACTCTGATACCACCTGATGCAAGGGAGGATGGGGAGAGGGGCCAAAGGTACACCCTAACCTGATCCACCTTGTAGAGATCACACGTAGAAGCAAAAAACACATAAGTTAGAGAGAGAGAATGCATATATCTTTTATATATTCATTCAAATTGATTCATACATGCTGGGTTGTAAGGCCTTCCCAGTTTAGGCCAGATATTACAATTTGAGTACAGAAGTCCTCCAACATGTGAGAATCTAAAACAATCTTCAATCTTCTAACTTCTATCTTCTGATGTCCTAATTGATGTATAACTACACTAAAACTACAAACAAATATTACAATATATACAAGAGGCTACCAAAAAAATCGGCCTTCAAATCCACCATCAATAGAAGGAATGACTAGATCTAGGTCCACACAGTTCCCAATGATAGATACCAGCATTAAATCTATGACAGTAATTAATTGCAAGAGTTAGCCTCAACAAGAAACTAAAACAAACACCTTGGTAAGAAAGGATAACTAAGCACTAGACAAGCATCACTGAGTGTTAGAGAGATAACTGACCAACCCCGGTTAACAAAGGAAACCAAGCAACACTGAACCAACTCAGTCAAAGAAGGAACCAAGCAACATAGGAAAACACAAACATATTTTTGGTGACACAAGATTGCCAAGGACCCAAGACGCTCCTGCATCAATTTGTCTTCTTCATTTACCCCTGGGTTTATGGAACTTTGAGGATTTTTAGAGTATTGCTGACTCATTTGGGACTCTCCTAGTTGTGGATAATATCACAATAAAAACTTATAAACTTCTACGTGTGAATATGTGTGTTAATATCATAGTGAATGGATTGATACCTTCATATATTACCATGTATTCTAGGTTTGGCTCTTTGGAGAAACACCTAGAGTATGAGAATACTTCAATACTCTATCAAATCTACAAGAAGTTTCTCTATAGTTTTGTTGAATATTAGTGACTTAAATTTAGTCATTATCTAGGCAATGATGGTTAGTCATCACTCTGACCGAGTCATCATGTATAGGCCGAGTCATATAATGTATACTTAACGATTACTAGTACTGCCAAGTAAACCAATGGTCACTATGTATTTTTGTATTAGTGGAGTTAAGTTTTTTCTGAGTTATGTAAGTAATGAATACCGAGGAATAGAGATATTAGCAAATTTTGAGTACAGTGAATGCTGAGTACCAGGGACATCAATTGCCGAGTTAGCTAGAATCAACATATGAGTTTGTTATGGCATAGTGATCGCGGTAAAACATTTTGGCCAACATTCATGTTTTGTATTTTTTTTTTTTAGGAAATCATAGAGGTGATTATGTACCTATTTTTCAATCATTAATCCCCATGCAACACTTAGAGCCAATCAAAAATTAGTAAAGCTTAAGTGACAAAAAGAGTAAATTTGGATCGTAGACCTTGAATCTTGAAGAATTTTAGTTGTCTATATAAGGAGAAGATCTGAACCCTAATCTGTGTGTGAGAGGATGCAAAGGGAATGAAGGAATGAGTAGAGAGAAAATTTAAATCAGTGAAGCATTCAGATAGAGTTCAGTGACCAAGTTAAGAAGTGAAGGACAAAACAAAGATAAAATTGATAGATGAGATCAAAAAAATACTGTAAGGAGAAGATTTGTAATCAGCATATAGTGCAAACAAAAGGATAAGGTACTGAGACATTATAACAAGTGTATTAGGGTAAATCTCTTAACTGAGTGGCTCTAACAGACCTATTATAATCTCTTAACCAAGTTCTTACTTTATTGTAAGTTTTAAATCCTTTATCAAGATAGACTGTATAGTCTTTTAGCTCTTAACAAGGCAGACCCCTCATAGGGTACATCATATTTTGATCAAATTGTATCCCTAATAGGAAAACTTTATACTACAATGGTGAAGATTTGTGGGTGTCATCCCCACCCTAGTTTTACCTTTCAAGGGTTTTTAGGTAACCAAATTTATTGTGTTATGAGTACTTTCTTGAATGATGCTTAGTATATTAGTTACTTTGTTTTGATGAAGTTTTGTTGATGGCATGCAAAAGTTTTATGCAATGTTAAAATGGATTAGTAGGTGATATCTGATTCACCCCCCTCTCAGTATCATATTTCCCAACTAAATTTCCAACAATTGGTATCAAAGCATCAAGGTTTCTCATAGAAAGTCTAACCACTTGAAGAAAAAGATCTTGAGATGGAAGTTTATAAGCTGGGAAAGGTTATAGAGAAGTAGAAGATTGATGTACAGATGGAATTGCAACAATTGGAAGTAGCCAAAGGTGAACTAAAGAAATCCTTAAGCGGGAGGAGAGAAATTGCTATTCAGCAAAATGATTCATAATATCAAGAAGAAGATACCACTGGACTATTTGATAATGGGAACTCTACAGAAAGTGACAAAGCCATAAAAGAGCTACAAGAGAAAAATACCATACTAAATGATGACATTAGAAATCTAAAGAGAAAACAAGAAATTCAATCTGTCAAACTCTGTGAAGTAGTTGAATAGAAAAAGAAAGCTGAAGAATACAAGACAATGGTTGAAGAAGATAGAAGACAAATATCAATGAGAACTGATGAGAGGACAAGTGTCATGCAAAGTTTGACCAAAAATCAACTAGACATGGTAAATCAACTACTGTTGGTTAATCAAGAGTTGGGTAGGAAAGATATGGAAATAAAAAATCTGAGATCTGAAAATGATCAACTAAGAAATGAACTAAGATCTAAAAAGGAAATCAATCAAAGGATGAAAAAACCAAATGAAGCTGTAAAATACTTTGAAGAGCTGTTAAGGTCACCTAGAAGATCTGGTGATAGATCTGGACTTGGACTAAATGAGCAATAATCATCCACTGAAGAAGGAGAATCATCAAAGAGTGGAGAGAAAAAGAATGCAAAACCAAAGAACAACAAGCCCACATGCCATCACTATGGAAAGCTAGGACATACAACCAAGATATACAAAAGAAAACATGGTAAGTTTGATCTTAAACCTAAATTTAATGCACATTTCTTTAACTATAAGAAAAATGGACATCAGGCACATGAATGCAGGACTAAAGTCAATAGTACGCCTACCTCACCAAAATTTCAAGGACACTATTTCAATTGTCAGAAGTATGGGCATAGAACATTTGAATGTAGATCTAAACCTAAATGGTCATCAAATGAATAGACTAAGTTACCTATGAAGAATAACACATACAATTGGGATTATAACACTTGGTACAATTATCATTACTATGGAAAATATGGACACATTGGAGCAAATTGTTTGAAGACTCACTTCAAAGGAAAATCTAAAAGTTGGATAAATGGAAGCATGGTATGTTACAAGTGTAACAAGATAGGTCACCTAAAGAAAGATTGTAGATCACCTATACTGAGCAATGATCAAAATCAGAATGAATATATCCATGAGAAATTGAGAAATTAGATGAATAAAACATGGAAGAAGAAAGAACAAGTGAAGCTAGTGCATTTGAGGTCACCCAATCCAATGGATCAAATGATCACACTTCTTCAAACTAAGAAAAGAAGGTATGTTTAGAACTGAGTCTTATGATGCTTTATCTTACATCAATTCCTAACATAAGTTGAGTAAAAGTCCATATCTCCATAGATAAAGATGCAGTAGGACATATCTAAGAAAACTAGAGCATTTCATTTTTGATGATGAGTGTCAGTGTTTTGACCGAGTTATCAATGTATGCCAAGCACCTTTGGTAGCTGAGATATGATATACACCAAGTTGTGTTTGAACGGTTATATCAATTGAGATTGTGTTAGCCAAGGTTAACATAGGTTTGCTGAGACAGCTGTATTCCACTAAAAAATTTGTACGAAGCATTTATGAGGCCCTAATTTGACTTTTTGGAATCTATAAAGTGGAATGTTTTCATTCATTTCATTTCATTTAGTGAATTAAAATTTCTTTGAGTGATTTAGAGAGTGAGTAACCAGTTGATCAAAGGGTGATTCCAAATCTTTTCAGTGTGCTATTGGAGAATCATCTGTAGAACACTTACAAAAAGGTACCCTACTGAGTAGTATTTTTTTTTGAGAATTTTTAAGTTATAAATGGAATCATCATCATCTTCTGCAATGAAGAAACAAGGGATGGAGGTTTTCAATGCACAATTGGTAAGAAATGAAGTTTGTAAGCCATAGAAGTTTAAGGCAATTCTGAAGAGCACAATCAAAGGAGATCTTACTGGTGCTCTATCCTCAATTCTAGAGAATGTGTTGGTAATGAATGATATTGGATCTTATTATATGTGAAAAATTGGAGAAATTGGAGATTACTAGATTAGGGAGGCATATGAAAAATTGTGTGAAAATGGTGTGTTGAAGCCGGAATACAAATCAGTTGCCGAGAAGGGTTAGTTCATGCCCTAGATTTTTTGTAGAATTTCAAAGTTAAATGGATAAAGATTGTATTAAGTGGAGTGCATGATATGAAATTTAGGTGAACACACAGGCAGTTTGGAACAAGCGTGGAAAGAAGATTTCTACCATCATTGATCCAGAGATTGAGTTTGCAGTTAGGGTCATTTCACATAAATTCTACCAATCCAGTTAGTTGGATGACATCCCATGTATGTTAGTGGACCAGGCATGGAAGATTATTAAGAAAGTCCATACTTATGATCTAACCAAGCTCCAGCTAACTCAACTTGCCAAGAACCTAACCTCAATCTGGAAAGTAAAGAATTTCATGTGTAAGTTTGGTTCTTTGCTTGTCTGTCTATTCTTTTATATTCAGAAGTGTTTTCCTACTATTGGAGGTGTGATAGGGGATAAGAAGAAACCAATTATAGTTCAAATTAATGAGTTCATAAGTCAAACAGGAGAAATTTTTAATGGTGTAATGGAGAATTATTTCATTGAGTTCAAAAATAAAATGAGGAGGAGGAGTAGGATCCCTGTGTCTTTAGTTGAGAAGTATAGCCAAGATATATGTTTTCTAGTTGACACTGATTTCACCTATGTACAAGTTGTTTTATCGAGGGTTTCATGGCTAATGCCATTACCTTATGAGGTAAGCATTGATGAGACCACAACCACTATAACAACCCTTCTAGCTGAAGAAATTGATAATAATGCTCCTTATTTTGGAACATATGAAGAAGAAAAATTCAAAATAACTATGGGACTGAAGGCTGCAACTATAGAGAGAAAGAAGAAGAAAATTGTGAAGAATCTGGAAAAATTGATGGAAGAAATAGAGGAAAATGCACCACTTGAATTAACTCAAGGCCTGGGAGAAGATGAAACAAGTGATCATAGTGAAAGTGAAGAAGAAGAAGAGGTAGAAGTAGAAAAGAAGAAAGGTAAGAAGATAGTACTTTCCAAGCCCACAACCAAAAAGATACAAAAACCTAAAATGACATTGACACCTATGCTTAGGCCTAGAATAAGGGAAGTCTCTTCAACTGTCGAGACTCAAAAGAAATCCCCTGCATCAAAAAAAAGAAATTTTGTTAACCCTAAGGTAGTGTCGACTCAGGCAAACAAAAGACCTAGAAGGAAAATTATTTTAGAAAAAGAAGATGATGAGGAAATGGAAAGTGATAATTAGGTAAAGAAGAAGGTTGCACTATAGAGTATAACACCAAATGTGGATGAAATATGCCACACTATCACAAGCTCTCCTAGACCTGAAGATCTAAAGGAATTAAATTTTGGGAGCATGAGTATAGGAGACAAAGAAAAAGTTGAAGAAGCTATTCTTGAAATGCTTTGCATCTTCAAGATGTTACCTATACAGTTAAAAAAATGGATTCCTAAAGAGTAGAGAGATAGAATTGTACATAAATGGGAATATTCTCTTATTACTAAGAAGAAGATAAGAGAGAGCATGTTAGCTCAAGTTCCACTGGATTTAACCGCTGCCAATATCAAGAAAATTGTGGAACAATATAGGAACAAATACGTTCCCAAACTTAGAGCTTATTCTATCCTTCAACACAAGATTGAGAAAGTTGTACAAGAAAGTTTAAAGACTTGGAATATAATTTTTGGGTTGTTAATTGACAAGGATGCACATCAAGATGCTCATATATCTAAGGATGTTGAGCCAGAAAATGCATAGAATGCAATTGAGTTACCTATTCAGGAGACAAAAGCTCCTAAGGAAGAGAAATGTCAGAAGGTATCAGAAGTAAGTATTGTTGACATGATAGAGCACACCCTAGTAGAAACTAAGGTATTGACCAAGGAGGAAATACAAGCTGTGGAAGAAAAAGACTCATCTTTGCCAGGAAGTAATACTGTTCTCTTACAAGTGAAAGATTATCCAAAAATTGATGATACCACAACTGTTAACACAACTCCTGCCAAACTTGAAGTTGTTACTGAATAGAGGTAAAATTGAATCACCTCCATTTATGATGTGTAAGTGTGTGAAATGTGTAGGGGAAATATTATATTCACTCCTAAATCCAAATTCCCAAAGGAGATATCCAATTTGATCAACCAAAAGGTTAATGCACAATTGAATCAATCTATGGAGAATATAAAAGAGAGAGGAAAACCCAATATTTCCTTTATGGTAGAAAAGAAGTGTTTAGAATTTGAAGTAATTGAAATGCAAATACTAACCTAAAATTAGGGAAAATCTAGAAAATGCCAAATTCTAATGTCTGTGTGTACTTTTCGGCAAATCTACAACCTATTTCGAACTGGAAATGCCAAGATGGAGAAAACCTAAAAATATTTTTCCAAGATGAGCTTAGGTCGACTTTGACCCTCATAAAAGGTCAAAGGCTAGATTCTTTATTTGAAGGTCAATTCTAATTTTGTTCGTAGATATTAGAAGTTCACCGAAAAGGGTATCCAAATCTGCTCTCATGTCTGAAATCCCGCACCTGTACCTACAAGAAAAAGAGGATTTTTGTTGTTTGTTTGAGGGGTTTGCCTTGGTCAAACCCTGGTGTGGAATTAACCTTAATATTGAAATTGAAATAAGAATGCTAGCAAGTAGTAGAAATGGATCTAACAATGAAGCTATGCAATTCAATAGATATGTAATTGTATTTTGAATGTAAACTAGTATATTGATATGAAAGCTTGAACATCAAACCTCCATGATTGTATGTTTGGAATCCACCTTGATAAAAGAATGAATGGATCTTGAAGATGAACAAAAGGATCTTGAAGGAAGATCACACTAGCATTATGGCTAGATCTAGGGTTTGAATGATGAATCTTGAATGTTTGAGCCAAATCCCTTCAATGGCTTGAATGCTTGAATCCTTGATCTTCAAGGGGGAACTTAGATGGAGAAGAGAACTTGAATTCTTGAATGAATGCTTTCTTGATCACCTTGAGAGTTTGAGAGCAATTTCTTGAGAATGAGATTTGAATAATGGATGTCTTGGAAACTTGATGGAGAAAATGAGATAGGAAGGCCTCCTTTTATAGTGAACTAGGGCACAATCCTCTAGAGAGGCCACCTTGGAGAATTAAATCCCAATTAGGTCCTCACCTTTAGAAAATATATGTAGATTAAATTCAATTAGAGAATTTACCATTTCAAAACCTGAAATATCCAACCCGAAGGCCAAAAATAAATATCCCTGAAACCTGATACCGAAAATTGGGGAATTTGGAGATTTGAAAGAGGGGGCAAAATAGAGGTTGGGAATAACCTAGTTAGGTATGAACTCAACCCTGACCTATTCAGGTTTGAGCTTGATCCTGACCTAGTCAAGATCAACCTTAAATTTGACCCTGGGCCTAGATCCAATCAGAATCAGTACAGGAGGTCCAGGGGATGCCTGGAGACCTAGAAATGATATTAGAATAGGAAAGAGTGCTAGGGATAGGCACAAAATCCTATGATGACTATGATGAAGTCTAGGAGGACCTATTTCTAAGTCCTACCTAGAAAATAGAGCCATGGAGAGGGGAATGAAGGAGAATCCTTGGGATCCTAACCCTAATTTCACCTAGAATGAAGAAGAAAAGAAGTGGAAAGCGGGGAGAAAGCCAGATCAAAGAAAAGATCAATCCAAGGCATCCAATATGACCCCAAACCACTTACTCAGAGGGCTAAATGCTCTTAACATGGAAGCGCTTCCATTTTAAGATGATACATTATGCCCTCACTTAAGCAAGAGTATGGACTCGATGCAAACTCTTGTTAAAGGAGAAGAAAGAGGAGATCTGAGTGGATTCACAACAAGATAAAATAACACTTAGCTTAGGAAAAAAGCCCCAAAACTAAGGATTTTAACTCAACATACATGCATGAGGGTGCGAAAAGAGAAAACCAAAAGAAAATGGGTTACTACTAAATAACCCAAATCAATTAGCATAAGAAACCTCGCTAAAAAATATTTCTCATACTAATATCATATTTGGAAAGCTATCATAAAAGCTTAAATGTTTACATAAGAAAGACAAGAACAACACTATAAACAACATAGCTTCATGATCCAAACCTACTACCATGAAAGTGAAAAGAGAGATAGGGAAAAGAGTGATTACCTCACCTAGTAAGATGCCCACCTTACCATGAATCACCCTGGAGGGAGAGCCCAACAAGTTCACCCATAAACTATGCTTGCAATTGTAATGCATCTTCTGACAACTTTTGGAATACTCATAGATCCACCTTCCTATATCACTATGAATATAAAATGCATGTCTCCTTAGGATTTTGCAACTTATGTGTGTTACCTTCAGAATATTTAGCATATAGGTGCATGTCTTTTCAAGATTTAGCAACTTATGTGTGTTAACTTCCAAGATTTACCATATTTGAAATTGGAAATGCGTGTCCCTTTAGGATTTAGCAACTTATGTGTGTTACCTTCATAGGATTTATCATATTTAAAAATTTGAAAAATGCATGTCTCCTCAGGATTTAGCAACTTATGTGCATTACCTTCAGAAGATTTAGCATATAGGTGTGTTTCTTTTCAAGATTTAGCAACTTATGTGTGTTACCTTCCAAGATTTAGCATGTAAAAATAAAAAAAATATCGTACAAGGGAGGCCCTATATATTCCCCCCTCCTTAATATGGAAAAAACATACTATTTTGGGGTAAAAGCACAAAGTTGTGTCACGTTTCAGGACAACTTATCAGCACAGCTGAATTTGAGTATTTCTAACTAAAATTATTTTTTGTCAAACATATGGTCTAGCTAGATTCATTCTAGCTAAGTTAGATAAGTTCTTCACCTTTTCTAATTGGAAATATTTATTAACTGTATGTTTTATAACAATTACTAAAGAAATAAAATTATTTTAGAAAAGCGACGTTTCAATAACTCTTACTCTTTTTAATGATATTTTTTTACAAATATAAAAATACCCTTTTTTAGAGCACAGAGTCAAGATTATCATCATATAATTTTTATAGTATTTTAATTAGATCTAATATATTATAATTTCAAAATACTGCAAGTAGGTATTTTAACATTCGAGAACAAGATGCTTCAAAAATAGAAAATAATAGTAAAGCTTATCAAAAAAATTGAAAATTTATATTTAACACTAGAGGAGAGAGTTATCTTCAAGAGTGTGTAATTTATTTTCTGAATGGTGTAGATTTGATAGGGGAAATTTGACACGAGATGAAAACTGTCGATTTCAGGTATGTTCGACTTTGAGTAGTTATAACAGAGAAAATATATATTGAAAACTAATTTTTCTTCTTTTCTGCACTAGCTATACATTTTATCTATGACATATTTTGAAATCAAAGGAAAAAGAGATTATTTGCATATACTTTTTTGGTGCGGACAAGACCCTCATTTTTCAGCATTTTTTAGCAAGTAAAAAATGGACTTAAAAAATTTAAAAACTATGTGAATTCTTGTTCAAAAAAAATTAAAAAAAGTATAGCCATAAACTTCATCCACTTTTACACATTTCATTAGTTTACATCATCTCCAAATTTTAAACATAAATGCTATTTTTATGTCATTAAAGTTAAAATTTTTGTGTGTTGTTGACCTTTTCCTTTATAAAAGTGTGACAGAGCTTTGTACTTTTACCCTTTGACATGATAAGGAAAGTAAAGAACAAGGATTTTAAGCCTTCCTCAACATCAAGACAATATCCACAAACAACACCTAGTCCAAGCCAAGAAGTTCACAGCTCCTATGAGGTCATGGAAGGGAAGAATGTAAAGAGATATCATGCAAGAAGTGAAAAGAAAGTAACCCTTATGAGGGATAGCACACTATTTAGTTTCCAGGGTGAGAGATATATCCACCATGGAAACCTAATGTCAAACAATAAAATAGGATATGATCAAGGACAAAGATCCTCAATGCAAACCAAAATTTTCATGTATGATTGAATATCACATAATAGATAAATATTGCTTACCCAAGGAAAGAGGTGCATCTTGGAAAGACAAAAAAGAAGGAGATGGCATCCTTTCCCCCCAAGTGTAGGAACAAAGATGGAAGAGGATACCTACTTCACAATGCAAGTAGATATCCTATTTAGCAACAATGTATACTATATTCTTAGTGAGGGATATTTAACCCTACATTAAAGAGTATAGATAATCATGAAAAGGATATGTCACTCATGGAAAAGGATTCACAAAGAAAGAGTTGTTATCAACAAGACCACCTACCAAAGAGGAGTGCTTTAGATAAAATATCATCTTTCAATAGCGGGAATAAAGATTCAATCATCAAGCCCCCTGGAAACAAGAGGAAGAGGAATCTTTGAAATGAGGGAAACAACTCTAACACCAAAGCAAGGGTGAGAGTTTATAAAGAACATAATTTGCAACATGGAGATGAAGTGATGACTTAGGACAACAACTTCTCATGTAAGAAGGTTATCCATAGTCTGAACATCTATCAATATGTTGAAATAATATTGCAATATAAACAAATACCACTAAGCTAAAGGAAAGCAACTCCCTAGACAAAGAGAAAGAAATAGGTACCTTGCCCCTTGGAGATAAGGACAAGGGATACCTTTGCAAAAAAAATGTCTTATAAAATATATCTTGAAAGATTCTATGGATGATAAAAAACATAATGCAAAACCATCGAAAAGTAGGAGAGAAAGAATACCAATTAAGCCGCAAGAAAAGATCTAATGGATTCTAGGAGACTGGATGAAGATACACCTCTTGCCCCCCAGTCATGAGACAAGAGGGAAAGAAAATATACATTATATCTAAAGGAGAGGAATCCCCTATATCAAAATTATGAAGGAATTGTAAAATTGCACGAGAGTGAGATATAATTCCTAAAGCAGCTCTTTCTCAACATATAACTTGAAATGTTTACAATCAGCAAGTAAATGTTTGTTACTATAATGAAAAGGACATTTGTATTTGTGTAAAGCATCAATCAGCATAGGTCTAAAGATTTTTTTCTTAGAATTCATTAGCTCAACATATACCTTCTTAGCCACTTCTTGACGAGTATTAGGGTTATCTAAGATAGGTGTGGGGAGGGGAGAATGATGTTTAGCATCACCTACCTTAACTTGAGATTTTGAACACCCAACACCATACATATTTGGTTTAGGGGGTATACGAATTGGAAATCTAATACCATGCTCATTAACTCCAAGACCTAAACCTTTATAACCTTGTTTAGTCACCATATTATATCCAGTAGTATACATATTATGCAAAGCTTCTACAGGAGGTGATTTCTTATCATATTCATGAGTAAAGGTTGTATAAGGTGGGATAATAGGTTTTGAAGAAGTTTCTTTACCCTTTCCTTTAATATCATCATGAATCATAGGAGAAGGTAAATCAAAGAAATCTTGCACATCCACATCCTGAACTATAGCTTGAATCCCATCATAAGTATGGGAAGAGCGATGATGAACAAATGGAGAATTAGGTATCAGATTTAGATTAGGAAGATTAGGATTAGGATTGATAGGATTAAGATTAGGATTGATAGGATTAGGATTAGGAAGATTAGGAGATGGTGTATCATATACCAAATTCTTCACATAATCCAAAATATTAATAAGGCTACCACATAAATCTCTAATGAAGGTTTTAAATGTAGGCAGACTAGTGGCAGTCAACTTCACAAAAGCATAAGCAAGAGAAAAGTGAAGGGTCATCAACATAATGAAGTGAATGATACTCTCATTGTAACGCCCCACCAGGGAACCTAGGAGAGATTAACCTATAACTTGCTACTAAGTTTGGTGAACATTTTTTTTTTTAAATTAACATACAAGATAAATAACAATGCGGAAGCAATTACCATTTACTCACATTAAACCAACAACCAAACAGATTACAAATCCCGAGGGTCCCATGACATAGAATTACTTAAGAAGAAAAATACAACTAAAGAAATATAACAAAAGATTCCATATCATAAATGATACGATTACAACTTACATCAATAATTACAATCCTCATGGACATTCATGATAACTAATTAACTAACATCCACTACACATGTCGCAGGGTACGTAATAATAAATCTAATCAAAGAAGTACAATGTCCATATTAGGTATCACATGCGATACTCTAATATAGGACTACATAAATGAAGGTAAGATAAGAAACCAACAATGAAGAACCATAAAGGCATCCAACTGTAAAAGTATCAATAGCACCGACACCAAGACATAGAATCTCAAATGGTAAAGAATCACTACCACCCATCCGTGTAGAACCACAAAGGTCTACCCCACCATGCTAAGGTGATAACCACAAACCCCAATCGGATGACCAAAACCAAACAAGGATAAAACCACTGAGAAAGGAATCTTGAAAGATCAAGACTCAGGGTTTACAAAATAAAGTGAAAGGTGGAACACACTAATCCAGAGGCATAAATAGAAACTCAGGAGATGATCTAGGCTACATGCTATGGGAGTGTCATCACATGTCTATCTACTTGAGTTACCCTGGACTAGTCACTCTAGACACCGGACCCTCAAGCATTGAGTTACCCTGGACTGGCCACTCTTGGCCCCGAACCCTCAAAACAATCCATGTGGGATTAGAATACTCTCTCTCAAATATGAGGAATTCTAATCATAACCATACTCTATATTATCTTCATTGATTCTTCATTGTTGGTTTCTTATCTTACCTTCATTTATGTAGTCCTATATTAGAGTATCACATGTGATACCTAATATGGACATTGTACTTCTTTGATTAGATTTATTATTACATACCCTACGACATGTGCAGTGGATGTTAGTTAATTAGTTATCATGGATGTCCATGAGGATTGTAATTATTGATGTAAGTTGTAACTGTATCATTTATGATATGGAATCTTTTGTTATCTTTCTTTAGTTGTATTTTTCTTCTTAAGTAATTCTACGTCATGGGACCCTCAGGATTTGTAATCTATTTGGTTTTTGGTTTAATGTGAGTAAATGGTAATTGCTTCCGCACTATTGTTTATCTTGTATGTTAACTTTTTAAAAAAAGTGTTCACTAAACTTAGTAGCAAGTTATAGGTTAATCTCTCCTAGGTTCCCTGGTAGGGTGTTACACTCATAAACATCATAGGTATTATAAAGAGATGCTAAAAGAAGAGTAATGAAGAACATAACTACACACCAAAGCATCTTAATAATCTCCATGGAGAATGAAATGCAAGAAATATTTTGGATTTTAGTGATTATATAGATTTTTTTCTATTTTTGAACTAAACCTAATTTAAAAGGCAATCTAACACCAAAATGAAAGAGAGTAAGCTTTTTGGGTTCAACAAAATGAATAGAGGTAAAATTGACTCACCTCTATTTATGATGTGTAAGTGTGTGAAATGTGTAGGGGAAATATTAGATTCGCTCCTATATCCAAATTCCCAAAGGAGAGATCCAATTTGATTAACCAAAAGGTTAATGCACAATCGAATCAATCTATGGAGAATATGAAAGAGAGAGGAAAACCCAATATTTCTTTTATGGTAGAATAGAAGTGTTTATAATTTGAAATAATTTAAATGCAAATACTAACCTCAAATTAGGGAAAATCTAGAAAATGCCAAATTCTGATGTCTGTGTGTACTTTCCAAAAAATTTACAACCTATTTTAGACTGGAAATGCCGAGACGTAGAAAACCTAGAAATCTTTTTCCAAGATGAGCTCAGGTCGACTTTGACCCCTCTTAAAAGGTCAAAAGCTAGATTCTTTATTTGAAGATCAATTCTGATTTTGTTCGCAGATCTCGGAAGTTCGCCGAAAAGGGCATCCAATTTGCTCTCACATCCAAAATCCCGCACCTGTACCTATAAGAAAAGATGATTTTTTTTGTTTGTTTGAGGGGTTTGCCTTGGTCAAACCCCAGTTTTGAATTAACCTTAATATTGAAATTGAAATAAGAATGCTAGCAAGTAGTAGAAATGGATCTAACAATGAAGCTATGCAATTCAATAGATATGTAATTGTATTTTGAAAGCAAACAAGTATATTGATATGAAAGCTTGAACATCAAACCTCCATGATTGTATGTTTGGAATCCACCTTGATAAAAGAATGAATGGATCTTGAAGATGAACAAAAGGATCTTGAAGGAAGATCACACCATCATTATGGCTAGATCTAGGGTTTGAATGATGAATCTGAATGTTTGAACCAAATCCCTTCAATGGCTTGAATGCTTGAATCCTTGATCTTCAAGGGGGAACTTGGATGGAGAAGAGAACTTGAATGCTTGAATGAATTCTTGCTTGATCACCTTGAGAGTTTGAGAGAAATTTCTTGAGGATGAGATTTGAATAATGGATGTCTTGGAAACTTGATGGAGAAAATGAGAGAGGGAGGCCTTCTTTTATAGTGAACTAGGGCACAATCCTCTAAAGGGGCCACCTTGGAGAATTAAATCTGAATTAGGTCTTAAACTATAGAAAATATACCTAGATGAAATGCTATTAGAGAATTTACCATTTTGAAACCCAAAATAGCCAACCTAGAGGCGGGAAAATAAATATCCACGAAACCCAATACCTAGAAATAAGGGAATTTGGAGATTTGAAAGAGGGGGGAAAATTTGAGGTTGGGACTGACCTAGTCAATTATATCCTTGATCCTAACCTAGTTAGGATCAACCTAGTCAGGATCAACCTCAAATTTGACCCTAGGCCCAAATCTAGTCAGAATCAGGACAGGAGGTCCCAAGGACACCCAGAGACCTAGAAATGATATCAAAACAACATAGAATGCTAGGGATAGGCACAAAATCCTATGATGAATATGATGAATTCTAGGAGGACCTATTTCTAAGTCCTACCTAGAAAATAGAGCCATGGAGAGGGGAATTAAGGAGAATCCTTGGGATCCTAACCCTAATTTCACCTAGAATGAAGAAGAAAAGAAGTGGAAAGTGGGGAGAAAGCCAAATCAAAGAAAAGATCAATCCAAGGCATCCAATATGACCCCAAACCACTTACTCGAAGGGATAAATTCTCTTAACATGGAAGCGCTTCCATTTTAAGATGATACAATTATAGTTGACATGCTAGATGGTATGAGCACTACCGAGGAACAAGATCAGTCGACAATAGCAATTTAGCCTACATCTACCGACGAGTCACAACAAGACAAAGGAGAGTAGTCTACATTAAATGATACAAGTCCTCATATGGAGGATAAGGGAAAAGAAGAAAAAGACAAAGCTATGTATATACAAGAGCCTATGGAACAAGAGGAAATAAAATCTCTTGTACAAATGCCAAGTGAGAGTACACCGAAGAAGAAGGCACTGAAAAAGAAGGGAAAAATCTCTTCACTGAATGTAACAATTAATGAATTTATTGTCATTACGGAATGGGATTCTGATAACTTATCCTATGAGCAGATGCAAATACTACAAGATCTATTGAAGAGGAAAAGTAGACAAGAAGAAGTAAGAAGAGAACATCAGCAAAAGCAAGTCTTATATGAGATAAAAGAAATATTTATTGATGCTTTTGAGTTATCTGATGTAAATAATTCTGATCCTATACTAGAACAACTTGTCCATATAGTCAAGAAAGTGACTAATGAAGAAAGTGAAGCCATTGATAATTTGTTGCAGTGGTTGGAAAGAATGTTTGAGACCAAGATGTTGAACAAAGTATCTGTCGAGATTGCAATGAAATAGGTAGCACTTTCTACTTTGGTAACAGATTCAGAAGAAGTAGTTTTGAATGCAAAATCTTTGCTTACAAAAATATGCAATGTAGAAGAATTCACAAAGGATAACCAAGGTTTGGTAGGTAAACTACAGCAAGAAATCAAGTCTACTAGTCAATTCTTAAGCTTGGATGCCTAATCAAGTTCAAACCATTATGCCAAGATTATGCATACACAAGGAAGGATAGTCGAGTTGATGGCTAATGATGATAAGGCATCATCTGCTCTCTATGAAAAAAATCTTGACACATCATCTAGAGGCCATTCAAAGAGAGCTAGCAAAGGCTAAGGACTTAACACAGAAAGATCCAAATTTGTCTACAGTCGAGAGACTAGTCAATCTAGCTACCGAGCTAGAAATGTAGTCAGAAGTTTTGAACATTGCTACAACAAGATGAGAAACTACATTACATATGGTTATGATGCTTCATAAACCATTCCTAGAGAAATACTTCATGATCCCCACTCTCGAAGAAATCAGGTGTGCCAAAAACAAGGGGAAATTAAATCACATAACATATTCAAGCACAAAGGGAAGTAACAAAATTTTGTATGTATATATATCTTATGGGGAGTATTTGTAGATCTCTATACTTTTTTTTACTATTAGTGACCCATACTTAGTCATTTATCTAGGCAATGATGGTTGGTCATCACTGTGACCGAGTCATTATGTAAATGTTGAATTATGTAATGTTTACTTACCGAGTAGTAGAACTACCAAGTAAACTTATGGTCACTCTGTATTTTGTATTATGCCAAGTCTAGTTTTTCTGAGTCATATATGCAATGATTACCAAGCGATAGAGATATCAACATATGTCAAGTACAATGAATGTGGAGTATCAGGAACTGCATTTGCTGAGTTAGCCAAGAATGACATATGAGTTTGTTATTGCACAATGATTGAGGTAAATTTTTTTGGGTGACATTCATGTTTTGTATTTTGTTTGTTGAGGTAATTACAGAGGTGATTACACATCTATTTTTCAATCATTGATCCCTATGTAATACTTAGAGCCAATCAGAAATTAGTAAGGCTTAAGAAGAAAATGGAATTAATCTGAACTGTAGACCTTGAATCATGAAGATATTTTGTTAATTTTATAAGGTTAAGATCTAAACCCTAAAACATGTAAGAGTGAAAGATAGCATGAAGGAGAGAATGTGAAAGGAATGAGTAGAGAGGCACATTCAGAGTAGTGAAGCATTCAGATAGAATTCAATGACCAAGCTAAGCAGTGAAAGGATAGAATAGAGATAAATTTGATAGAAGAGATCAATACAATACAGTAAAGAGAATATTTGTAATCTGCATACAGTGCAAACCAAAAGATCAGGTACTGAGACATTCTAACCAGTGTATTAGGGTAAATCTCTTAATCGAGTAGTCCTAACAGACTTTTTGTAATCTCTTAACTAAGTGCTTACTTTGTTG
>BSBK01010902.1:0-2500 GCA_027943335.1 Chamaecyparis obtusa
CTCTTAAAGGACTTGGAGACAAAATAAAAATCAATGTTGGCATCTAAGCTTCCAAAGGCTTCCACTCCATCTTATTCCAAATATTTTCCATCACCTCCTACAACAAACCTCAAGTTGTTCCCTCAAAATTTTCTCTATCATACCACTATGCTTCAAGGTCCATGTCAATGTTTATATTTTCACCCTTTCCACATACTCCTACACAAAAATTTCAATACCCTATCACTTATCCAACACCTATGTATGCTTCTTATCCCCCCTTTCATTATCCATCCATCCCCTTCATCCAATCCATCACATAAATCCTTAGTCATTAACTATCCTTACCTTCCATCACCCTATCATCATCCTTGAGCATACATTTTAGTGGCCTTGGCCCATCAAAGAATATATTTTCAAAGGAGCATTATCCAAAGAGCATCAGTCTTGAGTTCCTCCAAAAATAAAATAAAAATAAAAATAAAAATAAAAAAGATAGAGAAAAGTGCCTTTGTGAAAACCTAAAAACATGAGCCTTGGTAGCAAATTTAAAGAGAAATAAATCCATCCTATGGTGAAAACCACTTATTGTAGAATCTTGGACAAGTACCATGATGAAAACTTGGTAAATAGGCATTATACAAAATTCTTCCTCTTTAACTATACACTTGGAGTCAAGTCCCATCCATACTACCTCATCCATCACATTCTCCATCTATTATTTAGCATCTATCCCACATACATCCATATTCCCTCTTTCACTTTTATCTTGACAAGCTTGAGAAGATCCATGAGCATCACGTATACTAATATCCCCCATCCTTTCCATCATCTTATTCATGTTCTTTCATCCATGCTACTATTCACTCATAGCTTCCATTGACCCCTATCCTAATCATGTTATCCTATCCATCTCTTATCCAAATTGACCCCTTCATCTTGATCAAAATGAAGAATGAAAAATGTAGAATAGGTTATCAGAAGCCTCTTGGCATGTCCACTTTTTTTGGACCGCGCCTAATCTCATGAAATCAGGTCATTATCCTATATGCTATTTGGTATTGCACCATTGTCTTACATTGCGATATCATTTTCCCTATCTTGGGTAATCTTGAGGATACTATCCTTGAGGGTTGCATTCACTTGTTTAATCATCAACTTTCTTATCTACTTATGATCCATCATCTTTCTCATCCCTTTGTGATGTCATACACCTTTCTAGCATTGGGGGCAAACCAATGTGATCTTGCTTGAGAATTGGTAATCTTTAAAATCTAAAAATTGCAAAAACTCCTGAGAAAAATCTAAAAATTGCAAAAAGTCCTAAGAAAAATCTAAATTTTTTAAAAAGTCTTGAAAAAATGATCATCCTAGTGAAAACCTGTTAAATAGACGCCTTGATTGAATCGAAAAAAATAATAAAAAAGCTCAAAAATACAAAAAAAAGAAAAGAAAGAAAAGAACAAAAAAATTAAAAAAGAAGAAAACATGCTTTGATGAAATCCTGTTAAACATGCATCTTGGTAGAAAAATAGAATCTCTGCCAAGAAGGTGAAAACATGGTAAACATGCACCTCTTGTACTTCAATGGTCCATCTATCAACTCATATTTTGGTTGCTTCCCTTAAGTTTCTTTCTTTTGTGTGTTGTCATTTCTTGCTTTATTTCTTTCATATCCAACTTTATCTTGTGCATAGTCTTTGGTCACTTTGGTTGATATCTTTGGTTCTTCTTGGAACCTTTATGGCTTGAAATTGATCCACATCTTAGTCTTGGGGCAGTCAAACCGTAATAGGGGGAAATGTCATAGAAGTTCAACAAAGTCATCCTTGTGTTAGTACTGTTCGTCCAATCTGAGTCATTTTCCCATCTCCTAACCAATAAAGGGTTTTTCCACTGACATCATTAAAAAAAAAGACAACACAAACAATCATATCTATGACATGAAAATAATCGATGAAATTGTTTGAGCTATGCTGAAAATTTCTTTGTATGTTGTTTGTTAAACATAGATTTTTGAGTATTATACCCCATGAGAAACTTAATGATGTCTACTTGATTTAGAAAAGAAAGGAATGGGGGCATGATACTTTGTTTTCTTAGTTTTATAGTTTATAGGATTAGTTCCAATGATCTGAAGGCATCACATAAACAAGGTGTCTATGGTAAGAGCCTCCATCATGATTAGAATGCCGCATATACCTTGACCCTCTTTATTTGAACATTTCAGTGAGGTTTGAACTTATCCTTTTCTATTAATGAGTGATTTATTATTACTATTGCAATCCAAATATCTACCCAAGGATGTGAACGTATGAGTCACTGCGGGTATACAGTACTAAAATTTGTCCTAGGTTATGAACGATAAAGGGTCATTGCAGATAGAGAAATCACTATTGGATGGGAAAAGAACGATCTCTATCTTGTTTGGTGTGTTTTTATGCAAGATACATTTAGTTCATCTTGGCACATTATGCCTTGGTGTTTATATTCGCTTGCAATATTAAAATGAAATGACATT
>BSBK01010902.1:7500-105679 GCA_027943335.1 Chamaecyparis obtusa
AAAAATATAAATTATTATTCAAAAAAATTATTAAAAATAATAGGCATAAACTTAATCTTTTTTAACACATTACATCATTTACATCATCTTCAAATTATAAAGATAAATGATACTTTTATGTTGTTGAAGTTGAATAATTTTGGCACTGTTAACCTTTTCCTTTATAAAACTGTGACACAAGTTTGCACTTTTACCTTGGTTGTAAGGTGTAAGTAAACAAATGTATAATAGAAGAATAATAGAAAAGGATATAAGAAACCTAAGTATCTTTGTAAACCTAAAGTATTATAATCTTGGGAAGATAGGTCACCTATAGAAAAATTGCAAGTCCAAGAATAATGGTGTTTCCTCTAATAGATCCTTTGAAACTGATGAATATGTGTGATTCTTTTCTACCTACTAACATTATTACAAATTATTCTTAGTTGATTTCCTTAGGTGAATCATACCACATGGCTCAACATATAGATTGGTACTCTAAATATGAATTTGATATAGATATATGATTTTTGTCCCTACAACAATTGATTTTGAGAGGCATGTTGCTTTGGGTGAAAAAAGATACAAATTAGATAGAGATAATATGATGGTAACTAAAGTTGTGAAGAGGCTGACTCTTTTTAAGCTATGTGCACAAACATATTGTATGCTCTATCAATGTTATAAAAACCAAATCAAGATTTTTATGGTCTCAATGACTTATGCATATAGGAGAAAAAGGCACAAATATCTTGTAAAAATATTGTGGAATGTCTTGCAAACTATTCTTCTGTTGTATTAGATATTTGTTTACATTAATTTTTGGAAATAAATATATAGTGTAGTTTTCTTCAAGAAGTACTCGAGAAAAAAATATAGGAAGTGATTCATATTTGTTCCCTTGAGCATGCATATATACACTTAATCAATAATTTCTTGAATTAAATCTATGTTTTTGAAGATTAATTTGGACATTCTTGGGTGTAGTTTATTTAAAAAATTCCAACGTGTTTTAGGAGTTTAGGTAATTTAAATAAATAATAAAAAAATTCTAATAAGAAGTTCAAATTAGATGATGATTATGAGTTTTACTTGTAATATTTTGAGGGTTTTTTGAGCACACTAGATTTTTTAGGAAGAGTATTATACCCTACACACAAACAAAATAGAGTGGTTGAATTGGTTAGCTATAATCTTGTTGGATTGAGATGAAATCATGATAAATGTTTCACTGTCGGATCCCTTCTATCTGACTGAAGAATGAAATCTCCGAAGCCTATAGTTTCTTATGGCCTCATCTGAACTATATCGTGCCCGGAGCGAGTTTAGGAAGAATGAACCGGCCTTCTCTTCCTCCTGAACCGCTGGTGGATCCAGTAGCAGCGGTTTACCCGAGTACCAGTTGATCCAGTCGTTTATCCCCCCCCCCCCTGACTGGCTCCCCCGCTGTTTCCAGATCCCACCAGTCAGCAGCCAATAGTCCCGGCCCTTTAATTGATGGGGCTGCTGTAGTCTAGAATAGGAGTCTTGGATTTAGGTAGTTAATACTAGTTATTTTAAAAATATGTCTCCTACTTTTACATCTAAGAAGAAGACATTGTTGGGTCTCATAAACATATGCCTTCTCCTTTAAGACCATTACCCAATATGATACAAGAAGAAAGGTATCTAAGGTGTGGGGAATGATACATCCATGTGGAGGGGATACATCTTCTTGCATATTTGTAGAACATAGGGAGTATTCCCTTGGAATATTAAGATAAGCTAGATAAATGGAAAAGGGAATTAAAAACCATTTTATAATGATATTTAAGATTAAGCCTATCACACCTTGATGCATGGACTTCTGATAGTCATAACTTTTGACTAGGTTGTCCATGTTGGCTAAAATTTTATGGGTAGATTCTTGAGGAAATGCTATTTAGATTTTTGATCGATCTTAGCTCGGGAGGGAGTCATTTTGACACCTTTTTGAAAGTCATAAAGTTTGTTTAGGCCTCCAAAATCGGCTTTTAGTATTTTTTTGAGTTTTTAGAAATTTTAGTTTTTTAATAACTTCGAAATCATATTTCTAATTTCGAAGATTAGTTGGCAATTCTTCTTATCTTAGTTTAGGGCAGCTTTAGGGGAAAAATCAAATTTTCAGGATTTGTTTTCAAAATTACCAAAAATGACAAAAAATAGATTTTGTGAAAATTTGCCCAAAATAGTAATTTTGAATTTGGTTAAATTAACTTATTTTCCTATTATTGTAAGACATAGAGGATAGTTGGATGAATAATGAAGAGTTGTGAATTCTAAAATCATCTTTGTTTTCATGTATTCTTTATGATATTGGTTTATGGTTAAAATTGGGTTGCATCACACCTCATTAACAACATATACATGTAATCATGTAAATGAAATTAATAATATAACAAGTTATAACCACTAGAGATAAATTATTTTAAATAATATATGCGCTTAAATGTGTAATATATTGTAATTAAGATTTTTGAATATACATTTAATACAAGCTCAATAAAAATGTATGTTTATAGAACAATAGGCTATACGAATGATTAGTCACGCATGCATAAACCTTGAAGAATCACATTCAATTACAAACTCCTCAAGATATTGTAAATGTAATAACATTGGTCTTTGCATTCAAGAAAGATAAAAAGGTAAAACATAATTTTTTTTAATAAAAGAAAATGATTAGAACGCCAAACAATTTGAATAGTGCTAAATCCATTTGTTAATAGAGTTATAAGATCCAAGGAAAGATAGTTGTATGGAATTACAATATTTCCATGAAAAAAGAATATATTTGATGTCATATCTACATTGTAATCTTGATTGGATTAATGATATCCCATGTGCAATAAATAATTTTACAATCATTTAATAGTTTGTAATGTATTAAATAATGTTACAACATTAATAACTCCCTTGTTACATCAAGCCACAAAATGTCACAAGAGAGAGCCAATAACTAGGTTCAATGAATCCCCTAAAATATTAAAACCTATTAGAGATACAAACCAACTATTAAACTCAAATATGATCCATAGAAACAAGATCTCTCCCTTGTATTGTGTGCATACATTGATTGATACCATAGAGTATGTTCGAAACCAAGTCAAAATATTTCTCAATCATGAATCCTTATTAGATTATACAAACTTTATTTATCAAATCTTGTTACAATCTAATTTTAATTTTTCCAATTATAACTTTTTTTCTTATTAGAATAAGAATTTAAAAATTCTTAGAAAAGGATAAAATAATAGCAAAATAAGGAATCGACTATCCTGATGCAAAAAGAGACATGGATGACACCCCATGTATCATATGAATGCACCATCTATACATAAAAATGGCATTAATACATTTGATAACATACATGATAATGCATTAGTTTATTTGACCTCCCACGTTTCCATTTGGGCATTCATCATTAATATTGTACATTCACCATTAACTCCTGTCACATTTAATGAGTTTTTCGAGGGACTTTGTTCTGTAGTGTCAATTTTTTGATCCATCAGTTCTTTGAGGTGAAATACTTTTTAAAATGTAAATATTTTTAAAAATACTATCTTAAATCTTCGCCTTCCCTTTTTTAAATGTATTTATTTTAATTGTTTTTTTATGTGTAGATTATTTTATTTTGTTTTTAAATCAAGCTCTTCATTCTTATATTTTATTTTTAAATTTTGATTTTTAAATTTTTATGTCTTTTTAATATTAATTCTTTTAATGTTTTTTTCAAAATTTATACATAATAAATAATTGTGTGTGTATATATATATATATATAGTTTTTATATATGTAATATAATATACAATGTATTATAGATATGAATATAATATATAAATATATATTCAAATGATTATATTATATTTAATATCATATAAATAAAATAAAATATTTTTTTTTATGTTTGTTTGTTCAAATGTATTATTTTAACATTAATATATAAAATTAGAAAAATAAAATAATTATCAAAATAATTTCAAATGAAAAAATAAAAGTAATTAATGTGAATAAAATTAAAAGCTAAATTGATTTTGAATTAAAATAAAATATCTGTTATGTAATAAATTAATCATAGCAAATAAAATAACTTTAAGTAAAAATAAAAATTAGTTTCATATTATATTAATATTAATACATATATTATTTTAAAAATAAAATAAAAATAATAAAAATATAATGAGATGTGGCTACAGAGGTGGATATGTCATCCCAAAATATACTAATATAATGCATATAGGTGAATCACACCTTTTAACCTTGGATAGTGTATTCTTGTCATTATGATAAGGCATAGGATCATATTATCAAGTGTATTTGGAAATGAAATAAGAATCTACTAATATGAGGGTATAAGAACTTATCACTTTGATGAAAGAGGGAGTTTATATGAGGAGGCATGAAATGAGTAGAAAATGAACATCTTACCAACTATGGACTAAGTATTTTGTAGGTTGTAAAACATGTTGTGTAGTTTAACCTAAAACATCATATCTACAATATAATCATGTTGAGGTGCTTATGCCTCTTTTACCTAATATGGAATGTTTTGATATCCAAACTTTAATTTGAGATAAGATCTAATAAGAAGAAAAAGTAAATATTCTTTTTTTACTTTCATGAATCAAAGATACAAGCAAATTTAAAAAAAACATTTTTAAAAAATGACCTCAAATTTAACAATATTTATCATTTTTTCCCCATAGTCTTATAACCTTATTTGCACTAAAAATATTATAAAGACCTTTGTATCCTTTACCTCATCTTGCAAATTCTTTTTAAATTTATCAATATGCATATTAAACTTTTAAATACACACACAATCATCTTATATGCTTATATTTCTATCTATCCATCTCCATCTCTCCCTCACTCTTTTACTCATCTCCATCACCTTATTTCTCTCTCACTCTCACCCCACTATCACTCCCTCATCCTAAATATCTACATCTCATTAAATCTACATCTCTTATTCAATCCAACTCTCCCTCTATCTATCCTAAGTCTTATATCCATAGTCTCTCTCTCTCTCTCTCTCTCTCTCTAGTACCAACACTATATTACTATCTCTCATTATATTTATCTCTCATTTTATTTTATTTTTGAAATTTTGAAGTATCTATATTTTTTACTTTATTTTAAAAATTTTATAATATTTTTCATATTATTTTTTTAAACTCCTCACTCTTATATTTTATTTTTAAAAATTTAATATTATTTTCTAATATGGATTGTTGGACTACGTATGGAAAGGTGAGTACTAAGAGGGGAGGGGTGAATCGGTACTTCAAAACACTTTTAACTGTCCTTCTTAACTATTTACCAAATTCACAACTTTTTGCATGCATCACATAAAACATATAAAGCATTAACAATAAACGTAACTCATAACACATTCATTTTGGTATTGCAGAAATACTTGTTAGAGGATAAAAATTGCAGTGTGGATGACACACACAAAAATTCACTACTACAGTAAAAGTTTTCTTGGTTAGAGATACACTATTAGCTATTTCTAATAGCTTACCCTGTTAAGAGTACTAACCTAGTTAAGAGTCTTAAGACTAGTTAAGTCTACCTTGCTAAAGGATTTTACAATTCTAATATAAGAATTGTACCTTGTTAAAGGATTTACAATGTAAGACATGTTAAGATATTCTTGGTTAAGAGACTTTACAATTATGATTAAAAACTTAATCAGTAAAAAATATGTCTGTAGTACTTGTATCAATCATATGTATTTTAGATTCAATGTGCTCATTAACTGATTACCTCATACTATGCTTCACTCACAATATCAATTCTGTACTCGGTAGAATTAACTTGGAATCACAATTACTCTCTCCTCTTTACTGCTCTGTTACTCAGTATCTTCTCTGCTCATAACATTCTCTTTTCACTTTCTCCTTCGCACATGCAATCTCTCATACTCTCACTTTGATCTTCACATCTTTATCTATTTATATACAATTCTAGAAGTAGTGGAACTATTCTAGAATCATCTCCTTAAGCGATGCTAGCATTCGTTACTCCTCCAATGCATATTTAACATTTAATTCTTATTGGTGGATCTCACCTTGTAATCATGCATAAGCATTATGTTTGAATCTTTAACACTCTGTTAGATAATCTCCTCAAGATTTGTAAACCGTTTTCTTCTTTGTGTCCAAATTCAATGTATTTGTAGATTCTCTTTGTGTCGGCCTGTCATGCTCAATAATATGTTTTTCTATTACTAGATAACTATATCATCTCTAGGTTCGGTGGACATTGTAGCTCGGTACAACTTGGTGTTTGGTTTTTCTATTTTGCCTTGCTTGGTGACTAAACTGCCTTTCCTTTATTTCCTTTTACCAAATAGCTTGTGTGCTTTACCGACTTGAATTTCCTTCTTTATCGAATGACTTTGACAATCATTAAGACTTCATCACAACTAATGACAAAAAAATAACCCTTAGGAGTATCAATCTCCCCCTTTGGCATTAGTTTGGTATCTTTGTTAGAAACCTTCAAAGTCATCAAAAATTTTTTTCCTTAGCAAAATTGCTCATATATTCATATGTCGGTAAACTTATTACTCCCCTTGTAGTAATACTTCTTATATCATATCTATCCATCTTTCTTCTATACATATCATCATCTATCTATTATCCTTATATGATATTTCCCCCTTTTACATTAGCATAATATCCTCCTTATATAATATTCATGTTATATCTTATTACATATATTTCCCCCTTTTTTAACAAAAATGTCAAAAATAACTTATTTCTTATCTGGTGGAGGGATCTTGGAAAAATAAGATTTATATTTGTCTTGTGCATCCTTCAGTGATGCCTTTACTGAATATTTTAGTGTTTGCAACACTATGATTTTTTCTCTCATATCAGTTGTTAAACTGACCATACTATCCATAGCAATAACATCTGGTGTGCTGACTAAATCTTTTGCCTTATGTACATTTTTATGTAATGATTCAATAAGTGGTATAAAAAATGTTTGGAACTCTAGAAGATCCATTATAATCTGATTTTCTTCTTTTCTAAGCTCATGGTGCACTCACATTAAGTGCCTCAACTTTTGATAGTATACTTGGAAAGAATTAGGTTCGGTAGAAACTTTTGATAGCTGTTCAGTTAGCTCCTTCTCAACATTATCATCTTTTTCCTTGATGTCCTTAATGAAAATTTGAAATCAAACAAATATGTTGAAATAATAAAAGAATATTTTTCAACTCATTCTCCAATTTGGTAACCAACTCAGATAGAGTTACCCTGTCTAGTGCAAATAATTGAAGAAGTTCTTCAATAACTTTAGTCTCCATCTTCTTCATATGCACTTTCATTAAGTATTTTGAGGTATCGGTACTAGGTTGGTTTATTTGGTTCACTAGTTCACACAATTGGATGTATATATCTCCTTTCTCATTAATGTTAGCCTTTGGTACAATTTCATTCAATATGTCTTTGACATTCTCCAAAATATCATTCTTTTGATACTTTGCAATCAATTTATCTTGTGCAAATTTTTTTTTCAATAAGTCTCTAAACTCAGTTAGTTCTTTAGGGTTCATAGTTGAAATATCAACCTTAGGAATAATGATAGGTTGGCTTAAATAAACCTCTTTTTCATGCTTCCTCTTCTTGGTCTTTCCCTTCTTTGTAGATGCCTTCTTTGCATCATATTGTGCAGTAGTGGTGTCATCTGTCTTCTCTTCTTTCTTATTTTCCTCCTTCTTTTCCTGTTTCTCTTCTATCTTCTCTTTATTTGTGGACCCTCTTTCTTTTCTTGTTCAACTATCTCGGTAGGATTTACCAACTCAGTGGTTTCCTTTTATTCACTTTCCTTTCCTTGATCCGTGGGGGCATCACCATCTATTGGAACATCTTTTGTTACTTCCGGGATTACTTCCTTAATCTCAAGAAAATTCATTATCTTCTCAATAATAGAATCTTCTGCCATTAATCTTTCCTTTGTAGAATCATCTATTCTCATTTATTTTGTTTCTTTGTCCTCAGTTGCTATTATATCTTCATCATATTTTATTTCCTCAATAGGGTCTTGATCTGTGATATCCTCAATGATAACTTCATCTTTATTAGTTGTCAAATCAATTGGATCTAACTTACCTATTTTCTCTTTGATCTCTTCATTAGTCGGTTGATCAAGAGAAAATATTTTTCTCCAAATATTATCAGTCTCATTTTGTACTTCTTCTAACTTACGAACCATAATTTTGAGTTCTCTTCTCTTCACCAGGAATCTCTTGGAGTATTCTTGCAGAGTATCTTTGATTCCTCTTTTAGATAGGTCTGGTATAGTAATAGCCAGCGATATTTCCCTCATTTTCATAGTTGTTAGAGAATATTTCCATCTAGCATCAATCTTCTGGTATAGCTCGTCTTCCATATTTGATGCTACTTCAAATGGTATAATTCTGAATTTGTGTAAGGTAAACACAATAGCCTCTTCATTTTTTTCTTTTTTTCATCATTCCTCTTCTCATATTTCATTTTTTTTAGTCCAGAATAGCCTCCACATTTCTTGAGTGTTTTTAGAGACTCATCAAGGTCTTTAAGTTTTGGTGTTTGACTTTTCACTACCTTGAATTGTGGAACATCCTCAGATTCAGTTTCACTATCTTCTTGTATCCTCAATTTTATCCTAGGCCTCTCGGTGGATTGTTCTCTCTTGAGTATGTTTTAGTCTTTATTGATTCAGTCTCTGCTTTCTTTTTCTTTGTCGGTGTGGAGGAAGACCTTATTGATGGTCTAACACTGATTGGACTGGGGGTCTCTTTCTTCATTCTTATCTTCTTCCCCTTAACCTCTGATGGTTTAGCTTCATCTTTTTCAATAGGGATTCCCAAATTCTCTGACAAGTTACTGATCATCCTACTATTCTTTCTTAAAGCCTTAGGTATCAAGATACCTAGTTTGATCTTATCCTTGACTTTCTCATAAGTACCATATCGAGTTGTCCTTATGTCAACTAGTTTCTCTAGTAGTCCTTTAATCTGTATAGAAGTGACATCTATATCCATTTCATATCCCATAGGTTCCAGCCACATAGTTCTCATCTCCATAGATCTCACTATAAAAGTATTTGTATGAACCTCAAAACATAAATCATCCTTATACTGTTCCACTAGCTGGGGTGGAATCATGAACCTCTTATGCATCTTAGTTTGAAATTCAGAAAAATAACTATTCATGACCATATCAAAATTTTCTCCTATGCTTTGAATAATTTATTGATTTGATATATAACCGGTTTATCTGCTTTCCAAACTACTTCACTGATTATAGGAAAGAAGTTGTGAAAATAAAATAATATGCATACCAGAAGTAATCCAAACTTCAGCATGTTTTTTTTGCTTCTTGATTGTGTTCATGTTGTCATCCAATTGCTTCAACAAGATTTCACACAGATCTATCTTCATGTCTTTCTTCACAATCTTGCATGCTATGTCAACTTCTCCATAAGGTACATTGTTTACCCAAGATGATTGAAATATTTGGTAGGATATGATGTTTCTTATGAATATAAGCTCGGGGTCATCAACAATAGATAATTTTAGAACTCTACTATCCCATTTAGCTTGTGTAAGCTCACATAGTTTGTTCTTGTTTATTTTTAGGCTTTCAGTCTATCACCGATAGGATATCCAATGACAATATGCAATACATCTTTAGTAATCTTTATAGGTGCATCAAACCACATGAACTGATCATGTACTCGGCTCGTAACTATTCTCATTTATTCTTTTTTGAAAATTATCGGTACATGCATACCATGGACCAAACCCTTGGTTTCCAGATGCCTGTAATTATCTTTCAAATTTCCATTAACACACAGATTCCTATAAGATGTATCGATATCCACTTGCCAAATATCCTCTATCTTGCAATGTATGAAGGTGTGCACATCTTCAATAAGTATAACTCTTAGTTAGATCAGCCATAGGGCTCCATATTTATCGATTTCAACATCAACGATGGGTGGCAACTTATATTTTGGATTAATAGGGTTAGTCTTCTCCACAACAATAGACTTTTGAACTTTGGGTGCCATTAGATTCTCAGAAATGATCTTTAACTGATAGGATATCACTTGAATAATAACTTGATTGATCTAATCATAGCTTGGAAAAGACTAGAAATACCTTAAATATGTTTCACAATGCTTGCAATTTCTCGAATGATCGCTTGAATTCTCTCGGTAGTCTCTTCTCTACTAAGTGCTTCAAATTCCTGCGAAAGTGTAAGGTGAAAATGAAATAATATGACTGCTATTTATATTTTTTCTTTGATTAGTGTTTACAATTACTATAATATTTTTATTAAATGCACTCTAATAACTCCCTTTTCATTGATTACTAAATACACTTCCTTTCACCAAATGGAACAAAATAACTCATACTCTTTACCGATAAAAAATTGAAATGTCAACTTCACAACATATATCCAAATGCATCTTAATATGCTAATATGGATATTTTCTCAAATTCTAGGAACCGATTTAAGATATAATTTAGGTTATCATCTCCTACATACCTTTTGACTGATTAAGTGAAGATAGGTGCACCCAATCTAGAGGATGTGGTGCCACTAGTTGTTCCTGTGTGCTATAAAAGTGTCATACTTCTGTGAATCATTACATTCAAGAACACTCAAATAGCGATTCACAACTCTCTATTTGTGGAGTGTAGAGGTTGTATTATGAGGCCCTCAAATTGACCTAGTTATGCCCATGCAAATACACCAAGAAACGAGAGATTCAAAGATGAATAGAAAGCATTCTAATCTCCATGATCATCAAGTTATTGCATACAAATGAAACTAGTCTAGATGATAACAATGCAAGAAAGTAAACTATTATATTGAAATGAAAATATTACAAATCCTTGCTAATTATGCTATGTGGATTAAGCTAGAACAATGAAAGGAAGCACAAATCTAAACTATTATGTAAATGCAATACTAATATAAATTATGGATTGCCATGAGGCATGAGAGAAGAAGACAAGAAGAAAGAAGTCTCAAATATCCAAGCTCCAAATGCTCAAAAAGATTCTTCCAAGATTTGGAAGAGAATGCATCTCCAAGAGCAATGTGGGATAAATCCAAAAAAAGACAAAAAGAGGAAAGAATCAGGAAAACGATTTTGTTTTATTTTTTATTTGATTTATTTCCTTTTCCATCATAGATTTTGCTTGAAGTGGGGATTTTATTTATTTAAAAGAGAAATTATGTTTTAATTAAATAAGATAAGTTTATTTAATTAAAAGAGGAATATTTAATTAAATAAGATAAAATCATTCAATTAAAAGGGATTTTAATTAAATAAAATTATTTTATTTAAGATATTTCTTTTAATTAAATAATCCTATTTTATTTATTTAAAAGAAGAATTATCTTTTAATTAAATAAGATAAGTTTATTTAATAAAAAGAGGAATATTTAATTAAATAAGATAAAATCATTCAATTAAAAGGGATTTTAATTAAATAAGATTATTTTATTTAAGATATTTCTTTTAATTACATAAGCCTATTTTATTTATTTAAAAGAGGAATATTTCTTTTAATTAAACAAAATTATTAATGAAATGATCAAACTTTAGAAATATTTGAATTATTTATTTAATTGCGATTTGATCAAAGAATTGGTTTGAAAATTGTAAAGGATTGATTCAGGAAATTGATAGATTAATAAATGGGGCCCAAAGTTTAGGCGACCATTGTAGGGTGCATACATTTAGCCCTCTTTGACTAATGTGAGATCGATCTGGGATCACATGTAGACAAAGAATGAAATTGAAATGTGAGATCGATTTGGGATCACAAAACAACCTAGATGTGTGTTCGACAGATGGGAACACATCAAGACAAAGATAAGCTGATTGAAAAAGACAAGGCCAACACCCCTGTAAATAGGTAATTGTCAAGTCTTTGATAAGAGATAAGAATCTCAAGCAAGATTTCCCCAAGCAAAGTAACTGATAGGTTTGATAAAGCTGAATCAAGGATTGAAGTTTCATAGGTACTGCCCCCTCGTGATCAAAATCAAAATGAGATAGAGGAGAAACCGTAAATTGATAAATTTGATCAAATCAAACTAAAGTGAAGGTTCTTGATGTAAGATAAAAGATATAAGGGTCACATAACCGAAGTAGATCATCAAGAAAGATTATACCCCAAGGTTGAATTAGAAGAAAATAAGTGGGGTGAAAGCGAATGGAAGATAGAAGTTTGAAAGAAATGGAAAGAAATGTAGAGAAGAAAGAGAATTTGCCTCAAGAAAGAGGATGCCCCAAAATCAATCAACTGTTTAAGATAGAGAATTTTGATTGAGATCACGAAAGAAGATTAGGAAATGAAGATCAAAATGTGATCACAGTTGATTAAAAATCCACAAGAAAGATGAAGGAAACCCTCTCAAACTCATAATGCAGCCTAAAAATGCAAATTATCATGAAGTCTAACAATGCAAGCTACATGAAAATGCAAAGGTGTACTTGCAATAGAGAAATTGTAACATAGGATTTTGCGTTCATCATTCATTAGAGAATGTTAAGGAACTTATTTTCATCATTGGGCCATTATTAACGAACATCAAAAAATCACACAATCATCACTAGTCACAAATGCAACTATGAAGATATGAATATGATTGATATTGGATTGGAATGTGGAAAGATTCTAACATGAGCATCAAAGACATAAGGGTCAAGATGACTTCAATGTTAGCTTACCCAATTTAATGTAGCAAAACCACTCTCGCATCAAGGCATAGATGTCAGGATGACCATAAGAACGGTTGTGCAAAAACAGTCAAGGATGATGCCTCGAATCTCCTAAGTTTGTCAAGGGAACAACAAGAGACACTCAAGAGCTTCAAGACCACACCCACAAGTAGAAAGAAATTTAAAAAATGCCCCATATCAAGTCCTCTAGCTATGCATCATGGAGAGACTTATTAGACAAGGAAACTCAACAAAAATTAATAATAGTCAACACACAAAGAAAAGATCATGACATAGCTCAAGCATTAAGTGTTGTGTTTAAAAATTTAAGTGTGTTCACTGATACTGAATTTTGAGCATAAGGACCAAATGCTTGCAAGTAGGTAAAATCACTTGACAAAATTGGATAAGAGCAAATTGATAAGTGTTGAAAAATACTCGATGTCAGGGGTTGTGTTGAAAAACACAATTCGGGTGGTGTTGAAAAACACTATTTATGAGGTGTCCTTAAGACTGACACGTCCAAGAGACCAAAGCGAACACAGTTATGACCCCTAAACAAAGACAAAGACCAATTCCAAACCAAGGCAACAAGGACAAGGCATGATGGAGAAATGCTAAGTGTCGAGTACACATGCTAAGAAACAAGGGTGCAAAGGCCTCAAGTAGTGCCCATTTCCAAGTTTTCACCACTTGGATTTTATTGCAATTTTTTTAGGACTTTTTATATATATATTTTTTTGTATTTTTGCTACCAAGGCGCCTGTTTCCAAGTTTTCACCAAGGCACTTTTTCTATTTTTTTTTGAATTTTTAAATTTTTTGATTTTTTTGGTGAGACATCAAAGCGCCTATTGCTAGGTTTTCTCTAGGACGCTCTTTTTTCAAGACATTTTCTGATTTTTAGAATTTTTTTAGCATCATATATAATTTTTTTGGTATTTTTTTAGGATCAATAAATATGTACAAAGGATGCCCCCACACAGAATGGGCATCAAACTCCCAAGCAAGATCACATCGTGTAGTCCCAAAGTCTAGCAAGGTGGAGGACAAGAGGGAGTAGCAAGCTGACAGAAGAGATGAAAGACTAGGGAATGAAGGAGAATGGAGGGAAGAAATCCTCAAGGATAAACTCCTCAAGAGTACCCAAGCTAGGGAAAAATTTTCATGTAAAGCACATTTGGACAAGCAATGAAACGCTAGCATAGGATAAGTCACAGAAGTGGAATGCAAAAGAAGGAAAGGATGCAATCCAAAGGAGTAGACATGTCAAGAGGCTTCATAGCATCGTGTTTTACTCTTTTTTATTAGATCAAGACCAAAGGGGAACAGGATAGTGAAAGGCTAGAATGAATGGATGAAAATAAATATGAAGGCTAAACATGAATGGAATGAAAGAAAGATCATCGTAAGATAGCTCACATGATAGCCAAATGTTTGTGTATAGGTCAACATTGTCAAGATCAAAGAGAGAAGACAAAATGGATGAAATATGTAGAAGAACTACGCATGATGCCTGATTGCCAAGTTTTCATCAAGGTACTTATCCAAGGCACCACAAGGGAGTGGTTTTCACCATAGGATGAATTTATTTCTCTTTACTTTTTCTATCAAGGCACCTGTTTCTAGGTTTCCACCAAGGCACATTTTCAAATTTTTCATTTCTTTCCTTTTTTTGAATTTTTTGAAAGAAGGCAAGCTTTTTAGATAATGCTCCTTGAAAAGATAAACCAAGAGATGCAAAGGATTCAAGATAATATGCTCAAAGATGCTAATAGGGAAAGGAAGATGGAGGAGAAAATAGAGGATAAGGTTTTATGTAAAGCGAGTGAGGTTGGAAGATAAGAGGGATAGGAAAATGAGGAAAAAGGATAGTAGGTAGAAGGATAATGAATGAAAGGAAGACAAGATCAACATCGACACACACCTTGAAGGGTGGTGAGAGGATGAAGGAATCATGAATGAAGGAATACGTGAAGGAATATGGCGAATGCATAGTAAAGGTTGTGGTTTTGGTGTGCGGAATTGAAGAATGTTTTTAGGAGAAGATGGAGTGGAAGTCTTTGGAAGCTTGAATGTCAACTTCACTTGTTTCTCAACATTAGATTCCCTCAAGAGGGACTTTGGAATCCATATAGCCACAGGATTTTCATTTTCTTTTGATGATTTAGAGAGAATATTTTTAATGATGGATTTTGGAACCCATACTTGTCTTGTAGTTTTCTTCTTAGATATCTCTTTTGACTTTATGCCCCCATGTTGATTAGAGGAGACATGGTGATCTTCTTTTTTTGATGGATTCTTGTATTGATTCTTTTTCTTGTATTGAGCATTAAAGTTACTTCCAAAAGACTTGGGACTTGTGGAAGAAAAAGGAGAATATGACTGGTTTAGATGGGTGGGTGAATGAAAAGGATTCAAGGGTATGCATCTATGTTGATCTTGAGGAAAGATAGGACATGGAGGGATGTAAGGACCCAAAATAGGTGACGAATTAGGAGAGTTAGGAGGGGAAAGTGAAGGGACATAAGGGCCCAATATGGAAGGAAGGCATGAAGCCTTTAGTATTAGCGGAGGAGGTCCAAGGATGGATGTGGAAGATACAAAAGGATAATCAATAATTTCATCAGCATCTATATAACAACCAAGGACATCAGCATCTTTAGAGTGAGCATTAAGATTTGTGATAGGATCATTAACATCTTGAATATGAGCAACTTCTTTGATAAGATTGTTCAGAGCTTGCAAAGACTTAGGAAGAGTAGAAAGTGGAAGCGAACATGGAATGGTAGAACAAGAAGATCGAAGACTTCGATCTTGACAAGTTTCTTTGGATAGCGTAAGCACATCATTTTTTTCTTGATTTTCAATAGGCTTAACATTGGAAGCAACAACACTATTTTCAATAACCTTAATGGAAGTAAGGTCATCTTGATTTTTAATAAGCTCAATGGTGTGGGTAGTAGCTTGATCTTGCTTAGAAAAGACTTAAGACATGGTGGAATCAATGAGAAAGGGTGTAAAGGATCAAAAGAACCATGAAGCAGAGGAGAGACATCATGAAAAGAATTGGATGACATGGAGGGTTCTTGATCTTGATATTTCTTTATATTTTTTTTCTTTTTCATTTTTAGAGTCCTCTTGACATGGAGCCACTTCTACAGACAAGGAAACATGTTGGAATTGTATGGAAGACTTTGGAATAGATGGTGAAGGACTAGCTGAAGTAGGCATTGTAGCACATAAAGGCTTAGGCTCTTTAGGTTTAGAATTATTGAAAGTATTTGCAGCCAAGTGAAGGTTAGCTTGAGTTTCTTTAAGAGGTAGCCCTTGAGGATAACTATAGGGAATCGCGTGAAAATATTAGGATCTTTGTTGGATGAAGGATTTGTGACAGATTTGGAAGACTCAGAAGCTTTAGAAAATGCATGGGTATTGGAGGAAGTAGGGGATGGAAGGGAACCATCACAAGACAAAGGTTCAACATTAACATGATCTTGCTCGAGAGTGTAATCTTTATTTTCAGAATGAGATTTCTTAGAGGAAGGATTCTTATAGTATTTACTTTTATAGTCAGCGCGTTGAGCTTTCTCTTCCTCAAGTGAAGTAGATGTATCATCTAGGTATTGTTCATAGAAATCATCAAAGTCTCTTTCAAAATTAGTGTCATATGGATCACCATCATGATCTATCCAATGTGATGACCCATTTCCAGTAAGCACAAGCACATGACTAGGAGGACTCTTAGAAATAGAAGTGTCATCGATATCACTACATTGTCCATCATCATAGTCATCATAGTCATCAAAGACAAGTCTGTCACTTTTTGTGGGAGAGGTATCACAAGGATTACTATATTTCTCATATTGAGAAGTAAGACTCTTGGGAGAAGTAGAAGAGGAACAAGATTGTGAAGAAGAGGAAAGTGAAGAGCTAGTGGAGGAAGAAGAATCAGATAATGAGAAATGAAAATAATGTCTAGAAGAGTCATGATAAGACTTGGATAATGAGGAAGAATGAGAAGAATTAGATGATGAATAATTTTTGGAAGAAGATGATCATGACATGATCATGTGGATAATTCTAGCAAAGGCGTCTGATTCATTCGACTTTTCTTTTATTTTTTCCTTAAGTTTATCACCCATGCCATATCTAGAAGGACTATTGGAGGAACAAAAATCTTTGAATTGAGCAATGAGTTCGAGATCATCTACTTTTAAAAGAGGTTCCATAACAAGATAATTGAAATTCATGATTCTCGAAGAGGAGAAATCAAGCATGGAAGTGACAAAATAGATGAATAGAAGAAGATAGACTAGAAAATAAGAGGAAAGGAATCAAGAAGACATGAAGAGTTTAGGAAGAAAAAGAAGCATGGAAATGGGAGACTAGGAAGACATGGGAAATGTGGAAGAAAGAAGACCAAGAGTCATTTTGTGCAAATCGATACCATTGAAGTTCATTTGAGCAATATGTCATAACACCTAAGACCTGACCCGGACTGACCAAGGAAGACTGAAATGACAAAAATCAGCAAGACAACAAAAAGACTCTGTGTGACAGTTCTCAGAGTACCAAGGTGATACAATCTTCCTAGGTGTTATTTCTGATAGAGGTTATACGATAGTTTCCAGGTGACTGGGGTGATAGAATCTAGGCAAGCAGTGCGATGTGAAAACAACAGCGAAGTATCGCACGATAAAACTTGAAATAGTGTGTGATGAGTTTTCAATGTCATATGATGGTTTGGCCAGCAAGCATTTAAAACTTAGGAACTCAATTTCTTGATTGTTTTAAAAGATTAACCATGCATATTAACAGATTTCCAGCATCTATCAAGCACATAAAACAACAACCATGGAGTTCCAGCAAGCAAACGTCTTCAAACAATGAACAAGGGACAAAGCAACCTCGCTCATGAACATGAATATTGACTTAGTATGCTATTCCTTAAAGATAGTACTTGTGTATGTTCTCCAAAATGTTTTTCCAATCACACACATAGTCCTAAAAAGAAAAATTTCGCTGCACTATGGTTTTTAATAATGGCTTAACTCTGCAACTTTTACAATTTCAAGAAAGTGAACTCCAATCTAGGCGCACCAGGGTTTTGACACATTCTAAGAACTTAATCAATCAGAGATGCCGAGGAGATCTGATAGCCTATCAAAAAACTGTACCCGTGGAGATTTCTTCCATAAGGATATTTGTATAGTAGTTGTCACTACCACGACAAAAGTGGCTATTTCCGCTTGAGGTTCCATCAACATGGTTTACCCAATGAAGGGAATGTCCACTATGGTTAACCCTCTCTAAAAGGTGACTCACAACAAGGACCACATGGGGACTTGGCTTAGATCCAAGGGTTTGAGTTTCTGTTACTACCCAAAAAGGGAGTAGAGCATAATCTTCTATCCTTTTCTCTTCACCCAAACATAGAAGACAGATTCATTCCGACATGCTAAGACTAAAACTATCTTTCCAAGATTCGTAATGTCAATAACTCATGATCTATCAACCTCTCCGGAGAGAGAATGCATCAATTGAAAAGTCAAAGACTACAAATCTAGTAGAACGCAAAGACAGTTCTAGTAACCTCCCTACCTACAAGGGTTCTCTCATTGAGAAGAGTTTCACTGGAAACCCACTCTCTCAAGAACCATGAATAGTGTTAATAGGGCCTACTTATCTATGTGGAACACTTATGCAAGAAATGAATCTATATTCTTTTTAAAGTCCAAAATCGAAATGTGGTTTGTGAAAGCGATAAATCACTCAAGCCAAACACACAAGAGATTAATTTTATGCCCAAAACCAAGTGTTATAGAGATCAAAAAATTACCTCAAGTCCAATGCAACATGTTTATTAGATTTTTGTTGAGCTTTTGTTTGTGCAAGCAACCCACGAACTCTCCAATAAGCAAACAAGCAAACAAGATATGCAATGTATATCCAACTTATGCAAACCCTAGGGTTAGATCTAAAAATCAATTGTTAGGAGCAATAATAGCCAGAAAATAATCCAAATGACAACTCATATCATGCATTGAACAATGAAAAATAAGTGCATACTCGTCACAAAATTTTATTTTTTTGCATTTGACCTAGTCAACAAGATTTGATCTTTTTGATATGATTTTGGCCAAAAAAATGGAAATAAAAAATAGAGACCCCTACTAAAAAATAGAGAGCTTTCCAAAAATGTAAAAATTTTAGAAAAATCTCTTCATTTGTGCTCTAAAGACCCATTTTACCAAAATAGACCAGTTTTTGTAAATCAATTATTTGAGATATGATATTGCATCCAAATTCAAAATATAAAGAATGGACCCCCTATAGAATTTTAAGAGCTTTCTGAAAATGTAAATTTTTTTTAAAAATATACTAATTTGCTCTGAAATTTAATTTTTTTATGAAAAATCAAGAAAAAATTATAAAAATTTGAAAATACTTCAAAAAATTCTAAATTTTTTTATTGGAGCTTCTTTGATATGTTGTCAACCTACAAAAAAAAATTTAGACCAAAACACTAAGCCGTTTGGGAGATATGATCAAATCTGTGAAAATCTAGTGTTTTAGTCTCCAAGCAAATCTGCAGAAGGGGGTTAGCTCCAAAAATAATCAAAACCAGCATGTAAAAGTGGGTTGCCCCATGGTGGGTGCCAAAAATGTGTGCTATAAAAGTGTCAAACTTCTGTGAATCATTACATTCAAGAACACTCAACAATGAGGTCTCAAATAGTGATTCACAACTCTCTATTCGTGGAGTGCAGAGGTTGTATTATGAGGCCCTCAGATCGACCTAGTTATGCCCATGCAAGTACACCAATAAATGAGAGATTCAAAGATGAATAGAAAACATGCTAATCTCCATGATCATCAAGTTATTGCATGCAAATGAAACTAGTCTAGATGATAACAATGCAAGAAAGTAAACTATTCTATTGAAATGAAAATATTACAAATCCTTGCTAATTATGCTATGTGGATTAAGCTAGAACAATGAAAGGAAACACGAATCTAAAATATTATGTAAATGCAATACTAATATAAATTATGGATTGCCATGAGGCATGAGAGAAGAAGACAAGAAGAAAGAAGTCTCAAATATCCAATCTCCAAATGCTCAAAAAGCTTCTTCCAAGATGTCTCTCCAAACTTGCAACATAACAATAGTATGAAAATTTTGGGATCCGAAATGAGAAGTAGAGGGCTCCTTATATAAGAAAATGTGGAAGAGAATGCATCTCCAAGAGCAATGTGGGATAAATCCAAAAAAAAGGCAAAAATAGGAAAGAATCAGGAAAATGATTTTTGTTTTATTTTTTATTTAATTTATTTCCTTTTCCATCATAGATTTTGCTTGAAGTGGGGATTTTATTTATTTAAAAGTGGAATTATCTTTTAATTAAATAAGATAAGTTTATTTAATAAAAAGAAGAATATTTAATTAAATAAGATAAAATCATTCAATTAAAAGGGATTTTAATTAAATAAAATTATTTTTTTAAAATATTTTTTTAAATTAAATAAGCCTATTTTATTTATTTAAAAGAGGAATTATCTTTTAATTAAATAAGATAAGTTTATTTAATAAAAAGAGGAATATTTAATTAAATAAGAAAAAATCATTCTGTATGCACCTTAAAATGGTCGCCTAGACTTTGGGCCCCATTTATTAATTTATCAATTTCTTGAATCAATGCTTTGCAATTTTCAAATGAACTCCTTGATCAAATCGCAATTAAATCAATAATTCAAATATTTCTAAGGTTTGATCATTTCATCAATAATTTTATTTAATTAAAAGAAATATTATCTTTTAAATAAATAAAATAGGCTTATTTAATTAAAAGAAATATCTTAAATAAAATAATCTTATTTAATTAAAACCCCTTTTAATTGAATGATTTTATCTTATTTAATTAAATTTTTCTCTTTTTATTAAATAAACTTATCTTATTTATTTAAAAGATAATTCCTCTTTTAAATAAATAAAATCTCCACTTAAAGCAAAATCTGTGATGGAAAAGGAAATAAATCAAATAAAAATAAAACAAAAATCCTTTTCTTAATTCTTTCGATAACTTTATTTAATTGAAAGAAATATTCCCTCTTAAATAAATAAAAAAACCTTATTTAATTAAAAAAGAAATATCTTTTAAATGAAATAAAATCTTTTTTAATTAAATGATTTTATCTTATTTAGAATAATATCTCTCTTTTAATTAAATAATGTTATCTTATTTAATTAATAGAGAATCATTCTTTTAAATAAATAAAAAATCCTCTTAAAGCTTTTTGTGATGAAAAAAGGGAAACAAATAATTAAAAATAAATAAAATCCCTTTTCTCTCCACACTTTCTAAAAAATGAGCTTTATTTCCTCTTTTTGGATTTATCCCACATTGCTTTTGAGGATGCATTCTCTTCCACATTTTCCTATATAAGGAGCCCTCTCCTTCTAATTTCAGATCCCATAATTTTTATGTTATTGTTATACTGTAGGTTTGGAGAGCAATCTTGGAAGAAGCTTTTGAGCACATTTGGAGCTTGGATATTTGAGACTTCTTTCTTCTTGTCTTCTTCTCTCATGCCTTATGGCAATCCATAGTTTAGATTAATATTGCATTCATATAATAGTTTAAATTTATGTTTCCTTTCATAGATTAACATTGTATAAGCATTCATTTCAATAGAATAGTTTATTTCTTGCATTGTTATCATCTAGACTAGTTTCATTTTCATGCAATAACTTGATGATCATGGAGATTAGCATGTTTGCTATTCATCTTTGAATCTCTCATTTTTTGGTGTACTTGCATGGGTATAACTAGGTCAATCTGAGGGCCTCATATACAAACCCCTACACTCCACGAATAGAGAGCTGTGAATCACTATTCGAGACCTCACTGTTGAGTGTTCTTGGATGTAATGATTCACAAAAGTGTGACTACTTTCTAGCACACATTTTTGGCACCCACCGTGGGGCAGAAAAGATTAATTTCTGGCTTCATTCTTGATTGGTTTTTTAATTTTAATGTTGGTTCGAAGCCTTGTATAGCCATGTAAAGACTGCAAAATCTATAATATAGTAATGGATGGATAGAATGATGCATCCTCTTTCTCATAATTTTTTTTTGGTTCATTTTTATAAAGAAATGAATAAGTTATGATCATTTTGGTGAAAGTGGGTATTTGCAAATTTGAGATTCTCTGAATATAGTCAGATTGAAATATCTGGTACAGACAAATTGTGAAGAATCGGGACCTATAATAATATTCATTGGAAAGATACATGGATTAGCTTTCATTTCCTTTTTGTTTGAGTCATTTTTATGCAGATTTGTGAAAGTTACGGGCATTTGAGTGAAAACTAGTTTTTAACAATCTGCATTGGAGTTGCAGACAATGATTTGCTCTTAGAAAATCATTTATGAATAGGAAAAATAAATGGATTATATATTTGGAAACTAGATTTATTAATAGTTTCTATGAAATTGGTTTGGTTTCATTTGGATTTTTTTTGAGAAAGATATGTGATTCCCTAGGGAGTGTTTGGTGTTTTAAATCTGATTTATGACAGAAAAATTGCAGTCTGAAAAGATTATTGGTTGAGGAACCAAATGGAATCATAAGACCTTGTAATTTTTGAAAATGGTAGTTCTTGATGTTGGCTAAAAAATTTATTCTTTCCAGAAATTTTAATATTGTAATTTTATGAGTCAAATAAATCAATCTTTAAAGACTGTCTTGAAGACAACAATGTTAAATCAAACTCCTAACAATTGATTTTCATATCTAACCATTTTAGGGTTTTTTTTCGGATGTGTGCTAAATGCTGGATTGTAGATCTTTGGACCTAAGGTGAGTTCTTAAAATATCTATAACACTTGGTTTGGGCATAAAATTAATCTCTCATGTGTTTGGCTTGAGTGTTACATGCTTTCATAGAACACATTTTTGATGCTCTTAATGGGAAATGAATGAACCTAGATTTGTTTTCATATAAGTTTGTGTTTAAGTGAATGTTTGAGTTTAAACTTTAAGTAATTCTTGGTTCAAATATCAAAATATCTCATTGAGTAATTTAGGGCATGGATTCATTCCTAGTTTACATGAAGAGTTAAATGCACCACTTTGTGGACTCGCTTCATGTTTGCTTGGAACGTTAAATACTCCATGATTCAAACCCTCTTGCACTTATGAGTAGTATTGATTAGTAGTCTTAGATTACTTGTGATTGATCTAGATTGCTATCTTGGGTTATTGGACTCACTCATCTGCCGGCCCCTCATTCCACCCCATGGTTGCAAGGTCAGCGCCACATTAAAGAGGAGGGGTCTACATAGAAAGAAGCATTAATTGTTCCACCAGGCAACCCTTTTGTCCTTTTTAGAACTCACTAGTTTTCTAGGGTGTGGACTCACTTTGAGTTTGTGTGAGGAGTTAAATGCACCACTTTGTGGACTCACCTCACATTTATTTAAAGAGTTAAATGCACCACCTTTAGTGCTTTCCAATACTTTTGATAGTGAATTACTTACTTTTTCATTTCTAGAAGGCCTACTTGGGGATTTCATCACCTTAAGGGACGACCTTAACTCCCGTGTTCTGGTGGAGTATAAATATCAGGAGGTGAATCTAAAGACACCTCTCTTGGGAATGAGTTAGATTTCACTCTTGGATAAGCCTCAAAGAACTTTATACCTTTGAGAAGTGAAGGAGGAGATTTGGGTTACCGTCTCCCCCCGGCTGTGTGATTTCTAATTATTCTCATCTATGGATTTGGGCCTCACGTACTTTGTGTATATCAAGGACACCCTTTAGAAAATCCATGTATATCCTTGTAGACAACTTGCGAGGATGTTGTTGTGTTCTGAGTGCCTGCTAAAACATATCCAAGAACATACACAAGTAGAATCTTTAAGGAGTAGCATACTAAGTCACTATTCTTGTTCATGTGCAAGGTTGCTTTGCCCCTTGCTCATTGTTTGAAGACAATTGCTTGCTTGAAATCCCTGATTGCTGTCTTATGTGCTTGATCAAAATTTGTTGATATACTTGCTTGATCTTTGAAAATGAACAACAAACTGAAATACTAAGTTCTTTGATTAGGTGACTTGTCCCAGTTCTAGAGACCTATTCTATATTTAGGGTTCTTGTGTCCTTGACCTTTTGAGTTAGTGATCCTTGATCTCATAAGTGATTTTTCTTGAGATTGGCAAATCAGGAACTGTTCCTATCAAATAGATAAATTTTCAGACTCTTTGATAACACACTTGGAGAGTGCTAGTAATCTCTTCGTCCACCCATTTTCATACAATTCAAACTCAGTATACTTTGTGTAAGTCATCCTCCTGATCCATACGTGCTAGGGTATTCACCCAAGAATTGAGCACCTTTGTGGCAGTGTTGGTTTGCACCTATTTGCAATAGTTCTATTTCACCATTTCTCTCAGACAAGAGAAAACTTTTACTATCCTAGTCTGGTATTGACGTTTCCTAGAATTGTCTATTTTCCTGAACTCTCCCTTTCATGTCAATAACAACAAGATATCAAGTGAGCCAAGGAAAGTGACCTCATATAGTCTTCAACCAACTACCCCCAGTTCAGACTCATCAAAAGAGAAAGGAAAATGAACCAATATTTGACCAGTCACCTAGGAGTAAGTCTGAAACCTGGTTTGACCCAAAGAACCATTTTAGTGATTTGAGTACCCCCTCAGCACCTTCCCACTTAGGTATGGATATGAGTTATACTGTCACTCGGCGGGAGAGGGAAGCCATGGATCAAACTCTTGATGACATCTATGAAAGACAAAGAGACAAGATTTTGTTTGGTAATTCCTCTCATGATGCTCAACCTAGTTCACCCCCCATCAGCACTAGGTACCTAGATGCACATCAAAAAGCTGAAAGGCATGAGAGATGAGCTCACCCAGAACAATGGTCACAACATGAAGACCAAGACAATGAACCTAGTGATGCTCATGTCAATGCAACGTATACCAATGATTTGTACAAACATTCAAGACCAAACTCTCCACTTCAAACAACCTCAAGGCATACAAGTGAGAGGCTAAAAAGAATTAAGTGGGAAAAATAGGTTGCAAAAAATGAATGAGATGCAAAAGAAGAAAAACTTAGGCTTCTAGAAGAGGAACAATGAGCCTTGTTGGACATAGAGAGAAAATCATTCCAAGAGGAGCAAGATAGGCTGTTAGCCCAACAATTAAACACTCAATTCAATAATAGGGGTGCTAATAGTGGAGATAATTCTCCTTCCTCCACCCCTTCCAGAACACCAAGAAGTAGAAGGCGGTCAAGAACCCCTTCTAGATCTCCTAGTCCTAGAGGAAGAAGGGCCTCTCAGTATGCTCACTATAGGAGGCAGACCCCTCCCAGAAATTCAAGACCACACTCCCAACATGTACATCATGGTTCCCAACATGGAGGTGGTAGCTCACATTACGACCTTGATACTCAAGACTTCATGCGAATGCAACAAGAGCCTATCTTCCAACAGTATGTGGAGAGGTATTTGGAACAAAACAAAGATAAGTTCTTGGAAAGTCTAATCAACAAGGGCGCTAGAGTCCCTTATAATTTTGATGTGGATGAAAAAATACAAAAGAAAAATCCCTCTCAAGAGGAATAAATTTAACAAATGAAGCAAATGATGGAAAAAATGATGCAACCTAAGAGCTCATTCTCACTAGACTCAATTTGTCCTAATCCATTCGACAAGAGTGTGAGTATGAAGGATTTTCCAAAGAGGGTGGAATTCCCTCAATATGATAAATATGATGGCAGTGGTGATCCACATGACCATGTGCGCCAGTTCTATACTATGAGCTTTGAATTCCATCAGGATGACTCCTATTTGATGAGGTTGTTCCCTAGAAGTCTTAAAGGACAAGCAATGGAATGGTTTACCAATATCACTCCCCCTATCAAGAATTTTAGAGAACTTGTTCATCAATTTGTTCAACACTTCGCATATAATTTGTCAAGATCTGTTACTATGTTGGACCTATGCAACTTGAAACAAAATCATGGGGAACCCTTTGTTACCTTCTTGCAAAGGTGGAGGAGACAATGCTCTCGGTATCCTAGGATGATCCATGAGGATGAAAAGATTAACATAATTGTCAGTAACTTGGTGCCTAAAATGAGATATGAGATTAAAAAGATAGTCTTGAATTCCTTTGATACCATGATTGAAACTACATGCTGCATTGAGGATGTTCTAAAAGAACAAGGCATTTTGACCAGACATAGCAACAATGGCAACAATGGTCAACAGAACAACAAGGATAAAGGGAAGAACAACTATTGGAACAAGAACAAACAAGTTGTCAATGATGGAGTTGTAGACTCTCCCCAACCTAAAGATCAAGGTGTCCTTCACTTGTCCAGTGCAGTTCAAGCTATGAAGCTCAATGCACCTCCTCAGCAAGAAAGTAAACCAAGATATCAGGAGAGGCCCAAAAAGGAGAAGCGGTAATTTACCAAATTGGGTGACTCATATGAGGATGTTCTCAAAAATCTCATTGCTAACAACTTGGCACATCCTCAGGATCCTGCAAAACATTACATCCTTGACATTAAGCCACATTGGTGGGATGAGAAGGCTTTCTGCACATTTCATAATGGCATTGGGCATACCATTGAGAATTGTTGGAAACTCAAGCACATTATCCAAGATCTCATTGAGAATGGAAAGCTTAAGGTGGATGGACTGAACACCAATGCTGATCATAAAACATTTAAGGAACCTTTGCCTAAGTATGATAAGGGGGAAACCTCTAAACCAAAGGATGGCAAAGCTGCAATCAACTACACTTACACAATGGCAAAAAATGTGGTAAACATGCTTGAAGTTGTGGAGCCAAGTGTTAATATGATGAGTAGTAAGGACCCACATGGTTATGACTCTCCCCCTATCTTTGACAAAGAACCTGTTGTGGTGCTGAGAGGTCCTCATTCTAGGTTATCTTCTCAAGCCCTTAATGCTATTACCAAGAGTCAAGGCCGTATTGTTCTTAGAGGTCCTAGTTCAGGTCCATCCAATAAAACCAAGCAAGTGGCATCCAAGAATGTCACCAAGTCTGCCACTGCTCCCAAACCAAACTATAATCTTGTAGATCAGTTACAGAAAACTCCAGCACAAATATCAATCTTGGAGCTTCTAGAGTTGTCCCCTAGACATAAACAGATCCTTGAGGATGCTTTGCGCATAGCAAATGTCCCCAACAACATAGATATCGACCAATTTCAACGCATGGAGAATCACATTACCAGCCCACATTACCTCTCTTTCTCAGAAGATGATGACAAATCCCTAAGCCATCCACACAATCTTGCCCTTCATATTGAAGTAATGATTCATAAAACCCGTGTCAAGTGCGTGTTGATAGATGGGGGTGCTGGGCTAAATATTTGTACTTTAAGTTTGTTAAAAACTTTGGGCTATTCAGAGGAAGTGATCGACACTAAAAAGAAGATCACTATAAAGGCCTATGATGAGTTAGAATGAAGTTCTAAGGGGTTGGTTGTCCTTCCTATTAGGATTGGCCCAGTTGAAAAAGATATCTTGTTTCAAATTGTTGATACCGGACCCCTTGCATACAACATTTTACTAGGTAGACCATGGATTCATGACATGTAGGCAGTGCCATCTACCTACCACCAGTGTGTTAAGTTCCCCTACAATGGAGTAGAAATTTTCATACCAGGGGATAGCACTTTATCAGTTAATTCAATCTCAGCTAATGTTCATGTCCCTCTTAATCGAGAAGCAGAGGATTATCAAGCAACTTTAACAGACTGTCAAGACAAGTTTAAATCAGTAGACCTTGGCATGGGGGGGTATCAACTTGACTCTTTTGCAAAGATGTCTGTTTCCCCTAGGTCCTATGGAAAGCCTTCACAGGAGATGAAACTGTCTTCTTCGGCAATGACACTATTTGACAAGTTTGTTGAATCCTCAGTACCAATACAAGATGAAAAAGATGAAGTAGCTATTCAAGATTGGATATACAAAGAGGAGAAGTACCAGCACAATGAAAATTTCTCCCCCTCTCCTAAGTCCTATGGGAGAGGATATACTTTTGTCAAGAAGATGGGTTATCCAGGATATGGCCCTCTTAGTCACAGGTTAGATGCTAGAGCCGAACCACTTAATCATGATCTTTTTGGACGTAAGTCTAAGAAACCGGTTGGCCTAGGCTTTATGAAGAATAACAAGTGCACTATCCCCATTCCTGATAGGTGGGATAGTGAACATGACACATAATATGTACCAGATTTGACAAATCAACAAGACATGATAGATGATTGGGTACCTTCAACAAATCTCCTTTGGGGAGATTCCAGAGATTTAACAATTGACAATCCTCCTATCCTAGCTAAGATAGATAGTGACTATATGAATGCAAGATTGACTATGGATAGTGTCTCCATCCTAGCTGCAATGGATGGTGATAATTCAAATAATTTTGTGATTGAGAAAATTGCTAGAGGAGAGGAAACTCTTCCAAATCTTGAGGCTTCTACATCATGAGGCCCCAACAATAATTCAGAAATAGACTCTCATGAGTTTGAATGGGATTCACTCTCAAATGCAATAGTTGACTTGGATATGGATGTTGTCCACGCTTATAGTTCTCAACCTGACGTAGCTGATGAGTCGTGTGTCAGATTAGAAGATTGGAACCCACGTGTCGCATTAGTAGATGATTCTTCACTCGATAGGGTAAATTATAATTTAGACACCTTAGAGGGATACTTGATAGACTCCAATTCTGCATTCACTAGAGATGACATCACCTATATCCTTAATCTTGAACTAGTCATTAACCTACCCCTTATTGACCCCAACCTTATTGATTGGTCTCAACATTATCAAGAGCCTCAACTCTCGACATTTCACAATGACTATGAGATCACCTGCTATCTAAATGCCTTTGAACCTGTAGTCTCTTCCACTAGTGAACTGGCTACTAGTATGAAAGAACCTGACATCAAGTACCTTAGTCACAAGATAAAAAGAAAAGAAAAAAAGAATAAGAGTTTTGATGGTGAAAACCACTGTTTGGTGGTGTTAGAACCAAAAAAAGTAAAAATAAAAGACGTATCCAATGGTGAAAACCTCTCTGAGGCACCTATGGATGAGGTACTTGATAGTCTCCCAAGCTATTTTTATGATAGATCATCAGTATTGGTTGAACCTACAGAAGCTATTAATTTGGGCACAGAAGAGGCTCCAAAAATTGTACACTTGGTTAAATCTTTATCACCTCAAGAAAAGAAAGCCTACACTGAGTTCCTCCAAAAGAAGAAAATTAATTTTGCATGGACATATTCAGACATGCCAGGGTTGGACACTGATTTCATTATGCATCATTTGTCCATAGCTCCAGGTGTCAAACGAGTCAAACAAAAGTTGAGAAAAATGCACCCTCGTATAGCTCTTCTAGTGAAAGCTGAATTAGAAAAGCTCCTTGGTGCAGGATTCATTAGAGCTATAGACTATGCCGATTAGATTTCCAACATTGTACCTATTTCCAAACATGATAAATCCATCTGAATCTACACAAATTTTAGAGATCTTAATAGAACATGCCCAAAGGATGATTTTCCACTTCCTAACATAGACATGATAGTGGACATGAAGGTGGGCTATGAGATCTATTCCTTGATGGATGGTTTTTCTGGGTATAATCAAATCAAGATTGCTCTTGAGGATCAGGAAAAGACTGCATTCACATGTGCATGGGGTACTTATTGTTGGAATGTCATGCCCTTTGGATTGAAAAATGTAGGAGCTACTTATCAAAGAGCTATGACAACCATCTTCCATGACATGATGCATAAGAATATGGAAGATTATGTGGATGACACCCTCGCTAAGTCTAAGAAAAGAGGAACACATTTGGCTGATTTCAAAGTAATTCTGGATCGCATGGAACAATTTAAACTAAGATTAAACCCCAAAAAGTGTGCATTTGGTGTTACTTCTAGCAAATTATTGGGATTCATCATTTCAGCCAAAGGGATAGAAGTGGACCCTGAAAATGTCCAAGCCATTATAGACATGCCACCTCCCAAAAATATCAGTCAAATGAGGAGTCTTCAAGGATGCCTTCAATCCATAAGGAGGTTTATTTCATAATTGGTAGATAGAGCACAACCCTTTAACAAAAACTTGCATAAAGGTGTTCAGTGTGTCTAGAATGAGGATTGCCAGAAGAGCACGGAACAAATTAAGGAATACTTGGCAAGTCCTCCCATTTTAATGCCTCCCATTCCAGGAAAACCTCTCATTTTTTATGTCTCAGCTACTGAATCTTCACTGGGGGCATTGTTGGCTCAATTAGATGAACAAGGGAAAGAAAGGGCCATATATTATATTAGCTGCACTCTTGTTGCTTATGAGGTCAATTATACTAGTATTGAAAAAGCTTGCCTTGCAGTAGTGTTTGCTTCTCAAAAATTGTGACACTATATGCTTGCGCACACCATACACCTCATAGAAAAAATTGATCCTCTCAAATACTTACTCGGTAAAGCTGCTCTCACGGGTAGACTTGCTAAATGGATGATGATTCTTTCTGAATTTGACATAGAGTATATTGAGCGCAAGGCAATCAAAGGCCAGGCTATTGCAGATCAACTGGCTAATTTCCCAATTCAAGATAATATGCCCATTCAAGTCAATTTCCCAAATGAACATCTTATGTACATGACTGAGAGATCCTGGAAATTGTTCTTTGATGGTTCCTACATGAAAAATGGTTCTGGCGCTGGTGTGTTGTTTGTCTCTCCACATGGGTACACAATTCCCAAATCTTACAAGTTACTCTTCCCATGCACAAACAACATAGCTGAATATGAGGCTTTAACAAATGGACTAAAAATGGCTATAGAGTGGAATATCATAGAACTACATATCTATGGGGATTCTCAACTGATCATCAATCAAGTCAATGAGCACTACCAAAAAAAAGATGACAAGTTGATACCTTACAAAAAATGGTTGATTCATTAAGATGGTACTTTACTTTTGTCACCCTTCAGAAAATCCCTAGGGCTGAGAATAAAGCAGCTGATGCTATGGCCACCCTTGCTTCACTTCTTCAGTTAGAGGAACATGAGTCTAGATATGAATTCCTGGTGGAAGAGCTATGTTATCCCATTTATGACTCTCAAGAAAGCCACGTCATTTGTACCCTTGTCAATCATGAATCCTCCCACTATGGTGCTATTTACTCATATCTTCATGATGGCATCATCCCTAACACATTTAACTGATCTGAAAGAAGAAACCTTATCCGTAACGCCTCTCACCACTCCCTCATCTCTGGTGATTTGTATAGGAGGGGTCTAGATGGGACACTTCTTAGGTGCTTAGAAAAGGAGGAATTCGATCAAGCGCTAGTTGACATCCACGAGGGCATATGTGGGGGACATTCTAATGGTCTTTCCATGGCTAGAAGGTTGCTTAGGGTGGGGTACTATTGGCCTACGATGTAGATAGATGTGGTAGCTTTTGCCAAGTCTTGTGAAAAATGTCAGAAACATGGACACCTAATACATGCTCCAGGTAGGGAGCTAATTCCTTCTATATCTCACTGGCCATTTCAGCGATGGGCCTTTGACCTTGTTGGGTAGATTCATCCCAACTCATCAGGTGGACATAAGTTCATTATCGCTGCTACTGACTACTTCACAAAATGGGTAGAGGCTGTTCCACTTTCTGTTGCCTCAAGCAAGACAGTGTCTTTATTCATTTTAAACCATATCATCTATCGATATGGTGTACCATCTGAGATCATCACTGACAATGGAGGTCAGTTCAAAAACAAGGACCTTACACAACTCTGCCAAAGATTTAAGATATAGAAACATTGGTCCTCCATTTACTTTCCGCAAGGAAATGGTCAGGCAGAGGCTTCAAACAAAACCATTCTCAAGATTTTACATAGAACAGTTCATAAGAATGGTAGAGACTGGCACCTACAGATAAACCTAGCCTTGTGGGCCTATAGAACTAGTATTCATACACCAACTAGGGCTACTCCTTTTGCCCTCACATACGGTGCTAAAGCAATGTTACCTTTAGAGGTTGAGATTCCATCACTTAGAGTCTCTCTCAAAGGTCTAGTTACAGATGAAGATTATTGCACCATGAGATTACAAGAATTGGAACTTCTGGATGAAAAGCATAAAGCATCATTTGACCATATGAGGGTCTACCAAAAGTGGATGTCCAAAGCATTCAACAAAAAGGTTCGCTCTAGAGAATTCCAAGTAGGAGATCTTGTCCTGCGAGAGAATCCTAAGAACCAACAAAATAGAGAACAAAAGGAAAAATTCAAACCTAATTGGCTTGGACCCTACATTATCACAACAACTTTTGGTACAGGTGCTTATCTACTATCTACTGAAGAGGGGGAGTAGCTCCCTGAGCCTATCAATGTTTTACACTTGAAGAAGTTCTATCCTTGATGCCCATTCTGTCTGGGGGCATCCTTTGTATATACCTTATTGATCCTGAAAAAATTCCAAAAAAATTCATATATGATGCTGAAAAAACATAAAAAAAATTCAAAAAATTCAAAAAAAAAAGAAAAAGTGCCTTGGTGAAAACCTGGAAACAGGTGCCTTGGTAGCAAAAATACAAAAAAATTATAAAAAGTCATGAAAAAATTCTTCCAAGTGGTAAAAAGCTAGAAATGGGCACTACTTGAGGCCTTTGCACCCCTATTTCTTAGCATGTGTCCTCGACACTTAGCCTTTCTCCATCATGCCTTGTCCATGTCACCTTGGTTTGGAATTGGTCTTTGGCTTTGTCTAGGGGGCATCACTGTGTTAGCTTTGGTCTTTTGGATATTCTTGTCTTTAGGACACCTCACAAATGGTGTTTTTCAACACCAACCCAATTGTGTTTTTCAACACAACCCTCAACATCGAGTATTTTTCAACACTTATCAGTTTGGTCTTATCTAGTTTGGTCATGTGATCTTACTTGCTAGCAAGCATTCGATCCTTATCCTCGGAACTCGGTATCAGTTTACACACTTAAAATTTTTAAACACAACACTTAATGCTTGAGATATGTCATGATCTTTTCTTTGTGTGTTGACTAATATTGATTTTCGTTGAGTGTCCTTGTCTAACAAGTCTCTCCGTGATGCATAGCTAGAGGACTTGGGGCATGGGGCATGTTTTTATTTTCTTTCTGCTTGTGGGTGTTGTCTTGAACCTCTTCAGTGTCTCTTGTTGTCTCCTTGACACACTTAGGAGATTTAAGGCATCATCTTTGACTGTTTTTGCACAACCATTCTCATGGTCATCCCGACATTTATGCCTTGATGCGAGCATGGTTTTGCTACATTAAATTGGGTAAGCTAACATTGCAGTCATCTTGACCTTTACGTCTTTGATGCTCATGTTAGAATCTTTCCACATTCCAATCTGATATAAATCACATTCATATCTTCATAGTTGCATTTGTGACTAGTGTTGATTGTGTGATTGTCCGATGTTCGGTAATAATGGCCCTATGATGAAAATAAGTTCTCTTACATTCTCTAATGAATGATGAACACAAAAAAACCTATGTTACCCATGCAAGTACACCTTTGCATTTTCATGTAGCTTGCATTATTTAGACTTCATGTTAAATTTGCACTTTTAGGCTGCATTATGAGTTTGAGAGGGTTTTCTTCATCTTTCTTGTGGACTTTTAGTCAACTGTGGTCATGTTTTGATCTTCATTTCCTTACCTTCTTTCGTGATCTCAATCGAAATTCCCTATCTTAAACAGTTGATTGATTTTGGGGCATCTTCTTTCTGGAGGCAAATTCTCTTTCTTCTCTCCATTTCTTTCCATTTCTTCCAAACTTCTATCTTCCATTCGCTTTCACCCCACTTCTTTTCTTCTAATTCAACCTTGGGGCATAATCTTTCTTGCCGATCTACCTTGGTTTCATGATTTTTTTTATCTTTCATCTTATGTCAAGAACCTTATGTTTAGTTCGATTTGATCAAATTTATCAATTTTCTATTTCTCCTCTATCTCATTTTGATTTCGATCACGAGGGGGCAGTACCTACCAAACTTCAATGCTTGATTCAGCTTTACCAAATTTATCAATTGCTTCCCTTGGGGCAACCTTGCTTGAGATTCTTACCTCTTATTTCAGACTTGACAATTACCTATTCACAGGTGTTGGCCTTGTCTTTTTCAGTCTACTTATCTATGTCCTGATGTGTTCCCATCCGTCGAACACACATCTGGGTTGTTTTGTGATCCCAAATCGATCTCACACTTCAATTCCATTCTTTGACTGCATGTGATCTTGAGTCGACCTCACATTAGTCAAAGAGGGGAAAATGTATGCACCTTAAAATGGTCGCCTAGACTTTGGGCCCCATTTATTAATTTATCAATTTCCTGAATCAATGCTTTGCAATTTTCAAATGAATTCCTTGATCAAATCGCAATTAAATCAATAATTCAAATATTTCTAAGGTTTGATCATTTCATCAATAATTTTATTTAATTAAAAGAAATATTATCTTTTAAATAAATAAAATAGGCTTATTTAATTAAAAGAAATATCTTAAATAAAATAATCTTATTTAATTAAAACCCCTTTTAATTGAATGATTTTATCTTATTTAATTAAATATTCCTCTTTTTATTAAATAAACTTATCTTATTTATTTAAAAGATAATTCCTCTTTTAAATAAATAAAATCTCCACTTAAAGCAAAATCTGTGATGGAAAAGGAAATAAATCAAATAAAAATAAAACAAAAATCTTTTTCCTGATTCTTTCGATAACTTTATTTAATTGAAAGAAATATTCCCTCTTAAATAAATAAAAAAACCTTATTTAATTAAAAAAGAAATATCTTTTAAATGAAATAAAATCTTTTTTAATTAAATGATTTTATCTTATTTAGAATAATATCTCTCTTTTAATTAAATAATGTTATCTTATTTAATTAATAGAGAATCATTCTTTTAAATAAATAAAAAATCCTCTTAAAGCTTTTTGTGATGAAAAAAGGGAAACAAATAATTACAAATAAATAAAATCCCTTTTCTCTCCACACTTTCTAAAAAATGAGCTTTATTTCCTCTTTTTGGATTTATCCCACATTGCTCTTGAGGATGCATTCTCTTCCACATTTTCCTATATAAGGAGCCCTCTCCTTCTCATTTCAGATCCCAGAATTTTCATGTTATTGTTATACTGCAGGTTTGGAGAGCAATCTTGGAAGAAGCTTTTGAGCACATTTGGAGCTTGGATATTTGAGACTTCTTTCTTCTTGTCTTCTTCTCTCATGCCTTATGGAAATCCATAGTTTAGATTAATATTGCATTCACATAATAGTTTAAATTCATGTTTCCTTTCATAGATTAACATTGTATAAGCATTCATTTCAATAGAATAGTTTATTTCTTGCATTGTTATCATCTAGACTAGTTTCATTTGGATGCAATAACTTGATGATCATTGAGATTAGCATGCTTGCTATTCATCTTTAAATCTCTCATTTCTTGGTGTACTTGCATGGGCATAACTAGGTCAATCTGAGGGCCTCATATACAAACCCCTGCACTCCACGAATAGAGAGTTGTGAATCACTATTCGAGACCTCACTGTTGAGTGTTCTTGGATGTAATGATTCACAGAAGTGTGACTACTTTCTAGCACACACATTCAATTAAAAGGGATTTTAATTAAATAAGATTATTTTATTTAAGATATTTCTATTAATTAAATAAGCCTATTTTATTTATTTAAAAGATGAATATTTCTTTTAATTAAACAAAATTATTGATGAAATGATGAAATCTTAGAAATATTTGAATTATTTATTTAATTGCGATTTGATCAAGGACTTGGTTTGAAAATTGCAAAGAATTGATTTAGGAAATTGATAAATTAATAAATTAATAAATGGGGCCCAAAGTCTAGGCGACCATTTTAGGGTGCATACAGTTCCAAGTTCAATTCCATCATCTTGAGACTTCCTTATCCATAACCTATTCATTTGAAAAAGATTCAACCTAAATTCATCCTTTTAACATTAATTAAATTTAATTAATGATCTCAAATAACATTATAGTTAATTTCTAATTAATCATATTTGTTAAATTCATCTATTTATTTAATTAAATAAATTCACTAATTAAATACTACCTTTCATAATTTATTAGATTAAATTTAATACATGTTCCTCCATATTGCCCTTTTAAATAATTTTTAAATTTATTTAATTCCCTCACATTCTTTATTTCTACTAAGCCATGATTAAATTATATTTAATTTAATTTAATCCTAAATCCAACCTAGATGCTATCCTGCACACATCACTTTCTGTCTAATAAGCCTACTCACTATTTAACTAAGGTTAATTAGGCTAATTTTTGGATTCCTACATCCATTAGTCGTAATTATTTGCTTACACGTGTAAGCAAATTTTCCAAAATTGCCTTTTCAAAAATTGCTAAAAATTGCACAAACAAGACTTCTTACAATTTTGATGACAGTTGTTACACCTTCCAAGATTGTGAAAATGGACTTTTTCTCTTACACATCTCTTATACACACTTACACATGTACTTGAAGTACACATTGACCTCTCACATCCCAAGTTTCTCACACATGTGTGAGCAAGCCTTGGACTTTGCATGACTTATGTGTCTCCTTAGTGGCACCTATGTGGATTCCACATAGATGCCACCTCACCCCAGCCCTCCAAAATCCTATAAATAGGACCCTTGTTTCAAGCAAAAGACATTCATTCTTGCATTAGAGTTATTATGTTAGTTTTCTTTCTTGCATTTAGAATTTCTTACTAACAATTTGGTAGTTGCTAGATTTCTTTTAAAGTTTGTAGAACTTATTTTGCTTCATCAGGTTTCATTTTTATCACTTGCATGCCATAGAGCTTGAGGATTTATTTTATAGCTCCTCCTTGAGCTTCCTTTGGCCTCTTACATTGAGTGCTTGAGAGTTTCTTCTATAGCTTCTTCTTAAGCATTTCAATCTTCATTATTCCTTGCATTCATAGTGGGATCTATACTTGTTTTGGGAGAGCACATCCAAAACCTCTCTAAGAGCTTAAATCAAGCAAGTCTTGGGTGCACTTGCTTCATGCTCATCCGAGGTTATAGTGAAAATTAGTATTTTTTACAAGTTTATGAGCATGTTAGAGTAGATTTGAATATGCTCTTTATCATTAATATTTGCATGTTTGAACTTGTTCTTAACAAGTAGATTTTCATCATATACATTTTGGCACACCCGGTGGGACCCATAATCCTATTTTCTAACCATTTTCTTGATATTGTGAAGGTAACCCATGAATTTTTCAGACAAGTGTCTCTACCTGACGATAGGCGTCTCCGCCTAGAAACAACCATCTCTGCACACAGGCATCTCCGTTAGAGAAGAGTTTTTCTCTCATCTTAGTTTATTTTAATTAGCAAAACTTGTATTTGGTAATCACATTAAGGCTAATAATCATTAGTAAAACACCTAACTGTATCTGCAAATGAAGAAAAATACATGAAGCTAATGAAATCTTTATTTTTGTGCAGATAGGTGTCTTTGCATACACACAGGTGTCTCTACTAGAAAAGGAAGTTTCCTTCGTGTTTTTTTTAAAGTTGATTAAGTAAAGTTTTTTTTGACATATTAAGGTTAAAAATCACTATGTCCTTGTCATAAGAAACCTTTTTATGCATTTGAAACTTAATGGGAGCATAAAACTTTCAAAAATTGGTGATTAATCTTTGTTTTTGTGTAGACAAGCATCTCTGCCAGTACACATGTGTCTATGTCTGATTTCAACATGTTTTTCATAATATCTTGCACTTTAAGTTTGCTGATCTGAGTTTTTTGGAAGATACTGACATTTTGTGAATTCTAACAGTAATTTTGCAGAATGTTGACCAAGATTACATTCTAAGACTACTAATTTGTTTGTTTTGCAGAACGTTGTTAGAAGACCAAACACATTAAACTACTTACCAAAGTTATTTTGTAGGTTGCTAAGGAGATTCAATCAAACATTGTGTTTTCTTAATCATTTCTTAGGCACGTAGCATTAAATAGGAAGTTTATTCTTTTGATAATGATTTATTAGCTAGGGGATTATGCTCTTTTCTCCAAGTGAGAAAATCAGAAACGCAGAACCTTTTGAATTGTTGACTTAAAGAAAAGACTTGGAATTGATCATATGCTTGGTGTGTTTGGCAGAAAACCTCGTTGGATAGGAGATTATGCTCTTTTCCCCTTGAGGGAAAATCAGAAATCCAAACTCCTTGGGGCCAATCCATGCATTTATTTTCAATCCTTTAGATGGGCCTGTCGGTGAGGTAAATAGCTCCCAGGAATGACCCATGTGAGAACAAGGTTTAAGCCCACCACTCCAACTCACGTTAATGAAATTTTATTTTTGGGGTTAAAGCCTCAGAAGAAGGAGGACATTTGAGCTTATACACAACTCTCACCTAAAATTTAGTAGGGCCTCGCGGTCTCAATTACATTTATGTGACTACTTGTGTCAAGGTGCTTTGTGGGGCTATATGTCCTAGTTGCACTTGCCCGAACACAAAGAGTGTGTTCAAACAGAGACCCTCACTAAAAGCCATTAGTTAGAAGCCCCCCGGTTCACCTCCAAAAGGTTGATAATTTATGTGCGAGGAGAATAGTAATCTCCCCAAGACACTCACCATATCGAGCCCCCTTCAATGTTAACACCCTGATAATACGACATCATAGAGCCATTGCGTGCTTGGTGATGGCCATATTCTAAGAAGTTGTTGGGTGTGTTCCTAATTCAGTGAGATAAGGTTTTCAATCTTAGCCAAATTCCTTCTAGGGATAAAGAGTGTTCTTGTTACTTTCATTGCAAAACAAATCCATACACTTGAATCCTACAAGGTTGCTTTGTCCCTTGCAGGACTGTTTTCAACAAATGTGCTTGTAACCCAAATGTTTGAAGTATGCATGAAATTGGTTCTTGCCAAGAACATCCTTTGATTTATCAATATATTGTCCTCAAGTCATGATTGATAGTGTTAAACATAAGAAAGCAAGACTCCCAGTTTCACAAGTCCATAGAGAGAAGAAAATTGCCGATCAAAAGATTAAAGCCAACCAATATTATTTGCAACCCATTCAAAGTTTCTAGAGCCATTGAGAAATTAGATAAAATCATTTACAACAATTGGGTTTCTAATTTTGTTGCCAAGAATAAAGTGAACATGGCCTTTGGCACTTGGGAATCCTATGACTAAGTATTTGTGACCTTCTTTTCTTCATCCTCTTCAAGTCATTCATCCCTTTATCATCTTTTAAACACCCCTTTCTTCATCCACATTCCAAAACATTAGGAACATCAATCAAAATCTTGGACTTTAAATCAAAATCAGATCCATCCATCTTTCACACCTTCATCAAGCCATAGGGTGAAAGAATCATTCCAATAGTGTATCATAGACCTTCCAAAGAAAACATTAATCCCTTACTACTTTGAGAACCAAGTCCTTCTCTAGTAGTACTAATCCAGTCCTATTTTGTTTGGGGATCATTAGTCTATCACCCAAATAAAAGAAGACTTTAAATCAAAACCAATCTTATGTTTTCATAATCACAAGGTCTTGTTTACCTAGGTTTGTTCCAAACCTTCAAATCCAATCAATCCTTGTGTTAGCTTGTGGTGACCGATCAGGAAAGTATTGTACACTTTTCCTCCTACCCTCACCAAGGTTCAGGGGCGCAGCCCCTAAGGCAAATTTTTTTGAGGCCAACATATTTTTGGCTATTTTTAGGCTAACATATTGTAACTCATTTCTAACTCTAAAGTGGCAAAATATTGTATATTATGGCTTAGGGTTAGGGTTTTCATGATGTATGATTTTAGTACTTGCAGCGGAATTGAGCTGTAAGGGATTATAGATTGTAATCAAGTTGTAATCACTAGATAATAATAACATTGGACTCACTGTTGGTGGACATAGCCCAAGGATTGGGTGAACCATGTTAAATCTTTGTGTACTGTGTTCTCTTCTATGTGGTTTATTATTTTCTAATATTGGTTATATTTGGATGTAATTGTTATTTCTATCTTGTTAATCCTAACAAGTGGTATCAGAGCGAGGGTGTTTTTTTTCAGTTATCCTCTACAAGAAGATCTCACGGTTTAGTGGGAGTCTCACAGTTGAGTGGGAGTAATGGAAAATAAGGGTAGGATGAAGGTTGACAAGTTTAATGGGCATAACTTTCAGTTATGGAAAATGCAAATGGAGGACTATCTCTATCAGAAGGATCTATGGTGGCCGTTGGAAGGAAAAGCCAACAAACCAGCAAGCATTTTTTATGAGGACTGGACAATTCCTTATAGAAAGGCTCTTGGTAGTATTCAATTATGCTTGGCACAATCGGTGGCATTCAATATTACACAAGCAACGACGACTGAAGATTTGATGAAAACCTTAGCAAAGTTGTATGAAAAGCCCTCCACTTCAAATAAGGTATTTCTCATGAAGCGTTTGTTTAATATGAAAATGGTGGAAGGTGGGTCATTTTCTAATCATTTAAATGAGTTTAATATAGTTACCAGTCAATTGACTTCTATCAATGTTATTTTTGATAAAGAAGTCAGGGCTCTCTTGATTTTGTGTTCTTTTCCTGAAAGCTAGAATGGCTTGGTAATGGCTGTTAGTAACTCTATTTCTAGTTCTAATACCCTAAAATATGATGATGTTATTGGTGTTATTCTAAGTGAGGAAATTCATAGGAAAATATCAGGTGGATCCACATTAGGTAGTGTCTTAAATGCACAAAGCAGAGGTAGAACCAATGAGAGAGGAAACAACTCTAGAAATCGTGGGAAATCAAGAGGAAAATCAAAGGGAAAGAGGTCTGAATCCAAAGGGCCAAATGATTGCTAGTACTGTGGAAAACTAGGTCATAAGAAGAAATATTGCTGGTCTTAGAAGAATAAAGAAGGAGACAAACAAGAAGGTAACAAGGAGGTAAATGTGGTAAGTAATAAATCTAAAGAGGATGCTTTGATTCTTTCTTTAGAAAGTATTGATGATTCATGGGTTTTAGATTCTGGGGCTTCATTTCATGCTACACCCCATAGAGGTTACTTTCTTGATTATGTCCAAGGAGATTTTGGGCTAGTCTATTTGGGAGATAATGAACCCTATCAGATAGTTGGAAAGGGAAAAATTAAGATTAAGTGGCAAAATGGGAATCATTGGCTACTACAAGAGGTAAGACATGTTCCAAGGATGAGTAGGAATTTAATTTTAGCAGGGCAACTGGGTGATGAGGGTTGCATAGTTACTTTTAATGATAGAAATTGGAAAGTTTCAAAAGGTTCCTTAGTAGTAGAAAAAGGTGTGAAAGCAGGCACCTTATATCTTTGTACAGGTCATATTGTTCCTTCTACTTTAATTGTTTCAGAAGATAATGAATGTTTAGGAATAGTGGCTGCAGTTGAGCAGGAAGAACATCAAACTATTGTTGTAGGTTCTGACACAACACTCTGGCACAATAGACTCGGTCAAATGAGTGAAAAAAGTATGAAATTACTTCATTCAAATAAAGTTGTACTTGGTTTGAAATGTGTCAATATGGATTTATGTGAAAGTTGTGTTTATGGAAAACAAAAGAGAGTTAGTTTTGTAAAGAGTGGGAAGTAAAAGAAAAATGAGAGATTAGAGCTTGTGCATATAGATGTATGGGGACCAGCTCGGGTATCTTCCCTTGGTGGCTCTCTATATTATGTTACATTTATAGATGATGCAACAATAAAAGTATGGATTTATTTCCTTACACAAAAATATGATGTATTTCAAACTTTTAAGAAATGGAAATGCTTGGTTGAGAATGAGATTGGTAAAAGGTTAAAATGTCTCAGATCTAATAATGGTGGTGAGTATTGCAGCAAAAAATTTAAAGATTAGTGTTCCTCTAATGGTATTCATAGGCAGAAAACTGTACCAAGGACTCCACAAGAAAATGGAGTGGTTGAACGCATGAACATGACAATAATGGAGCATGCAAGGAGTATGAGGTTGCATGCTAGGCTGCACAAAAATATGTGGGAAGAGGTTGTGAACACTGTTGTTTATTTAATCAATAGAGGCACCTCTACTCCTTTGGACTATGGTATTCCAGAGGAAGCATGGAGTGGTAAGAAGGTGAGTTATTCTTTTCTCAAAACTTTTGGTTGTGAAGCTTTTGCACATATAGATTCTGAAAATAGAACCAAGCTGGAAGCTAAGTCAAAGAAATGTGTATTTTTTGGATATGGTATTGATGAATTTGGTTATAGGGTTTGGGATTTTAAAAATCATAAAATTGTAAGAAGTGGGGATGTCATATTCAATGAGAAATTATTGTACAAAGATCTGTTGCAGTGGCATGAGAAGAAAGAAAATGATTATGTAGTACTGGATGATACTCCAAAAGATGATCTAGTAGTTCCTTATGCTCTGCAACAAAAACAACAACAAATACCACAAACCCCAGTAAATGTTAGATGGTCAATAAGGCTAAGTAGACCTCCAGATATATTCTCTCCCTCCTTGTACTCTATTTTATTAATAGATGTTGGTGAACCTAAATGTTATAATGAAGTTGTGCAAGTGGATACAAAGATTCAATGGGAGTCTGCAATAACAGAGGAAATGGAATCCTTGCTGAAAAATCACACTTGGGATTTATACAAGTTACTTGCAGGTAAAAGGGCTTTACAAAATAAATGGGTTTATAGGCTGAAATAAGGGGATGGAGGTAAGAATAGATTTAAAGCCAAGTTAGTTGTAAAAGGATTTGCATAGAAAAAGGGTATTGATTTTGATGAGATATTTTCTCCCATTTTAAAAATGACTTCCATCCGTACTATTTTAAGTATTGTGGCTACTGAAGATTTGCATTTAGAGCAGCTTGATGTTAAAACAACTTTTCTTCATAGTGATTTGGATGAAGAAATATATATGATCCAGCCAAAAGGATTTGAGGTCAAGGGTAAGGAGAATTTGGTGTGCAGATTGTAGAAAAGTTTATATGGCTTGAAGCAAGCACCTCGGCAATGGTATATTAAATTTGACACTTTTATGAATGAGCATGGATACAGTCGGTGTCATTCTGACCATTGTGTTTATTTTTAGAGGTTGGATGATGACATCTACATTGTTTTATGTTTATATGTTGATGATATGCGTGTAGCTGGGTCTAACATGGATCACATTAAGGGGTTGAAATAATAGTTAGCACATTCATTTGCTATGAAGGATTTGGGGGCAGAAAAACAAATCCTTGTTATGAAAATTTGTAGAGATAGGAAAAATAGGAAGTTGTCTCTATCTCAGACTGATTATATTGAGAAGGTTTTGCAACATTTCTCTATGGAGAATGCCAAAGCTGTCAGCACACCTTTGCCTGGTCATTTGAAATTAACTAAGGAGATGTGTCCTAAGACATCAGAAGAAGAGGCAAAAATGTCTAAGGTACCTTATGCTTCAGCTGTAGGGAGCTTAATGTATGCTATGATATGTACTAGGCTAGATATTGCACACGCAGTGGGAGTTGTTAGCTAATATATGAGTAACCCTGGTATTGAGCATTAGAATGCAGTCAAATGGATTCTCAAATATTTGAGAGGTACATCTAGTAAGTGTTTACACTTTGGGGGTTCTACTACTACTGTACAAGGCTATGTTGACTCAGATTTGGCAGGAGATATAGATAGCAGGAAGAGAACTACAGGCTATGTATTTACTATTGGTGGGATAGCAGTGAGTTGGATTTCTTGACTAAAAAAGGTGGTTGCTTTATCCACTATAGAGGTAGAGTATGTTGCTACTACAGAGGCAGCCAAGGAGATGATATGTCTATAATTCTTTATGGAAGAATTGGGACATCCACAGATGGGTAATTTTCTGCATATAGATAGCCAAAGTGCCATTCATCTTGTGAAGAATTATGATTTGCACTCAAAGACAAAACACATCCAGTTGCAGTACCATTTCATTCGGTTAGTTTTGGATGACGGGTAGTTAAAGCTGGAAAAGATACATACATATGACAATCTAGCAGATATGTTTACAAAGGTAGTAACAAGGGAGAAGTTGAACTCATGTTCAGCTTCAGTTGGTCTTCTAGACTGAATAGAATAAAGGAACAACTGAATCCAGGGTGGTTCGATCTAGTGGGAGCCTCATATGGTAGCAGTATTGCTATAGGAGCAGTCTCCAAGTGGGAGGTTTTTTAGTTGGGATATTGATTAGTCACCAAGTGGGAGATTGTTAGCTTGTGGTGATTGATCAGGAAAGTACTATACACTCTTCCTCCTGCCCTCACTAGGGTTTGGGGCCGAGCCCCCAGCGGGGGTTTGGGGGCCTAGCCCCTAAGGCAAATTTTTTTGAGGCTGACATATTTTTGGCTATTTTTAGGCTGAAATATTGTAACTTATTTCTATCCCTAAAGCGGAAAAATATTGTATAATATGGCTTAGGGTTAGGGTTTTCATGATGTATGATTTTAGTACTTCTAGCAGAATTGAGCTGTAAGGGATTATAGATTGTAATCAAGTTGTAATCACTGAATAATAATAATATTGGACTCATTGTTGGTGGACGTAGCCCAGGGATTGGGTGAACCACATTAAATCTTTGTGTATTGTGTTCTCTTCTGTGTGGTTTATTGTTTTCTGATATTGGTTATATTTGCATGTAATTATTATTTCTGTCTTGTTAATCCTAACACCTTGAGGCTTAGTTCCTCTTTAATCCAATCTCATCAATCAATCTAATCCTCAATCAAATCAAATCAATCAATCTAATTCATTCAATCCAATCAATCATCAAGACTTAATCATTAGTCCAAGTTGTTCCTAGTTCACCAAATCCTTTTCTTTCCATACCTCATCAACTATTCACCCTTCTTCAATTCAACCATTCAAAGGTCACTCATGCATGGTACTTACTTGATCACAAGCAAAGCTAAGACAAGAATCTCTCATCATGGATAACGATCAAGAAACCATCTATCAAGAAGACTTGAATGACAAAGAACCTCACATGGAATTTTACACAGTAATACCTAAAAGTGTCAGTGCCAATCCATGAGCTAAAGAATTCTTTGAGGATCCTAACAATTTAAGCTTAGTGGAAGACCTAATCCAAGCCAATAGTTCCAACATCTTCATGAATCTTATCCAAAGGGGTGTTACCCTCGTTGATAATTTCAATGAAACTTTTCTTGAGAAAAATTTGATTCGAACCAACAAAAGAAAAGTAGCACCCATAATGCCATCAACATCTAATAACACAACTCAAACTCCCCCTAATACACTTGAATTAATCTGACAACTTCTAAACAAGCCTAACTCAAACAATGGGGTGAGTAATGATGGTTTAAGTGCAGGACATGTAACTAAACCACAACCAAGGTCCTTAGGATGACACTTTGCTTCTATTTTCTTGAAGCCTAGTGGAGTCCTAAAAAATCAAAATTTTGCACAAACAAACAACACCAATCAAAGACATCACACCAATCTTCTATTGAAAAAATGACCAGCACTCCCCTTAGGATTCATGACATGGCTTAACCACCTCTTGTGTCCTATAATTCTAGTGGTTGTATCGGGCATTAACATGTCGATCTTTTGGTGCAATGACAACCACTACTTGTAACAAGTAGTATCAGAGATTGGTCACAGGTTTGAATCCCCTCAGGTAATGCTAAGGGGGAGATTATTGGAAAAATAACCAGTGCTCCCCTCAGGATTCATGGCATGGCTTAACCACCTTCTGTGTCTTATAATTCTGGTGGTTGTATTAGGCATTAACATGTCGATCTTTTGGTGCAACAACAACCTCTACTTGTAACATCTTCCCCCTCCAGGGGGACATAATGCATCATCATGAGGAGGAACACATTAAGCCCATACAGTCACCACCAATCCTCTTGAATTAGTCCAAAAAATTGATGAGCTCAAAGGCATGATGATGGCTATGCAAAAAGGTGGGAAGAAGGAATTTTCTTTTGCAGAAATATGTCCTCATCCTTTTGAAAAATCAATCACTCTCCAACCATTCCCTGCCAATTTTGAAATGAGAAAGTTTGATAAATACAAGGGAGACTCATGCCTTGTGCAACATATCAAGCAATTTTATGTAGCGGCACAAGAAGTTTCCCACAATGATCATCTTCTCCTAAGAATTTTCACTAGGAGTCTTGGAGGACTAGCCTTAGAGTGGCTATTGAACCTTCCTCCAAGTTCCATGTCCACTTTCCATGATCTCGCTGAAAAATTTGTTACACAATATTCTTATAACATGGAACATCAAGCATTCCTCAGCGATTTGTGTAACATGTAACAAAGAAATGGAGAAACCTTTTCCAATTTTCTCCAAAGGTGGTGACATCTCGCCAATCGCATGCCTTGGAAAATCCCAGATTCACATCTAGTTGATATCTTTACTAAGAATATGGTTATAGAAATGTCATTTCAGATGAAGATGGCTGCCCTGGATTCCTTCGAGGTACTTATTAAAAAGGGGAAGTCTATTGAAGATGGACTTTTGATGAAAGGAGAAATTAAACACTATACCCCTAATTCATCTAACAATACTAATGATATACCCAAGTTCTAGTCTAAGAAAAAAGGTGTTGCTAATGATGGAGTGATAGATGCTAAACATGTCCAAAATGTTCAAGCATCCAACAATAGTAACCAAGGAAATCATAACAACAATGATCAGAATAATTGCAACAATAATCAAACCAATTCGAATAATCAAAACTATCAGAACAATTCAAATAACCAGAGTCAAAATCAAGGATCTGGTTATCGTGGCTCTATATTCTCATGATATAATGACAATAACAACAACAACAATTGAAAACAACAATGATGACAAGTTACACAGCTAGCAGATTCCCTTGATGTGATCTTTCGACGTCTAGTCAATCAAGAGATGATGGTTTACCCTAACACCAAGCCTTTCAATGAAAATCAACCTAAACCCAACTAGTATAAGGATATTAAATACTATGATTATCATCGCATAAAAGGGTATGAGATTAAAAAATGCATGAAGTTTCATCATTTTGTGCAAGATTTGATCGATGATGGTAAAATTGAAGTAGAAGGACAAAATGCCTCTACTTCTAATGCCTAGCTAAAAATGTATTCTAAACCTTTTTGAGAACATAATCAAAACAATGCATCCACATCCAAGGGGTTTTCTTATGATTATTCTACAAACAAAATCTTAGGGGATGAATGCACTTGTGGAAAATTAGCTAAAAAATGATGTCTGTGGCTTTGACTCACTGTGTGGCCATATTGAATAGCCTAAAATGTAAATACCTTGACTTTAAAGAGTCTGGATTGAAATATTACTACTTGCCACCCTCATGTAACTGTACAAGTTGTTGCAAATCCACCTGTTGTAGATCCACTTGTAGCCCCATCTACCTTGACACAACCTGCGTCATGTTATGACTTGCTTTCCAAACTGAAGAAGACCCCTGCATAGATATCCATACTAGAGATTTTACATACATCCCCCATTCACAAAGAGGTCCTTGAGAATGCCCTAATTGAGTCTTGTGTCCTAGAAAATATCAATGCCTCTCAATTCCAAGTAATGATCAGAAATTTGGCTGCCCAACAACACCTGGTTTTCACTATCAAAGACTATCGACATCTTGACCCTCATCATAATAAACCCCTGCATATCCAAGTCACCATCCATAATACCCGAGTTAAAAGAGTCCTTATAGACAATGGATCCAGTCTGAAGCTGTGTACTTAAAGAATGATCTACAATATTGGTCTTTCTAAGGATCTCATTGATGTAAATAAAAGAATAAAAATAAAAGCATATGATGATAGAGAAAGGGTGAGTAAAGGTCTCATTAAAATCCCCTTACAAGTGGGCCCAACCCTTATTAAAACTACTTGTCAAGTGCTTGATTTGGATCTACCCTATAATATCCTTTTGGGTAGGCTATGGATACATGTTATCTCAAGTGTCCCATCCACATTTCACAAATGTTTGAAATTCCCACATCACGAAGCTGAAATAACCATTCCTGGAGATCATGAACCCTTTCAATATTGCAAGAGGTTGGAAGGAAAACAATCAAACTACTGCCCATTGAATGAATGTGTTTGTCCACTTTCACAAGAGATTCCAATCCAACACACTTCTTCTGAAGAATAGTTGTCTAAGAAAGCCAATGGAAAATAAAAGGTTACCCAAGAAAAGAATACTGAGCATGAAAATAAAGTTAGGCTCACCAATCAAGGCTCGGGGGAATACAAGTTTGAAAATTCCCTATTCATTGGTCAACTCCCCCTCTCTCCCAGGTCTTATGGAAAACCTTCTCAACTTTTCCCTAAGGAAAATAAATAAATTATGAAGTGTAAATAGACTACATTTGAACATTGGGAATCTCTTTCAGATGAACATATGGAGCATAATGTTCTTTCATGGATTTTTGATGGATAAGAAGACAAACTTGCAGACATTCCTAAAGGGGAGTATATAAAGGCCACACCCATTGTTGAAAGTATGGGATATCTCAGAACTGGCCTTGGAGAAAATGAAATAGGAAGAAAAACTATTATAAAAGCAACTAGATACCCCAGAGGAAGAGGATTGGGTTCCATAGAAACTAAGAAAACCTTTTCCAAGGACTATTGTTTGATTGAATCCGATTCAGATACTGAGGAGGAGTTGTTTGAAGTTCCTTTGCAATATATTGAAGATGATCTTTATATCCTTGTCCTCCATATTGACCAATTTGACCTTTCCTCACCTGAACTTCCCCTTACCAATCCTAAACTAATTGATTGGGACCAATAAGATTCACTACCTGCCTTAGACATATGCGATTTAGATAAGGAAATTCTAGCACTTTTCAGACTAAGAAATCTCCAAGACAATGAACATCAGATTCACTATAGTGAGAAAGCCTACTTCGATAGCCAAGTCAACTCCCTTAGTCTCAAAAATGAAGAAAAAGAAAATAAAAAAATGATAAAACATCCTTGGGTGAAAACCTTTCCAAGGCACCTTTGGATGGAGAAAAAGACAAAATAAAGGATGCATCCTCTAGTGAAAACCTCTCCGAGGTGCTAGAGGAGGGGGAAGTTGAATTTCCATTCATGTCATTACCATCAAAAAAATCTTCTATCCTCATAGAAGAAACAATTGTAGTTAATCTAGGCACAAAAATAGATCCTAAGATCACCTACATTGCAGCCTCTCTAGATGAGACAAAACAAGAGTCCATAACTACATTCCTTAAGAAAGCCTACATTAATTTTGCATGGACATATAAGGATATGCTTGGACTTGATATTGACTTGGTTGTGCATCATCTTTCTGTGGATCCTAAAATCAAACCTGTTAAGAAAAAATTACGCAAGATACATCCACAACTAGCACTCCTAGTTAAAGTTGAATTGCAAAAGATACTAGATGCAAAATTCATCAGACCAATAGACTATCCTGAATGGGTCTCAAATATTGTAACAATAGGTAAACCCTCTGGGGGCATCTGGATTTCTACTAATTTCAGAGATCTTAATCTCACCTGCCCTAAGGATGATTTTCCACTTCCAAATATTGACATCATAGTGGATTTGACTGTTGGGCATGAGATGTTGTCCCTCATGGATGTTTTTTTCGGATATAATAAGATTCACATAGTAGTGGAAGACCAACATAAAACTCCATTCACTACACCATGGGGTACATTTTGTTATTAGGTCATGCCCTTTGGTCTAATGTAGGCACCACATACCAAAGAGCCATGATGACCATATTTCATGACCTTCTTTGTGTGATCATGGAATATTATGTGGATGATATCTTAGGAAAATCCAAGACAAGAGAATCACACATTGATATTCTCACTACAATCTTTGATAGATTGGAAAAGAATAAGGTTCTATTGAATCCCAAGAAATGTGTCTTTGGTGTGCAATCAGGTAAACTCTTAGGCTATATTGTGTCTCGTAGAGGATTAGAAGTGGATCCTAAGAAGGTGAAAGCCATTTTAGAGATGTCACCTCCTAAAACTTTGAAATAATTAAGGAGCTTGCAAGGAAGACTTCAATCGATTTGAAGGTTTGTGTCACAACTAGAAGAGAAGGTGCATCCTTTCTCTCATCTGCTAAGAAATGACATTAAATTCATTTGGGACTACTTGTGTCAAAAGGATTTTGAACAACTCAAGGTATATCTAGCTAATCCACCAGTGTTGGTCTCGCTTGTTCTAGGAAGACCTTTGATTCTCTACATCTCTGAAACTACAGTAGCACTGGGTGCTCTCCTAGCACAGTTAGATGACAATGGAAAAGAGTGTGCCATATATTATCTTAGCAGGACTTTAGTAGGTTATGAGCTCAACTATACAACTATTGAGAGATCTTGCCTAGATGTAGTCTTTTGTATGTAGAAGCTATGTCATTACATGATTAATTACAAATTATAGTTGATAGCAAAGATTCACCCACTTAAGTACTTTTTATCTAAAGCCGCCCTGATACATTGCACAAAAAATGGGTCATGATCCTTAGTGAATTTGATATTGTGTACAAAGAACACAAAGCCATCAAAGGACAAGTAATAGTAGATCAACTGGCAGAAGCTCCCATTCCTAGAGATCATCCTATTGTCACAGACTTTCCTGATGAAACTATCATGATTGTCACTCCCAACATTCAATGGAAGCTTTACTTTGATGGATCTTTTACCCAGAAAGGATCAGGGGTAGGAATTTTATTTGTGACACCTCAAGGGGATTTTATCCCTAATTCTTATAAACTGACATTTGCTTGCATGAACAACATAGTAGAATATGAGGCCTTGGTCACAAGGCTTCGCCAAGCTGTCAGATGGAAGATCACAAGTTTTCTTGTTTTTGGTGACTCCCAATTAGTTATCAAACAAGTCAATGATGAATTTCACACAAAGGATGATAAGTTGCTTCCTTACTAATGCATGGTTGAAGATCTCAAACAAAATTTCACAAGAATAATTTTCCAATAAATCCCCAGAGAAAACAATAAAGTAGAAAATGCCATAGCTACCATTTCTTAACTAATATCTATGCCAGAAACAAGCACATGGTGTGAATTTCTTGTCAAGAATCTTATGGTCCCTGCCTATGACCAGCTAGATTCTGAGATGGTGTGTGAAATTGTTAGTACCGAATCACCTTAGTATCAAGAAATCCTTGCCTATCTTCATGATAAAACTATTCCCCTCACTCTTACGCCTAACCAACAAAAAACCTTCATTCATGGCACTTCTGATTACACAATCCTTGGAGACACTCTTTTCTGTAAACACTTTGATGGCACTCTTCTTCAATGTCTGAATTTGGAGGAAGCACACATAGCCTTGGAAGAGGTGCATCAAGGAATCTATGGAGCCCATTCTCATGGTCTCACTTTAGCAAAGAAGTTACTCCACATTGGATACTATTGGCCGACAATGGAGCAGGATGCCTATCATTATGTGAAGAAATGTATTCCTTGTCACTAGCATGGTGATTTGATAAACTCTTCTGTTCAATCCCTCCAACCCACCATCACACCTTGGCCTTCCTCCCACTGGGGTTTTGACCTTGTGGGACATATATTTCCAAACACTACCGGTGGTCACAAGTATATCCTAGCCATCACTGAATAGTTTACCAAATGGGTCGAAGCAATCCTCCTCACCTATACAACTGGTAAGAAAATTTCCAAGTTTATCCTAAATTATATCATTTGCCGCTATGGCATCCCAAAAGATCTCCATACTGGTAATGGAACACCCTTCAAGAATCAGGATGTCTCTAACCTTTGTGAGAAATTTGGCATTACCCAGCATTGTTCATCCAAGTACTTCCCACAGGGAAATGGTAAAGCTGAGGCTACAAATAAAACCATATTAAAAATCCTCAAAAAGACTGTCGATGACACTGGCTATGATTCACACCTGCAACTCAATCCTTCCCTCTAGGCCTACTGCACCTCCATCTATACTCCTATGGGTGCGACCCCATTCACCCTTGTCTATGGTTTTGAGGTTGTCTTACCCATTGAAATTGAGCTCCCTTCCCTCAGGATTTATCTGAAGAACCTGATGTCCGAAGAAGAATATAGGGTTGCCTGCTTGTAACAGCTGCAAGTCCTTGATGAGAGACACCTCAATGCCCTTAACCACATTCGTGTGTATCAAAATCACTTGTGCATACATTTCAACAAGAAGATCGAACCCCATGAGTTTGATGTAGGTGATTTGGTCCTGCAACATAACATGAAGAATCTCTAGAACTGAGAAAAGAAAGGGAAATTTGAACCCAATTGGTTGGGCCCATTTGTTATTACTACTAAATTCGGTTCTTGGGCATATTAGATTGCAACACCTGAGGGGGATTAGGGAGATGATCCTATAAACATTCTACATTTGAAGCACTTTTATGCATAGCTCAACATTCAGTTCTTGTACAATGTTATTCGGAAAAAATCCTAACAATCAGAAAGAGATCCTGAAAAAATCCTAAAAAGTAGAAAAGATCCTAAAGATATCCTAAGAATCAGAAAAATCAAAAAATCCTAAAAAGAAGATAATGTTCCTGAAAAAAAAATCATTGTTTGGTAAACACCTGGTAAACAGGCACCTTACAAAAAAACAAAAAGCATTTGTCCAACAGTGAAAACTTGGCAAACAAGCACTCTGGACAAGTATTATGGTGAAAACCTATCTCAGGCACCATGATAGCAGATTTGGATCTATTGTCTTCATCTCCACTATACATATCCATCCTCTTCCTAGTCCTAGTTTTCAGTCATCGCTTCCCTCTTTGCCATAAAGGTCAAACCGCAATTCCCAGCAAGTTGTGCTTAACCCAATCACACTGAGCTTTTCCTAGACACAGTGATCGCAAAAGGGCTTATCAAAATCAACATCTAAATCAAATCTCTAAGTTATTTTTCCTTTCACATCTATTTCCAGTGAATATCCATTTCAATCAATCAATCTTTTCCTTGCAGGATGCGTCCTTCCTCAGTCGGATCAAATCAATCTCATCAATCCTATCCCATTCATGGCAAGAATTGTGGACTGAATGACCACTTGGTCAGGAGGCCTTCTTTATTGATTTTATATTTTTGTATCTATAGATCCTACTCATGATTACCTTGATCTTCCATATCTTGGTATATTGTGATTGGTAAAATATGATGCAAGTGTCGGTTGCGGTATGATTTGTTTGTGGATACTTTAAGGGCATTTTAATTGGTTTCCGAGCAATGATTATGCATATCTTAATGGGGGCAATGGGTTAGCATACTTATGTACCTTACAAGACCTAAGTGTGCCCATACCTCTACAATAAGTATATGTCATAGGTTCCATCATAGTTAGGAAAGCTACATCTGTGTTTCTACAGCTATTTGAGAGTCTAGTCCATGCAATGGAACAATGTCATCTATGCTTTTATAACACATTATGCATACCTCCTATTTCCATATCAAACTAGGGTGTTCTCTCCAACATAAACAAAAGTGATCCCACCAAATCATGTATTCAGGTTGCATTATAGCTCAAATTCATTTCTTTTATGCATGTTTGTTTGAGACAAGGGTCTTGTTTATTCATCATCCCCTTCCTCTTCTTATGTGTTTCAGTTGATCCTATTGGTTATCTCAGGTACACACACAAAAAAATCATAATAATAAAGTGACACTAGCTCATTCCATTGCATTCTACCTCATATAGTTAAGTTCATTTAAATACCCATTGCATGTCAAATATATCTCATTAATCATTACTCATTAATTACACATTGCATGTCAAATATATCTATTTAACCATTAATAATTACCTATGCATTACACATCCATAAACATTACATATGCATAATAAACATCAAATCATATCTACATAAGCTTTGCACATCATGTAGTATGCATTTTACATAATCACACACATCCTGCATCACACACGTCAGTATCATAATGTAATACTATGCATAATCTCATAGTCCATCAAATAAACTCATGAAATAGCACCACAAAAATATTTATATAAATATATATATCATCACATCATGGTACATAAAAATGATACATCAGGCACCTCAGTGCTTCTATACATATGCTTTTCATCTAAAAATCTACAAAATGTGTATCATGTATAATCAACTGGATCTCTAGGCCACTAGAAGATATCCCTATCATCCTAACCTCAAGGAGTAGATCTCTCTACTCTACCACTATCACCTCCTATTTTCCTATCCCTAGGTACCTTGACTACTGATCCTGATGACACCCCTCGAGTCCTCTCTGATATCTCTTGCTCTAAATATAGGGCCTATCTCTACTCTAGAGGTACTGCCTGATGATAGAGGCCCATATAATAGGCCACCTCTCTCCCCATCCTCGATGCATCTTGTTGTGCATCCAACATGGTCATCATTAACTAACCTATACCTACTGTTGTCACTCCTTGTCTTGCTAACTCCCTCTCCCCTCAATATATCTCTGCCCATCTCTGCCACATGTCCCCGTCCTCTATCAGTCACTGGGTGAGAATTTCTATCTATCTCTACATCTCCTCCATTTGGCCCAATAATCAGGCTACCTCCCCCACCATCCCCTCTGTACCTGTGTCAACTCCTATCCTAGTAATCTATCCTATACCCTCTCAACCTTGTAGTATGCCCAACTCCTATCCTAGTAATCTATCCTATACCCTCTCAACCTTGTAGTATGCCCAACTCCCATCACATAGCCTCCATCTGAGCCCCTATTCTCTCCTTGTCTGCCACCCTGGCAGCCTCTTCCTTGGCTGGTCTATCCCTCTCCACTGCTACCAAAGCCTCTAACCGTGTCACCTCTGACTGAAGAATTTCTACCTACTCTTGACCGCCATGCCTCTCATCTCCTCCTGATCCTCCTAGCCCCATCTCCTCATCCTTCGACAATGGATCATGAGCCACCTCCTCTCACCCCCTCCACACTGCCTGTGCAGGGCCACCTATAACTGGTCTCTGCACTATCCTTCTCTGATGCTCTGTCACCTGCCTCTATGCCCCACACCTGACTCTTGGAACTACTGCTGGTGTCTCCTCATCATCCTCCTCATCAATCTCCTTAGACTCTATCTCTGACTCAGTCTGCTCTACGACCTCTCCTGCTCCTGGCTCTGTCAGCCTTGCTGGCCTATGCCTCTCTCACTAGGTTGCATACTTAGTTGTCACGCCTACATCTACCATATTTCTTTGGGTTGTTATCCATGGTACTGGCTACATAGCTCTCCATCTTCTCTTGGCATTCCAGATATCTTCTCTGATGCCCCATACTAACCCAATCTCCCTCGAGATGATCAAATGTGGGTAACTGTCTGGCACTATACCCTGCCTCATGCCAAACTATCTACATACTCGAGATGACATGTATCTAACTATTTGAAAGATCATCCTCCCAATCAACCAACAATCTATCTACATGTATCCCAAGTACTCTGCATCCAGAGCACCATCCTTTCTCCCTGCCTGCTCATCCCAATAACCCCATGCCTCACACCCTTTATACGGTGTCCACTCAAACCATATTAGCTCTTCTAGTATCCTCTGCCAGGTCTCCACTAATCTCACATCCCCATATGACAAAGGTGATAGGTACCAATAGGAAAATGACTCATATCAGTGTTGCTGACCCTCCTCTTGCAGTGGTTGTACTACTACAATATGCTCCCATGCCTAGACTTGTAGCAGTGTAACTCTAGGTCCCATCATCTGCTGAGTACGGTATGCGCACATATGAAGGTCATAATATACCTATGCTAAAATTGTATATCCCCAAAAAAACTCTATACCATCCTCCTTCAGTATCCAGATCATTACCCTTGCCCATCTAATTGGAAAACCATGCCCTGAGTGGTCTGACATCAATCTCCCTCCTACTAATCCAATTAAATATAGTGCTAGCTGGGGCAATCCTGCCTCCATCCCCCCTTGCCATGACATCCACTTCCAGTCAATCGGTAGCTGATTTGCACACCATCTGAAACTCTCCTCCATGAACTACTCTGCCCTCTCCAACTGATACTCAGCCATCTCCCCTGAATCTGTATCCGTAGAATCCTCCATATGTCCATCAACATCACTGTTGCCTCCCGGATCGGCAAATGGAAACTTGATGTATCTGAGTGTCATCTCTTGATCAATGCTATCATCAGTGCATTATGTGCTCTCAAGTGTGGCCAATTATGCACATGGTGTAGGTTGCATAAAGTCACCTGTCCCCACTCCGCCTTAATCAGCTCCTCTCGCAGCGTCATCATGTATGGCCATCACTCTTTCAAGCAAATCCAATAATATGGCTCCTGCATCAAAATTACCCAACACACATTCGTTAGTCTCAGTCATCCCTCAATTTACCCAATCCCTTCCCTCACATTGCCTCCCCTCATCCCCTAATCTTATTTTTCCTTGCTCATCCCCTCTGCCTCTAGTTGGGCGGAGCCGCCCATCCATAGACGGGTAGAGCCACCCCCTTCCATGTCGTCGGCCCACCCTTTGGTAGGTACCACCCCCTTGACATGCGGAGCCGCCTGTCTCCCAATGGGAGGCATCGCCAGCCCTTGGGTGGGTAGAGCCGCTCGTCAACCCATGGGTGGAACCGCAGGCCCGTAGGCGGGCGCGACTACCGACCCATGGATGGGTGGAGTTTCCTGTAGGTCATATCACTTAGATCTAAGGTAGGTGGAGCTTCCGATTGGAGATGCCACCTCGCCTGTCCCCGATAGCGACACCCATTTCCCCTCCCAAAAAGTTTCAAAACCCAAAAACAAAAAACCCAAAACATGCTCATAAACACACCATTTTAAATTGTTGAAATTTATAAAGAAGGATTTGGGTACTCACCGGCTCACCCATGTCCACTGCTCGCTGATAGACTCACACCCGCTCACCCACCTGCATCCTATCCCATCATCCTGACATTCTTCTCTTCTCCTCTCCTCTCCTATTTTTTTCTACCTAGGGGTAAAAATGAATCTTTTTCCCCCTTTTTGCCCTTTTATAAGGGGTTCCCTTTTTCAAAAAGGGAGAGGGTTTTTTTTCTTTTCTTTTTCCCCCTCCTTAGTCATGCGAAGTCCTTTTTCCCTCCTTTCACCAAAATTGACCAAATTTTTTTATTTTTTGGCCTATTTTCCCAAGGGGGCACATCCTCCTATTGACTTTTCCTTTGGGGCATCTATATTTTCTTTTCTTTGACGCAATGTCATTTTTGACACCACATCAAAGAGGGGCAAAATGTAGACACCTAAATTCATCGTTTTAACATTTATTAAATTTAATTTAATTAATGATCTCAAATAACATTATAGTTAATTTCTAATTAATTATATTTGTTAAATTAATCTATTTATTTAATTGAATAAATTCACTAATTAAATACTACCTTTCATAATGTATTAAATTTAATTTAGTACATGTTCCTCCATATTCCCCGTTTAAATTAATTTTTAATTTATTTAATACCCTCACATTCTTTAATTCTACTAAGCCACGATTAAATTAAATTTTGTTTAATTTAATCCTAAATCCAACCTAGATGTTATTCTACACATATCACTTTCTGTCTAATAAGCCAACTCACTAATTAACTAGGGTTAATTAGGCTAATTTTTGGATTCCTACATCCATTAGTCCTAATTATTTGCTCACACATGTGTGAGAAAATTTTTAAAAATTGTCTTTTCAAAAATTACTAAAAATTGCACAAACAAGGCTTCTTACAATTTTGATGATAGTTTTTACACCTTCCAAGATTGTGAGAATGGACTTTTTTCTTACACATCTGTTATACACACTTACACATGTACTTGAAGTACACATTGACCTCTCACATCCCAAGTTGCTCACACATGTGTGAGCAAGTCTTGGACTTTGCATGACTTATGTGTCTCCTTAGTGGAACCTATGTGGATTCCACATAGATGCCACCTCACCCCAGCCCTCCAAAATCCTATAAATAGGACCCTTGTCTCATGAAAAAGACATTCATTCTTGCATTAGAGTTATTATGTTAGTTTTCTTTCTTGCATTTAGAATTTCTTGCTAACAATTTGGTAGTTGCTAGATTTCTTTTAAAATTTGTAGAGCTTAGTTTGCTTCATGATTTAGCTTCATCTTGTTTCATTTTTATCACTTGCATGCCATAGAGCTTGAGGATTGCTTTTATAGCTCCTCCTTGAGCTTCCTTTGGCCTCTTACATTGAGTGCTCGAGAGTTGATTCTATAGCTTCTTCTTAAGCATTTCAATCTTCAGTATTCCTTGCATTCATAGTGGGATCTATACTTGTGTTGGGAGAGAACACCCACAACCTCTTTAAGAGCTTAAATCAAGCAAGTCTTGGGTGCACTTGCTTCATGCTCATTCGAGGTTATGGTGAAAATTAGTGTTTTTTACAAGTTTATGATGTTAGATTAGATTTTAATATGCTCTTTATCATTAATGTTTGCATATTTGAACTTGTTCTTAATAGGTAGATTTTCATCATATACACTCATTAGTGTTAACTTGAGCATTTTCATTTGGTTTTTCCTCGGTTGGGGCTTTTCCTCGGTACCTGCAGTATTTGGCTAGATGACCGAGATTGTGAAAATGAAAATAAGCCATCCCAGAGTTTCTCCATGACCTTCTATTGTTCATACCATGCATCCAAAATAAATTTTTATCTATGTGACCAAATATCCCACATGTAGTATAAGTAATTCTTGTATTTTAGTCCCATGGTATAGTTGATCCTTGTCAGTTGTTTGCAGCATTCTATCAGTTAGGAATCCATTTCACATTCTTTTTGTCTTGCATTCTTCATACTTGTGACCATATCTATTAAAGTTTTTATAGTAACCATTGAAGCTTGGCTTCCTTGAATTGTTAGCAACCCTTGATCTACACTCAAATTCCTTGTGACCATAGTTATTACTATTGTGCCATTAACCATTAAACTTAGGATTACTTGATGGATTACCTCTTTCTCTCCTATAGATATTTGATTTATGTCTTGGTTTCCCATAGTGATAACAAGTAGGCTTCTTTTTCTTTAGTGGGATAACAACATTATCTTAGTTGGTTTCTTGTTTGGAGGACTCACCCTTCTCGGTAGCATAGTTTGCATTGTATGCAACTCCAGAAGTATCTCTCAGTTTTATCTAACCTCTTAGTTGTTCATCCAATATCCTCAGTGATTATTCATTTATTTTGAAGACTTAATTAGCATCTTTTTATGATTCCATTTCATCCCTTAGATGTTCATTCTTAGATCTTAGTTCATAAATCTCTCCAAGTTTCCTCGCACCTTCCTGATTTGCACCAACTAGTTGGTCTGTCAAGTTGTAGTGAATTTGTGTCAACCTTATTATTTTCTTATCTTTCTCATTCAGCCTTGTTTTCATTTTTCTTCTCTCATCTTCAACCATTATTTTGTCATCTTCAACTTTTCTTTTTTGTTCTAGGACTTCACAAATTCTTGTTGATTGAGCTTCTTGCTCTCTTTTCAGTGCTTTCACCTGATCAACTAGGTTTTTCTTCCTTTCAATAAAATATGATATTGCAGCTTCAGATTCATCATACATACTTCCTTCTAATTGTTCTTCAAGTTCTTCAACCTAATCTTGAGTGTCCTTCAATTTTTGTGCTAGATCCTTTCTCTTGTTGAGTGAATGCTTCAGTTTTCTCCTCAATTCATCAATTTGCTCATTATCGATCCTGAGTTCTATGTCCATGTTATCAATCACCCTTTCATACTTATAAATTTCTATTCCTTTAGATCTTTCCTCTCAAGTGGTTAAAATTATGAATAAGAGACACAACTCTGATGCCAATTATTGGACTAAGTATGGAATTATGAGTACTTAGGGGGCGGGGGTGTGAATCAATACTACAAAACACTTTTAACTATCCTTCTTAACTATTTACTAAATTCACAACTTTTTGCATGCATCACATAAAACATATAAAGCATTAACAATAAACATAACTCATAACACATTCATTTTGGTATCACAAAAATCCTTGTTAGAGGATAAAAATTGTGGTGGGGATGACACCCACAAAAATTCACTAGTTCAGTAAAAAGTTTGCTTGATTAGAGCTACACTATTAGATATTTCTTATACCTTACCCTATTAAGAGTATTAACCTGGTTAAGAGTCTTAAGACCAGTTAAGTCTACCTTGCTAAAGGATTTTACAATTATAATCTACTAATTGTATCCCGTTAAAGGATTTACAATGTAAGACCTGTTAGATCTTCTTAGTTAAGAGACTTTACAATTATGATTACAAACTTAATCAGTAAAAAATATGTCTTTAGTACTTGCATCAATCATATACATTTCAGACTCAATGTGCTCATTAACTGATTACCTCATACTGTGCCTCACTCACAATATCAATTTTGTACTTGGTAGATTCAACTTTGAATCGCAATTACTCTCTTCTTGTTACTAATTTTTACTCCATAGCTTCTCTTCTTAGAACCTTATCTTTGTACTTTCTCCTTCACTCATGAAATCTCTCATACTCTCACTCTGATCTTCACATCCTGATCTATTTATGTATAATTCTAGAAGTGGTGGAAATGTTCTAGACTCATCTCCTTAAGAAGTGCTAGCATTGTTATGCAGTCAAGGATGGTGGATCCAATGAAGGATAGTCCAAACCTTGCAGCCAAAATAATTACACAGTGGAATACTCAACAATAAAGATAATACCAAAAATGTTTCAATCAATTTTCATTAACATGCCTGGCTGTAAGGCCTTCTGGGTTAGGATGAAATACAAAATGAAACACTTCTGCAAGATCCACAATCAGATCTAATACAATCTCAGCTAGTTCAACTCTGAAGACAATCAGAAGCTGATGGAAACGCTAAGGCAGATCTAAAATTGATCTCACAAGCCTCCAAGAAATCTCCTTGTTCCCAAGTATACAAACCCCTAGCTCTTCTACAAAGGACTATTAGATTACAATATGATCTACAAGAACATCAATAACTTTTCCACAATTTCTCTCTCAAGCTTCGCATCTGAATTCTAGATCTGCTAAGTCTCCAAGTTTCGACCTCTCAAAATCCCTCTAAATCCCTCTCTAAAACTCTATCCTTAAACATCTACCCAAGCCCCCCTTAAATACTAATCATTAGCCACAAGTCAGCTGGATGAAACCCTTAACTCGTAAAAACAATAATTAAATTCAATACAAGTCAGCTTACAAATGTATACAAACATTTAATTCTACATGTCAGCCCAAGAAAATGGCTACCAACAACAAATACATCAAGTCCTCTCAACAAATCACTCAGAACTCCAGTCTGTAAGTCAGATCTACCGAGCGACAGTAAAATTACTGAGCACGCCAGGCATCACCAAGCACCAATATCGACCGAGCATTGTAGGCATGACCAAGAAACACTTTCACTGAGTGCCAGAGACTACCGAGTTCCTTCAGTGACCAAGCTTTCTTCAATGACCGAGAACATCAGTCAAGGCTGCAATCGAGTAAACACCGGCCAAAACACAAACACTCCATGTAGTTTATCAAGGACAAAGAACACCCCTTCCTTAACCTTGGATGCCCCTACATTAGACACCCCAGGTTCCAAAAGATGTTCATATGTAAGAAGAACATCTTTCAAGATTCAACACATAAATCCTGAACTGGTTCTTCACATACAAGTCCTCCACCTTTTCTGCTTGCAAAGTCTTCCATTTTAGTTTCTTCTATCTCTTCAAGTCTTTTCTTGACAATGTACAGGTCGGTTCTTCATATTGATCATTAATTTTATCAGGATCTGCAATCTCAACTCGGCTACCAATACTCAGGCTTCTCCTAGCAAGCATTGCATCCATCAAAGGCATTAGTGAAAACTTCCTGTCATTCTTCTCAATAGTAAACACATTCTTTACACAGTCATAAATAGCTCTACAATCATACTGCCAAGGTCTACCAAGCAATATATCACAACTATTCATCTTCACAATATCACAAAGCACAAGATCCTTGTACTGACCAATCTGAACATCAATGAAGCATTGTTCTCTAACTTCCAAAGCATGAACATCTTATAACCATCCAAGCCTATAAGGAAAAGGATGTTTCATTCTCTTCAAACCAAGTTTTTGAACCAGGTCCTCAGCAACAAGGTTATCAGTGCTACCACTATCAACAATAACATCATAGAGTTTACCTTCAGTCTTGCATCGGGTCTGAAACAAGTTACTCCTCTGACAAGGTTCATCCTCTGTACCGAGAAATATTTGCCAAAGCAGCAAGTTCTCTGATTTAGGTTCATTCTGAATGTTCTCATTCATCACAGTAGTTCATCAGTCAACCTTCTTCTATGTCCATTCAAAAGAATGGTGTCCTTCCTGCCCATAGTTATAGCAAGTACCTTTAAAGACAACTCTACATGTCTTCTTCTTTGGTTCCATAGGTTTATGTTCATCTTTTGCATCAGTCAATTTATCCTTCACCGAGTGATCAATCTTTTATTTTCCTCAGGAGTTACTAGGCTATTTCCTTTTCAACTTATCTTCTACCTTCAGAGCATATTGATAAGCATCTTCAAAAGAATCAATCTTCAACATACCAAGCTCATCCTGAATATTGAATCTCAGACCATTCACTTATCAAGCTACCTTTTCCTTACCACGCTCTCAGTGTCCAGATTGAATAGTAAGTTTGTAGAACTCCTTGGTATAACCCTCAATAGAAAAATCCTTTTGTTTCAGATTCTACAACTTCTTAAACAAGTCAAGCTCATAGTCAGCTGCTATGAACTTAGCTTTCAACTTAGTCACCATCAATCTCCACCAATTGATCTTTGTTTCACCTTCATCTTCTCAGTCTCTCTGTAGTTCTTTCCACCAAAGGGCAACATGTCCTTTCAACTTTGTATGTGCTAATCTCTCCTAAAGAGGATCTTCAATTTCTTCCAGCTCAAAGAAATCTTCAAGTTCACCAATCTAATCAATCAGATTGTCAGGCTTCAAAGTACCAGAGAAAGTAGAAACTTCCATTTGGTAATTACTAAACCGAGTAGCAGGTCTAGGCAACTGAGTAGTTATGTCCTCACTAGATCTGTTCCTCTGTTCATCACCACTAGATCCAATAGTTTCAAATTATTCAGTAGCTTCTTCATATCCATCCTTAGTACCAACATTCTGAGGTATACTAGCAATAGTTCTCATGATCTTGGCGACCATATCATTATTCATCAATTCCATCTCAGATCTAAAATCTAATTTCACCTTCTCTGTGATCTGGGATTCAACAGTATCACAAAGATCATAAATAAATCTAGGGTCCAATCTTCTTGGAGGCATCCTTAAAGATAAGAGAAACCCTCTGCAAAAAACCCTCACCAACCACCTTGTGATAATTTCCAAGTTGCAACAAGTCAGATCTCAACCTGCGATCTTGTAAACAACTAGGGGACAATTTCACAAGTTCAGTGCTTCGAATATGCAATCTAGATTATGCACAATCTCTGCTCTAATAAGATCAACTTCACAAGATCAGCCTTGCTAGGTCAAACTTCTATTTCCACAAGATCAAGCTTTTGCTCCAACAGGAACAAAACTTCACTCTAATACCACCTTATGCAGTCAAGGATGGTGGATCCAATGAAGGACAGTCCAAACCTTGCAATTAAAAGAATTACATAGTGGAATACTCAACAAAAAAGACAATACCACAAATGTTTCAATCAATTTTCATTAACATGCTCGGCTATAAGGCCTTTTAGGTTAGGGCGAAATACAAAATGAAACAATTCTACAAGATCCATAGTCAGATCTAATACAATCTTAGCTAGTTCAACTCTAAAGATAATCAGAAGCTGATGGAAACCCTAAGGCAGATCTAAACTTGAGCTCGCAAGCCTCCAAGCAATCTCCTTGTTCCCAAGTATACAAACCCCTAGCTCTGCTACAAAGGACTATCAGATTACAATATGATCTGCAAGAACATCAAGAACTTTTCCACAACTTCGCTCATTTGAATTCTAGATCTGCTAAGTCTCCAAGTTTTGATATCTCAAAATCCCTCCAAATCCCTCTCTAAAACTCTATCCTTAAACATCTACCCAAACCCTCCTTAAATACTAATCATCAGCCACAAGTCAGCTGGATGAAACCCTTAACTCCTAAAAACAATAATTAAATGCCATACAAGTCAGCTTACAAATGTATACAAATATTTAATTCTACATGTCGGCCCAAGACAATGGCTACCAACAACAAATACATCAAGTTGGTTTAACAAATCACTCAGAACTCCAATTGGTAAGTCAGATATACCAAGTGATAGTAAAATTACTGAGCACGCCAGGCATCGTCGAGCACCGCAGGCATGACCGAGAAACACTTTCATCGAGCGCCAGAGACTACTGAGTTCCTTCAGTGACCAAGCTTCCTTCAATGATCGAGAATGTCGGTCAAGGCTACAACTAAGTAAAAACCAGCCAAAACACAAACACTCCATGCAATTTACCGAGGACAAAGAACGCCCCTACCTTAACCTTGGATGCCCCTGCATCACTTTGGTTACTTCTCCAATGCATATTTGAAAGTTAATTCTTATTGGTGGATCTCACCTTGTAATCACGCACAATCATTATGTTTGAATCTCTAATGCTTTATCAGATATTCTCCTCAATATTTGTAAACCATTTTCTTCTCGGTGTCCAAATTTCAATGTATCTATAGATTCTCCTTGTGTCGGTCTGTCATGCTCAGTATTACATTTTTATTTTTCTTGGTAACTAAACCATCTCTTGGTTTGGTGGGTCCATTATAGTTTAGTACAACTTGGTGTTTTGTGCTCGGTTCTTCCTTTCTCAATGACTAAACTTCTTTTGTCTTTACCAAAAATTGCCTTTCCTTTATTTCCTTTTATCGACTTGACTTTCCCTCTTTACCAAATGACTTTTAGAATAATTAAGAATTCATCATAACTAATAAAAAAAAAACAACTCTTAGGAGTATAAGTAGATAACATGACATGTTATCCCTCTGTAACAAAGTTCATCTCATGATGAAGATGTCTCGGGCTAGTTATCTATGATGGGCTAAGTGGTGGAAATAATAGCTAACAATTGTTTTAGAGTTCTTTAAGATATCTATAATATCATACATAACCAATTTGAGACATCTTCATCATTAGATAAAAACATTCCATGACCTACACGTCACATTATCATCCTAGGTGGGCCAACACATCATGTTTTCCCAATTTCAAAATTTTACAAGGGCGAAATGGCATCTTTGCAAAATGGTGAAGTTTTCACCATTTCACACTTCCTTCTTTTGGCTCATTGAAGTTAAGTTTGAAATGAAAAAATATCACAACCTTCCTCTTTTGGTTACAAATCTATGTGCATCCTCGCAAGTTATATTACTCATGTTATGTTGTTGTAGGATTGCTAAACATATGAACTAAGTTTGTGTAGGTTGCAAAACACATTTTGTAGCTCCACCTAAAACTATTAAGGAGAGAAATAGAGAAAAGAAAAGAGAGGGGTGAGATATATGGAGGGGGAAAATAAGAGGTATTTTGATATCCGACCTTTAGTTTGAGATAACATCAAATAAGAAGAAAAGGTACATATTTCCAACCATGTTATAAGTTTGTGTAGGTTGAACAACACAATGTATAGTTCAACCTAAAACTTTATATTTATAGTAAAATATCTCTTACCCCTCTCCTTTTCTCTATTTAATTTTATCCTATACCCTAAACCCTAAATCCAAAGCTCTAAGCTCTAAAATCTAATCCCTAAGCCCTAAACTACAAACCTTGCACCATAAACCATATACTAGACCTTAGACCCTAAATCCTAAGCACTAAGCCTTGAACCCAAAAGTCACTTCCCTAACTCCTATAGTAATCCCTAAACCATAAATATTAATCCCTAAGGTCTAAAATCAAATGCCTAAGCCCTATACCCTAAATCGTGCACCCTAAGTCCTATAATAAGATCTAAGAGATAGATGTGGATAAGAGGGAGAGAAGGGAAAGAGGGAGAGAGTGAGCAATGGGAAATAGAGAGGTGGGAGATGTGGTAGAGAGGGAGATAGGGGTGGGGAAGGATCTATAAGAGAGGAGATATGTGGGGAATAGGGAGAGAGTGAGAGGGGGAATAGACTGGTGGGGAAACAAGATAGAAGTAGAATAGGGGTGGAGTGAGAGAGAGGGAAGAAGAGATAGCGTAAAAGATAAAGAGATATAGGGAGATGAGGGAAATGGGGTAGATAGAGAGAGATAGGTGAGGAAGGAGAGAAGGCATGAGAGATGTGGGGAAGAGGGGGAGACTAATAGGAGGAAAAAGAGGTATGGAAATAAGAGAGAATGGAAAGAGGGATGGAGTGAAAGAGGGGGAAGAGAGAGGGGTAAATATGGAGAGATATGGGGATAGGAAGGAGATGGGGGAGAGAGGGAGAGAGAGGTTGGGAAGGAGAGAAGGGAGGATAGATATGGGGAAGAGGGAGAGAGCGAGAGGGAGGAAAGAGAGAGGTGGGAACCTCTCCCTTCCCATTCTTACCATCTCTCTCTCTCTCTCTCTCCCCCTTTTATTTACCATATATCTCCATTTAACTCTCTTTCTATTAATATTTATTGTCTCTCCTATTTTATCTCTCCACATATCTATTTTTATATGTTTATTTGTACTTATTTATGTTTACATATCCCTCTTCCCATCTCTCCCTTTGCCTTCTCACTATATCTCCTTATATCTCTATATCTCTATCACTGTATATCTTTCCATTTATTCATCTCTATATCTCTCCCTCACCCTCTCATGATTAATTCATATTGGTTTCTTTTTTATTAAACAAGAAAATTTTGATCTCTTTCAGTTGCCCACCAACAAGGATCTTAGTACTTAACACCTGCAACATACAAGTGTCCAAGGTTACTAATATAATTTTTGAAGATAAGTTCCATAAAAAGTGAAATAACCATCCTATGACTATCAAACACAAATGTTTGATGGTTTTATGTTACCATCGATTCATTCTTACTATTAGTTTTCTTTCAAAACTATACTAAAGAAACTCTTCTAAACAAATGATCTTATTTTCATTCAAATGATAGTTGGACATACTGATGAGTTGTACATACATCTTATACCTAGGGAGGAAGGTTGTGATATTGAACCTTTGATTTGAGATATCACCAAATGAGAAGAAAAAAAAATCTTGCTAACCATGAACTAAGTTTATGTAAGTTGAAAAATACGACGTGTAGTTGATCCTAGAAATTCATATTTTAAAATAAATTTTTATTGAAGAGCACATACCTTTTTTACCCAAAGAGAAAGGTTCTGATATCTAAGAAAGGGAAAGCTTGTCATCATAGGATAAAACTATATCATGAACAAAATGCCATGCTATCTTGTTGGGTGGGAAAACACATCATGTTTTCCTAATTTTATAATTTCACAAGAGCGAAAATGCATCTTTACAAAATGGAGAGGTTTTTCCATTTCACATATCCTTCTTTTCGCTCACTAGAGTTAAGTGAGAAATGGTAAAATATGTCTCCATTTCACTAATACATTTGGGGTGAAATTGCGACGGCAATTTGCGATGACAGGCAAATGTCATGCGGTTTTGGCTTTTTTTTTCAAATATAGGCCGACACCGTCGCAATTTGCGATGACAATACATTTGGCAACGTCGCCATTGCGACGTTGTCGGGATATAAGGACAAAAAAAAAAGGAACGTTTTCATTTGTGTTTTCAACAGCGTCGTAACCCTCTGCGAAATCACATCAGGATATAAGGGCAAAAAAAACAAGAACGTTGTCATTTGTGTTTTCAACAGCATCGTAACCCTCCATGAAATCACATCGGGATATAAGGGCAAAAAAAACAAGAACGTTGTCATTTGTGTTTTCAACAGCGCCGTAACCCTTCGTGAAATCACAGCTACAATTTTTGAGGACGTTGGGTTTATTTTTCTTTTGTCATTATTATGTAATCTGGTATTCAGCTGTTAGAGAGCTAAAATACCCAGAAATGAGGACATATCTATGTTGAATTTATTGTTAGCGGCTTTGGTTATTTAGAAGTTTAATTTTATTTGTTCATCTTTCAAGCACAAACGTTTTGTGGACCGTAACGTCTTCATTGTTTCGGGTATGCAGTGAAACAGCCCTAACTTGCAATTGCGATGTTGTTAGGATATAAGGGCAAAAAAAAAAAGGAACGTTGTCATTTGTGTTTTCAACAGCACCGTAACCCTCCGTGAAATCACATCGGGATATAAGGGCAAAAAAAACAAGAATGTTGTCATTTGTGTTTTCAACAGCGCCGAGAGAGATTCCCTCCGTGAAATCACAGCTACAATTTCTGAGTACGTTGGGTTTATTTTTCTTTTGTCATTATTATGTAATCTGGTATTCAGCTGTTAGAGAGCTAAAATACCCAGAAATGAGGACATATCTGTGTTGAATTTATTGTTAGCGGCTTTGGTTATTTAGAAGTTTAATTTTATTTGTTCATCTTTCAAGCACAAATGTTTTGTGGACTGTAATGTCTTTATTGTTTCGGGTATGGAATGAAACAGCCCTAACTTGCGACTACCTTCACGGTATTTGTGTACATTATCATGTTGTCTTTACAGTGACTGTCCTCATTCAAGTGGCAATTACACAAGGGACAGTCACTATGAGATGTCCTCATTTGTGACAAGGACAGTCACACTTAGGACATCTCATAGTGATATTCCCTTGTGTAATTTCCACTTGAATGTATTGCTATTGAACCACATTAATGCTTTTCTTCTTCAACAAATGAGGACAGTCACTGTAAAGACAACATGATAATGTACACAATTACCAAAAAATGATCTTGTTAATTGATGTAACACTTTGTCTTGCTCACTCCCTATCCTTCACTAGGGTCTCTTTAGGCCAATGTTTTGACTTGATAGGGTACTTAACTATCCCTACACTCTTTAGGTATCTCTACCCAAGATCCCACTCCTTCAACTAGTGCACACCAACAAGTAATACAACGAACTCTGCTCAATACCAATCTAGCTACTAGGACACTCCTAGTCTTGTCTTCACAAATTGAAACACATTCAACTAGAACTTTACTCCATGGAGAGGCTGGCCACTAGGACCTCTATTGGTTTCAATATTACTCCTTCACCTATACTTTTCATCAGTACTTCAATCCGGTTCATCAAACCATGCCAATTGCACCCAAAAATAGGCTGCTAGAAATTAGGCCTTTGTCAAGCCTTTTTGTTTATATTAAGCCACCTAAAGGGCTTAGGATTCAGATGCCCTTTATTGAGAACTCCAAGATATCTAAGGTCTTCTCCTCCTAGATGTTTTGTACACCAACTGCTACAGCCATGCCTGAAAACAAGTATTTTGACACAACTTGGACAGTCTGACTAAGAGTTTGTTTTCTTAGCAGCCAAAGAAACTCACCCAATCTTCTAATTTGACTTGGGGCTTCTTTAGATGTGTGTCTACCTCTCCATGAGATTTTAGTTGAAGCAACCAATGCATTCAACTTGTTGTAATCTTCTTGTAATGATTTGTCATCCCTAACTATGCTCAACTGACTCACCTAGGACATCATTGCAAACATAGAAAATGAGCTTCCCAGGGCCCCTCCTTCCAAACATATAGTACATGGAGTCTCCTCACCCATTCCAAGAGCCCGTACAAAATTGACAATGGAATGATGAGCTAAGACTCCATTTGTTCAACCTGCCTGGTTCAAACCAATGATAGGGTACTTAACAAAAGAATTAACAAACTAGTTGGAATGCTTCAAAACTCAAAAAAAACACAACACAGAATAAAAAAACAACTTGTACTAACTTTTCCAATAGACACTGTGAGCTATCTAATCCATTAATCAACTGAAAACAAAGAAACAAAAAAACTCAAGAATTCACTAAAACCATGTTACTCTACAAATCTTCTTAATTCCAAATGTTTTTCCCCCCAACCTTTTTCACAGATCGATGGAGGCCTCTTATAGTTGATCTGATGCCTAATTCAATGGTTTCATATAGTTACATAACCATCTTACTCGAAAATGCTCCCTTGCACAAATGTTGTCAATGTTGTGAATGACAACATTGACAACTTGTTACAACCTTTGGGATTTTGGTTCAAAACTTATTGTTCAAACACCATAAGACCCTAACCATGACTTAGTTAGGCTATTTAGACCTCACATAGGCCACTTCTACACTTCTTTGCCCAATTTGACCCCTAAATGCTTCATTCCCACTTTTGCCACAATATTGGTAACTTGGGTACAAATTGGCACTTGCCTTCACAAAGGTCACACATGAGGACATCTCAGAGTGATCGATTGTCCCTTGTGTAATTGCCACTTCAATGTATTGCTATTGAACCACATTAATGCTTTTCTTCTTCAACAAATGAGGACAGTCACTCTAAAGACAACATGATAATGTACACTCACTGTAAGGACAGTCACAAATGAGGACATCTCACAGTGACTGTCCCTTGTGTAATTGCCACTTGAATGTATTGCTATTGAACCACATTAATGCTTTTCTTCTTCAACAAATGAGGACAGTCACTTTAAAGACAACATGATAATGTACACTCACTGTAAGGATAGTCACAAATGAGGACATCTCACAGTGACTGTCCCTTGTGTAATTGCTGCTTGAATTACACAAGGGACAGTCATTGTGAGATGTCCTCATTTGTGACAAGGATAGTCACACATGAGGACATCTCACAGTGATTGTCCCTTGTGTAATTGCCACTTGAATGTATTTCTATTGAACCACATTAATGCTTTTCTTCTTCAACAAATGAGGACAGTCACTCTAAAGACAACATGATAATGTACACTCACTGTAAGGACAGTCACAAATGAGGACATCTCATAGTGACTGTCCCTTGTGTAATTTCTGCTTGAATTACATAAGGGACAGTCATTGTGAGATGTCGTCATTTGTGACAAGGATAGTCACACATGAGGACATCTCACAGTGATTGTCCCTTGTGTAATTGTCACTTGAATGTATTGCTATTGAACCACATTAATGCTTTTCTTCTTCAACAAATGAGGACAGTCACTCTAAAGACAACATGATAATGTACACTCACTGTAAGGACAGTCACAAATGAGGACATCTCACAGTGACTGTCCCTTGTGTAATTGCCGCTTGAATTACACAAGGGACAGTCATTGTGAGATGTCCTCATTTGTGACAAGGACAGTCACACATGAGGACATCTCACAGTGATTGTCTATAATGTCCCCTTTTTGGCTAACTTGGAAAACAGGAACAATTACTCCACTTCTCAGACTTACTCTATCAGATACTTACAATTAAACTAAGTAATGGAGGTTACTTAAGATATCAACCGCTATTTCAGATTCAATCACAATATGTGTGCAAGATGATATTGATACCAATATGTTTAATAGCACTGTCGGATATAATGATATGAAATATGCTATGAATATGATGTTTCCTATCACTTATAGTGATAGTATAATGATGCTATGTCTGATATAAACAATATCGATATACAATCAATAAGTATTGCTTACAGCAATGTATTTGCTGTGTCTGATATGATGATGTAATTATGCAAATGTGTAATATCGCTATGAGTGATATGTTGCTATTTCAGATTCTGAATTATATGCTTGCAACTTCAAATATTGATGCTGTTTCTGACTATCCTTTCTATCTGTGCAATCATGGTGTTGTCTCTGATCTGCAATGATAAACTTGAAACCAAACTGCCAAAGGCAGATGCTCTATTGAGTATATCCAAATATGGATAAGTAAATAAAGTTCTAATGATGCCTTGAGTGACTGACGAGAATGCATTCTTATATTGTCTTTAACAAATGAAGAGATGCTATGAATGAGACGTGTCTTGTTTCTTCCTCCATGTCCCTTTGTTAATCACACCTTTCCATAATCCGACAGTTCACATAATATTATTTCATTATTTTTTGATCATAGATAACTCCCAGATTGACTCAATATCAAATCTTTTTATGAAGGTAATCTTCCCTAATTGGTAGTGCAACCAGTAGTTAACATCCATTGTGTTTGTATTAGTTTGGTCTAACTATCATTAGTATTTAGTCAATCGATATTAACTCTTGCCTTATCCCATATTGTTATGATTATATCCAATCTTTCTACTCTGATATAAGTCGATATCATTTTCTGATAATTGTCCATTTATTGGTTGATTGCTGGTAATGGAGTTTGATCTTCAAATTGACTTCCATTCCTGTTAATACTTAAGGATACATTGTACTTATTATCCATGACTGATGCCTCATTCATCAATAGCTTGTGATATAATCACTGATGCTTTTGTGTTTCTACAAGATGTGGTTTATCTCAGACAATCGATAATCTTTCAATCCTTTAGTCGATATCCTTCTATGTGGTGTCTATTGATATAGATAGTAGAATTCAATCTAGTTTATGTTATTGTCATGATAACATAGGAAGTGATGGTGCATATTTGCTAGCGGGTCTTCATGTTTGATATTGCTTTATCGGATATGTCATTGTCTAAACTTGTGCAATTAATGATTATTTATAATATATGAATGGTTATCCTTCTTGCTTATCAATACATCTTCTGAAACACATAGCGACCTATCCCTTATTCATATCATGTTGATCTTGACTTCATAGTATTTGGTTCATTAATCATCCTCTCATGGTATCGATGTGTAATGACTAGTGATTGTTGTATCACTTCTTCATTCCTCATCGTGATAGATAATGCAGATGTTTAATGTAGATGTATATCGATTACAGATATTCGATATTGCTTTAAATGTTATTATTATTATTATTATTATTATTAATGTTATTGTTATTATTAAATATTATAATTAATGATGTTAGTAATATTAATAATATTATAATAAATATTATTATAGTGATAACATATTGTTTTATATTGAGAGGTTTATTAATATTATTTATATATTAAAATTATTATATCAATAATTGATTTAATATTATTACTTAATATATTATTATAATATAATATATATAATTTATTAATAATTATTTATTATTAATTTATATTATAATTATAATCATAATTATATTATTTATTAATATTTTAATATTATTTAATTAACATATTACTTATTATGCTAACTATATATTATTATTATCTTTTGATAATAATTATATATTATTGTTATATACCGTTAATAATAGATTATTATATATCATCTAATCATTTTATTATTATACTAAGTTCAATATGTCACGGCTCATGACATTGTCCCTTGTGTAATTGCCACTTGAATGTATTGCTATTGAACCACATTAATGCTTTTCTTCTTCAACAAATGAGGACAGTCACTCTAAAGACAACATGATAACGTACACTCATTGTAAGGACAGTCACAAATGAGGACATCTCACAGTGACTGTCCCTTGTGTAATTGCCACTTGAATTACACAAGGGACAGTCATTGTGAGATGTCCTCATTTGTGACAAGGATAGTCACACATGAGGACATCTCACAGTGATTGTCCCTTGTGTAATTGCCACTTGAATGTATTTCTATTGAACCACATTAATGCTTTTCTTCTTCAACAAATGAGGACAGTCACTCTAAAGACACCATGATAATGTACACTCACTGTAAGGATAGTCACAAATGAGGACATCTCATAGTGACTGTCCCTTGTGTAATTGCCACTTGAATGTATTGCTATTCAGCCACATTAATGCTTTTCTTCTTCAACAAATGAGGATAGTCACTCTAAGGACAACATGATAATGTACACTCACTGTAAGTGTACATTATCATGTTGTATTACAAATGGACCTTATGTTGGTCGGGATATAAGTGCAAAAAAAAAAAGGAACGTTGTCATTTGTGTTTTCAATAGCGCCGAGAGAGATTCCCTCCGCAAAATCAAGCGGGTTATCATTTGTGTTTTGAACAAAGCGGGTTGTCATTTGTGTTTTGAACAGCACCGAGAGAGATTCCCTCCGCGAAATCAAGCGGGTTGTCATTTGTGTTTTCAACAGCGCCGAGAGAGATTCCCTCCGCAAAATCACAGCTACAATTTCTAAGTACGTTGGGTTTATTTTTCTTTTGTCATTATTATTTAATCTGGTATTCAGCTGTTAGAGAGCTAAAATACCCAAAAATGAGGACATATCTGTGTCCAACACATTTTAAAATGATCACCCCCCTATTATTGTATCACTTCCTCCTTGTTCCTCATTCAAGTGGCAATTACACAAGGGACAGTCACTGTGAGATGTCCTCATTTGTGACAAGGACAGTCACACATGAGGACATCTCACAGTGACTATCCCTTGTGTAATTGCCACTTGAATGTATTTCTATTCAACCACATTTATGGGCCCGTTTGGACCACGACACACAGTAGCATCTACAGAGAAGAATATCCCAGGTGTAACAAGTTGTAAGAATATACCAACAGTTCTAAGAAGTTCCCTAGCACGTAGTAGCATCTACAGAGAAGAATATACAACATGAGGGCAGCCACTGTAAAGACAACATGATAATGTACACTCATTGTATGTGTACATTATCATGTTGTCTTTACAGTGACTGACCTCATTCAAGTGGCAATTACACAAGGGACAGTCACTGTGAGATGTCCTCATTTGTGACAAGGACAGTCACACATGAGGATATCTCACAGTGACTGTCCCTTGTGTAATTTCCACTTGAATGTATTGCTATTCAACCACATTTATGGGCCCGTTTGGACCATGGCACACAGTAGCATCTACAGAGAAGAATATCCCAGGTGTAACAAGTTGTAAGAATATACCAACAGTTCTAAGAAGTTCCCTAGCACATAGTAGCATCTTCTAATTGTCTATACCACTTCACAAGGTATTGTTTGCACACATTGTTTTTGGTTCTTTTGATGACCCTTGTTTTGAAATTGCTATTAGGCCTTGTAGCTTATATGTTTTGATTGCTGGAGAGCTTCTAAAGCTAAGCAAGAAGACCATTGCACGAGTTATAGCCGCGCGCTCAGGTTTGAAAATTGTATATTTTTTAATCTAATGAATATTTTAACTAGACTTTTAGCTTATTTTTGCTGTATATTTTAATCTAAAGGGAATCATGGATGTGAACTTGAAAGAATTTTGTACTTAGTTCTTATGGAGAGAATACTATTAGTTTACGGTCTAATATCAAATAGAGTTTTCCAATTACAGAAAGTTAATGAATTCTAATAGCTTATATGTTTTGATTACTAGAGAGCTTCTAGAGCTAAGCAAGAAGACCATTGCACGAGTTATAGCCGCGCGCTCAGGTTTGAAAATTGTATATATTTTAATCTAATGTATATTTTAATCCTTTTTCCATGTCATGTAATATGTCTTGCCTTGTAGCTTATATGTTTTGAAATTGCTGTTAGGCCTTGTAGCTTATATGTTTTGATTGCTAGAGAGCTTCTAGAGCTAAGCAAGAAGACCATTGCACTAGTCGTAGCCACGCGCTCAGGCATGAAAATTGTATATTTTTTAATCTAATGTATATTTTAACTAGACTTTTAAAATATTAAAGGATTTAACTAGGTCTAAGAAGATTTGTGTACTTTTGACAATTTTGCTTAGTCACTGAAAGTTGTAGATCGAAGTTTTCATAGCCCAATTTTTGCTTCCTGCGAAGAACGATCATGTCAGATAATATAAGTGAAGAACAAAATAGGGAGACAATCGCTAGATTGTGGTCTAACTTGAAAAGAAAAGGTGATGGAAAATGTTATTGTCCCTACAAAATTTGTAAGGGCTTAAACCGTAGAAGACTGCTAATCAAAACAGTTAAGAGACATTGTAGGGAGAATGGTCACATTGAAGGGGGGCATGACTATCATCCACTGGTAAGTTGTTCATTATATCATTTTAACAATTTATATACATATGAAATCACTTGATGATGAGTTGAAGATCATGGTTTATTTATGTTAATCAATTTTATATAGGTTGATCTCCCCAGGGAAGTACATGATATGGAGGAACATGGGGGTGCGAATATCCAAGGTGAAGATAATGATCCCATGGAAGATGACGATCATGTGCTAGAAAATACAATTGAAGATGATGGTATAAATACATTGATCCATGACACATTTAGTCCAAGTGGATCTGATCATGATGATGATGATAGCCTTGATGTACCTCTACTTGAGAAGGCATACGAGCCCCTATACAAAGACTCCCAAACAACTCTTCTCTCTGTTGTATTGTTGTTGTTGAACTTGAAGGTTATGAATGGTTTATCCAACATAACAATGTCACGTATGTTAAGGTATGTCATATATGTCTTTATAGTTAACAAAGGGTGAATAATGTACCACTAATATTGTTTATATTAACAACTTATATTTTTTGCTGTAGATTGATAGGCGAGTTTTTGTTACCACCATCAAATATTCTACCTCGCTCATATCGAGAATTATCTGCTATTATGAAAGATATTGGAATGGAGTATCAAGCAATACATGCTTGTCCCAATGATCATATTATATATTATAAAGAACATGAATTTGCAACACAATGCCCTGTATGTCATATGAGTAGATATCGAACAGATCGAATAACAAAAAAGGTGCCTCACAAGGTTCTTCGTTACATCCCCATTATTCCACGGATGCGACAATTATTCAGGTGTACTAGCTTGGCACAATTTATGGATTACCATGCACGCAATAGAAGTCGAGATGACATTATTCAAATCCCTGCGGATGGTTCGGCATTTATGCACATAGAGGAAAAGTGGCAACACTTCAAAGAAGAACCTCGTAATCTCAGGCTTTCATTGGCAGCGGATGGTGTCAATCCATTTGGAGAGATGAGATCTGTTTGCTCGGTGTGGCCTATTTTTGTTATCAACAATAACATTCCTCCGTGGATGTCAATAAAGAGGGAGCACATTATGTTGGCAATGATTGTTCCAAGTATTTTATCATTTGATAGTTATTAATTTACATGTACTTACAAATCTTACAGTAAAATGATCACAATAATTATGTAATGTTACTGTTCATTCAAGTAGGTAAATATTAAGTTAAAGATATGAATGTATATATTGAGCCTCTTATTGACGAGTTGGTGGAGTTATGGAACGGTGTCACTATGTATGACGTGTCTAGACCAATAGGACAAAGACAATTTCAATTCCATGCAATACTTGTATGGACAATACATGATGCCCCAGGGCTAACACATTTTTGTGGTATGTTATAGTGAATTCAAGTTGCGCATGATAATTCTAATTATAAAAATCAACATATTTAATAATCCAATTATATCATTATCTTGTACGTCTTCAAACAAAGGGAAAATTTGCATGTCCAGTTTGTGGTCCAAAGATGAAATCTCGTCATTCAAAAAGTTTAGGAAAGCATGTGTTTGATGAGTACAGACACTTCCTCCACAGGAATCATAAGTATCGAAGTATGGAAAAACATCTTTTCAATGGGAAAGAAGAGACTACATCAAAGCCACGAAGAATGACACCTCGCCTATGGAAGTTGGAATATAATAGAATTAATCATCGAGGTAATGTCATTCCACTTAATGGTTTATGTTTGTAATTTATATATTTCTATTGTGATTTTTGTTTACTAATTATGTAATTGATGATCATGAAGGTCATCAAGGCACTACTGAGAACCTTCCAAAGGGACTAAAAAGCTATCCCAGACAATTTAGTAGGTTGCCCTACTACGAGGACCTACAAATTGTGCATTTGTTTGATCTTATGCATGTTGGAAAGAATATAATAGAGACATTGTGGAAAATACTGGATGGAAGGCGTGACAAAGAAAAAATTGTCAAAATTTGTAATGACATTCATGAATCCAATCATGCACTGAAGAATTTCATTCACTCAAATAGCAATAGAGATCAGATTAATATAAGTGCCCTTCCTTGGTTATTAACGGAGCAGCAAAGTGATGCCATAAAAGAAGTCATACGAAAAATTCGATTTCCCACAGGATTTGCTGGGAACATAAGCAATCTCATATCAAAGAAAAGTGAATTTGGGCCAGGGCTCAAAACGCATGATTGGCATACTTTCATCAAGGTAAGTTATGTTCTTCTGTATTTACAATATATTCATAAACTACGTGTACTATTCATTATGTTATGTTAGAAAATAATGAAATGATTGGTTTATAATTACTGCAGTACGTGCTACCTCTATCTCTCCCAGAGCACTTCAACAATAACATCAAACAAGTGATATATGACCTTGGAAAATACATGAGGTAAGCAGTAATATCTGTTCAATTTGTTGTATATATTTATTATATTCGCGATTTGTTTTTCTTGCTATGTAATCTATTGTATATTATTTTGTAAAGTCTCGTATTTATATATTTTTTGTGACTTGAATCTCTTAATGTAGGTGGTTGTCATCTAAAGAAATCCATAAAGAAGATATAAACTATTGGAAGAGAAGAATTCCTCATTTACTTTGTGAAATGCAAAAGTGTCTACCTCCAACTTTTTTCAATGCACAAGAACACTACCTCATACACCAAGTTGAGGAGATTGAATTGTGTGGACCTGCACACACTAGGTCAATGTGGATGGTTGAGAGGCACTTGAAATCTTTGAAGGCTTTGGTTCGAAAAAGAGCACATCCTGAGGGTTCTATGGTAGAGGGATACATGGTATACCAGACTATGGTGTACATTACTGAATATATTCCTAAGTTTGCTTCAAATATCCATGTAGATCACATTTGGGATCTCGACCCTTTTAAAAAATTCAAAGGGGAGTACTTGATGGGGAAAGGTAGATTGAGGAAAGTGACAGGTAATAAATTATAAGATGTTATTGTAATAAATTATTTCTTAATCTTCAAAATAAATCGGTTGTAAGTCATCTATTTTTTTTTGTACAGTTGCTCGAGAGTGGGATGCACTACATTTGTATATTGCAAACAATCTTGATTGGATGACGGTATGGATTGACCGATGTCAACATTCTGGTCACACATTAACATGGGAAGGTGTATCTTCATTGGTTAAGAAGCTCATCGTAATGGAGATTCTAATGTTATGCAAAGGGAAATAGATTTAGCATATGGTTTAAGAGATTTCCAGGTACGTACAAAATTATTAATCACCCGTATGTTTATCAACTCATGATATAATAATTTTGACATGTTTCACATATTATTGCAGGTTAAACACCACAAGGGTATGTTCTGTAATGGTCAAAAATTTCGCGTCAAAGTGTTGGATGACACGAAGAAAACTTGTGATTCTGGAATAACTGCAGTCTTTCAAGTGACTAATATTTCATCTAGAAATGACTTAGATCCTCAAGAGTCTAAAAATCAATACTATGGCATTTTGGATGATATACTTGAGTGCGACTTTAGTTCCTTCAAATTAGTACTCTTCATTGTCAAATGGTACAGGCTACGACTTAATCCAAATGATCCTAATAGAACTGTTATTGAACATGATAATGGATTTACAATGGTTAATACAAGGTCGTTTGAGCCAGTTGGGGATGAGCCCTATGTTCTTCCAAGCCAATGTGAGCAGGTATTTTACTCAGAGGTTTCACATAAACCGGGTTGGTCATTTGTTGTTAGACATGAACCGAGAGGAAGGCCGATAAAGTATAATGCGATGGAAGAAGAAGATACCAAAGAAGTAGAAGATGATGTAGATGATGATCACGATCGACAATTATTGGATGATGTTCCTGAGACAAATTTTCATGAAGAAGAAGAAGAAGATGATGACGATGATGCTGCTACTGATGATGATGATGAAGATGATGTTGATGTTGATGTTGATGATGATGATGTTGATGATGACGACAACGATGACAACGACGATGACGACGACGATGATGATGACGATGATGACGAGGATGATGATGATGATGATGATGATGATGAGGGTGATGATGATGAAATTTAAAGGTATGCCATCAATCCTTAATGTATTTAATATTCATTTCTTGATAGAAATATATTTGTCTTAAATGGTTACATAGTTTATTCATTATCTATTTAAAAGCTACAAGTTTCAACTACAAATAGAATACTGCTAATCTAAATTAACTATTAATCTAAATTAATTAAATAAAACTATTTAAAACACATATTAATGTGAGCCTAATTTAAGTGTTATAATGTGTACGTTTTAATGTATTTAATTTTTATGTGATGCTTATGATGGATGTGATTATGATTATGATGTGATTATGCTCACGATAATTGAATTACATTTGCAGGAAATTGAACCCCTTTCAAGAGCATCCCGCACAGTCTCATGGATCGACAGGTATAAGTCAATACACCTTATAGAAAGTCTATTTAATACACTTATCAATAGTAAGATTGATGTCTTCTAAGATCTCTCCCATTTGCAGGTACCAGCAAATAGGTATTTGTCAGAAGTGTCTTCCTCGAGTGAGGGAAATATAGGAATAGAAGAGGAAAGTGAGACATGCAGTTTATCTAGAATAGGGAGATTAACTAGAGGTCAAAGGACTAGAAGGAAATTCAATAAACACATAAAATTTTTCCTTGCTCAAGGGGGGTCATGTTCTTATGATGATGAGACGAAAGGCGACATCGAGGTGCCCTTGAGGTACCAACATCTACAGAAACATTGGGTACCCAAGGAACTTCCTCCAATAAACACTGATTTTTGTGTTAATGAGAGGATATATCGCATAGCACCATCATCATTACATGGTTTGGGCCTATTTTCTATGGATGGCATAAAGGTGTCTTACAACAAAGTTTCTGAATTGATGGAGTATGTTGGACCATGTTACGATTACAAAAGTTGGATGCATATTGTTCAATATAAAAAAAGTATGCGTAGGTATGCACTCTCGGCAAATTATATACAACAGCAAGACAATAATCAAAGTAAAAGTGTGGCTATATACATTGATGGAAGGCCAAAAGCAACAGGGAATATTGCGGGTTTTATAAATAGTACACGACCTGGGTCAACTATAAAGCAACCCAATTGCATATTTGAGGCACGCGAGGGAAATCGTGTATTCATCTGTGTGATAAAATCAATACATGCAGGGGAAGAGCTGCTTATTGATTACAATTTGAACCGCATAGATACAAACGAGGCTACTATCATGGGGGTGGTACATACTATTAAACAAACTTCTAATCAATGACTCTAACATACCATTTAGTTATTAAATTTTTGGCTAACATTTTTATACTTGATCTTTGACACAGGGGCACAATATGGAGCAACCGCCCGAAGGTGATGGTGACGATATTCCTAGCTCATCTACACATGAGCAGGTAAAACTCATTGTAATTGTGCAAACTAGATAGAAGCAAAATGTTATTTTTTTTAATGTTATTTTCTTCATTGTTTTGGAGTAATTTTGATAATACTAATACTATTGTTGTCACAGAGGGCCGGTGGTCGGAGAGAGGGAAAGCAACCTGTAGTCCCTCAGGAGTCCCCCCTTGTGGACCCTTTTTTTATTGATTTAGCAGAGACCGATGACCCGATCGGTTCCATTAAAAAGCTGCTAAAGAAAATTGGAAAAGAACTTCTACATTTGGTATCCATACATCCTCAGACTCAGGAAATAAAAGACAGGGCAGCTGAGATGTTGCGCACTTCTGAAAACTTTAAAGTAAGTATTAATGAAATTTTTAATTATTACAAGAGTTCAATAATGGTTTTTATGTTATGCTCTTTTATGACATTAATTAAAATATGGATGCATTGTCTTTACAGAGTTATTTGCGTAATTTTGAACCCCATTCCCATGATGAGGCCGGTATTGCAAGTGGTTCAGGTAGATCACATGTTCCATTCCCCACTTGTGTTTTCCATTGAATATATATAGGAATGATCATAATCATTGACAATACATGCTCGAACAATCTTTTTTTTTAATGCTCTAACAATCTTGTCCATGCTAGTCCACGCGTTCTATATTTATGCATGCTCCAACAATTTTATTCTTCAGCTCCTTTCCATGATGATATGACAACGCCGCCTCCATCCAGGACAACCACAAATGTCTTGCCGACTGCCATGTCAACAACACACAGCCTAAATGCACCAACTGTTGCACCATCTACTGGTACACAAATCCCTCTTTTTCTCTCTTTTGTTATGTGTTTAAGTGTTATGTGTTTACGATGTAGATCCCTTGATTGTGTTTGTGCCATGGGTGCTCTGCACCAATTTATTTCCCTTGAAGTATTATTTATTGGAGGCATTTGATAATGGTTTTCATTTTTTGCAATAGGAGATGCAACAAGTCCCGATGTAGCATCATTTCCTGGATGTTCCCGTGTTCCTAGTACGGGAACGGTGAAGGATTGCGTATTGATCGTCAACAACGATGAAGGCATTCCCTTAAAAGTAGCCAAAGTTCTAGGTACTTTAAAGTTATTATTATTCTATAGTGATATAATAGTAATTTAGTTTTTGATCACTCTTCATCGACTAATGATCCCATGATTATTTTGTAGGGAATGATATTTTTTGGTGAAAACTTGGTGACGAGTGTTTGCGGATATTCGGGCCCACCCTACGTACATGGTGGAACATCATATCCTAACTAAAACCCCAAACCACTATTTTGATTTCATATCATTGCTAGAATAGTTTTCCTTTTCATCAATTTCTTGAACTATATTAAAGGTAGCTTCTCTTCATTTATGAGTCTAACATGTTTTTTTTTACTTAAAAGGTGGAATAACCAAGATAAAAAGTTGAAGGATGATCTTGTACATAGTATGACCTAGCTTTTTGGACCTCGTGCATTCGAGAGAAACAAGCTCCTTGAAAGAGCTGGTTTATGTTTGAAGTATATTAGGGACCAGTACAGGAAATATTTAGAGGTTAACCCTAGGCACGAGCGTCTGCCCTGTGTTCTTGAGGCTGAGTGGCAGGCTTTGATTTTGGATGGAAATTATAAAGCCGACATGAAAAAAGGAATTACGCCAGTAGAGAGTAGAGCAAGGTATGTGATACTTTTGAGAATGTAATTATGTACTAATTAACCTCTAAATTTTTCCTGTAATTATGTACTAATTAACCTCTAAATTTTTCCTGTACTGGTCTCTAACATATTTCAAACTTTTCATAGATTGCCTGACACATCAAAGGCAACAAAGGCAAGATTAGAAAAGCACGGGACACACAAGCTCGGCTCTGGTGGTTTTTCCAAACTTCAAGCATGAGTTGTAAGTATTAGTAAATGAAAACTTGTATCAATTTTTTTATATATTGCAAGGAAATTTTTTTTGATCAAACAATGCAAGTAAAATTCACCATACCAAGCAAAAATGTAGGGGTCAGAGTTCAATAGATGCCTCACAGAAGAGGACAAGAGAATTGGCTTCCAACAAGGCTATAGAGCCGTGGCTGAACGGCTACGAGCTGAAATCAGTGTGCAAGGTTCAAATAATGATGCATCTGAGCCACAGGTAAATAAGCTAAATGAAATTTATTTCAAATTGAATACTTTACCAATTAGTCTATTTGATGTTAAGTTCTAATATAAAGTGAGTATATCTATTTTAAGAAAGCAATGATAACAATGTGTAGGATATTGGAATGCAGCCTGACAATCCTTCTACACAATCTATGCATAATGAAGGTTCGCATGATGTGCATCCTAGTGGTGGAGGTATACATTTGCTATTAAAATTTTTATATGTAATTACAATTGGTGTTTGGATTAATGTAACATTTTGTATAGCAACTGTAGAGGATCGAGGGGTCGGTGCTCATGAGCATGTTGAGGTTGAGTCTAGACAAAATGATGTGGCCAGATCAGGTAATTAAAGAGCGCCACAGTTATGTTCTTTAAAATAATTAAATACTTGTAACAATTATAATTAAATATTTTAAATTTAACTCTTTTATTTGTTATTGTAGAGGACCCCCCTTTGCAGCAGCATAGGAATTTGAGATCATCAAGAACAGAGAACAAAACAACTGATGAGGGGGGTATTGATGATAACACTGATGCTCCTCTTAGAGCTTACATAGAAAAAAATAAATTAGAAAGAGAAAAAAGAAATGATTGTCATCTAAATACCTTAATTGATAATGACTGAATTTTATGTCTCAATGAATTTAATTATGTGCTAATGAATGTTCATGAATTATGTGTTTATTTTCATATTGATGAATGTTGCGTGTTAACGAATCTAATGTGTTAATGAATGTTATCATGTGATATTGATTGAATGTTACATTTTATTAATAATTGAAAGAATGAATGAATGTTAGATGTTAACGGGGAATGTAGAGTGATGTTAGGGGGAGGGGGGTGGGGCCAAATGAGCTTCCACCTTCACGTGGTTGGCCCTGTTTAGTAGAGAATATTAAACTATATTCTCGAAACAAAGTGAAGCTCAATAAGATACTAAATGAGTCAAAATGGTTATCAAGGTCCTCTATCCATAAGATACTTGTAGTCAAAATGGTTATTAATAAGATACTTGTAGTCAAAATGGTTATCTAGGTCCTCTATCCATTCCATAAGTTCTTCACCATTCAAACTTCCTCCATAACAAGGAATGTGCTCTAGGTTAGTCATGAAGCCTAGCATGGACTCTCTGTCAGATAGAGCCACTATTTCAGAGCCTTTTCTGTGCATTTCCTTCAAGCACTGTATAGTGTACGGATGTGAAAGGGAGGGCAGACCAGTGTGAAAGTTAGAGTATTTATATCTTATGCTTTGAGAGTTTATTTGGTAGATTCAAGACACCTTATATCAAAGTTATTCCTTTTTCTTATCTATTGTTCTGTCAAACCCTCATTTTTTGGGTTATTGCATTCAAATGGCCTTAACTTGCAAATAAACCATAGGATATCCTCTATTCTTTGTAAAATGCAAGTTAAGGGGGTTTATTTTCATATTTTAAAAGCTTTGGAACAGGATACTAAGCCAGAGAATTTCGAGAGCAAGCCCTAGGTCAAGAATCTCAATGTTCTTGACTAGGAGTTGATGGATTATGCAAGATCAGAGGGTAGCGGCAAGTAAAGGACCTCAAACCTTGTTGAATCTAGATCTTTAGAGCATGGTGGACATCTTCAAACTCTGATCTTGGTTTCATGCACCCATTTTCAATGCCTTGTTTTGGAACCCACACCCAAAGGCATGCATTAGGTCTGCGGACTCAATAAGGACATTGATATGCTGGAGTGGAGTCAGGGTCTGGGAGTTGGAGGATTGTTAGAACATCAAAAAGGGTACTCAAAAAACATATAAGTTCATAAGGTCCTTTGTCAAATTGAAGAGTTATTGCTGCAGAACAGGTTTTGGAGACCTACTAGAGTCACTAGGTCTATTTGTGATTTTGATGTCTTGGGTTGTTTGGAACACAACCAATGCATGATTCTACATTTTTTAGGGAATCTTAAGAGTTTTCAAATGTTTGATTGGGTTGGCAAAGCCTAGGATCAATAAAGTCTCTTTTGGTAGAAAATCAGGGAACTTGTCCCTAAAAGGAAATTTGGTCTTGGTTGGGATTGAGTCAATAAGGTGTTAGAAGTATCTTGAAACCTTTGAAGTCCCTCTAGTACAGAGATTTTAAACTGTTCTGATAGAATCAGAGGCTAAATTGCTTAGGTGTAACATTTTGGTGTCTTGAAGTGGGTTGGGGCTTAAGACCAAGTTTCTTGCTGACCACTCTGCATCACATTGTCTTGCATGAAATTAGTCATTCTATATACACTGGTCTGGTGTTGTCAATAGACCCAAATAGTTCAAAGATACTTGAACCAATCAGATGTTTTATGGGGTGCATTTTTGTGTTAGGTAGAAAGGATTCTTCATACAGGTGAAAGTCTCGAACCTTTCCCCACTCCCAAAAAAATATCACTTGTACTGTTATGAGCAGTCATGAGGACTAGACAGATACATTATAATATATGTAATTGCCACTTGAATGTATTGCTATTCAACCACATTTATGGGCCCATTTGGACCACGGCACACAGTAGCATCTACAGAGAAGACTATCCCAGGTGTAACAAGCTCTAAGAATATACCAATAGTTCTAAGAAGTTCCCTAGCACACAGTAGCATCTACAGAGAAGAATATACAACATGAGGGCAGTCACTGTAAAGATAACATGATAATGTACACTCATTGTATGTGTACATTATCATGTTGTCTTTACAGTGACTGTCCTCATTCAAGTGGAAATTACACAAGGGACAGTCACTGTGAGATGTCCTCATTTGTGACAAGGATAGTCACACATGAGGACATCTCACAGTCATTGTCCCTTGTGTAATTTCCACTTGAATGTATTGTTATTCAACCACATTTATGGGCCCGTTTGGACCACGACACACAGTAGCATCTACAGAGAAGAAGTTTGGTATGCAATGGTCTTGAAACCTCTTGAGAAATTCTTGGTATGCATTTGTGTGGTGCAAAAGCTTCGTTGAAAGAGAAAAAGAAGAAAAGAATAGAAATGATTTTTTTTCTTTTTATGTCATATACTGTAACCAGCTACTTATAACTTGCAAAAATTATTATAACCATTTGAAATTGAAACTTAGTTTAATGTGAAACTGAGAACTGCTTTATTAGAGCTTTCTGTGATTTAGATTCAGACATCAAGAACATTGTTTGCCTAATATTGTGATTAATGTTTATTTATTAATATCTCATACTGACAAACAATTGATAATTGTAGGGAAAATGTCATTGGGGGTCTTTGAGGATCCACCAGAAGCCAAGGAAAAAATGTATTCAAATGCTAAAGATGGTGTAACAGTCCTTACAGCTGTTGAACCTTGCTATGTAGATCATCTCTGATTCTCCAAGTTCAACAGTACTGTGGTATTCCTTTGGATACTTCTAATGGTAAATTTCAGACATCAAGTTCTTTTCGTATGAAACTACTACATTTGTAATCTGTAGTTTTAAACTTTTAGTTTATAAATGTTCATTAGCTTTAGTTCGTATGCTGCCATTTCAAGTATGATTAATGAAGTTACCTTTATCACAGGATGAAAGTGAGCAGTCAGCATACTGGTACGGAGCCAGCAGCATTGATACGGTGACTAGGGCATCGTTTAATGGTGGTATTGTGTTTTCCCATGTTTAGGGCATCGACCTTTTGAAGCATTGCCTTCATCTTTCTTAAGTCTGAGTTTTAAGTTTGTTTATCTCTCTCGGCGCTGTTGAAAATACAAATGACAACGTTCTTGTTTGTTTTGCCCTTATATCCCGATGTGATTTCGCAGAGGGTTACGGCGCTGTTGAAAACATAAATGAAAACACAAATCCCTTGTGTAATTGCCACTTGAAGGAGGACAGTCACTATAAAGACAACATGATAATGTACACTTACAGTGAGTGTACATTATCATGTTGTCTTTAGAGTGACTATCCTCATTTGTTGAAGAAGAAAAGCATTAATGTGGCTGAATAGCAATACATTCAAGTGGCAATCACACAAGGGACAGTCACTGTGAGATGTCCTCATTTGTGACTGTCCTTACAGTGAGTGTACATTATCATGTTGTCTTTAGAGTGACTGTCCTCATTTGTTGAAGAAGAAAAGCATTAATGTGGTTCAATAGCAATACATTCAAGTGGCAATTACACAAGGGACAATTGATCACTGTGAGATGTCCTCATGTGTGACTATCCTTGTCACAAATGAGGACATCTCACAATGACTGTCCCTTCTGTAATTGCCACTTGAATGAGGACAGTCACTGTAAAGACAACATGATAATGTACACATACAATGAGTGTACATTATCATGTTGTCTTTACAGTGGCTTCCCTCATGTTGTATATTCTTCTCTGTAGATGCTACTATGTGCTAGGGAACTTCTTAGAACTGTTGGTATATTCTTACAACTTGTTACACCTGGGATATTCTTCTCTGTAGATGCTATTGTGTGTCGTGGTCCAAACAGGCCCATAAATGTGGTTGAATAGCAATACATTCATGTGGCAATTACACAAGGGACAGTCACTGTGAGATGTCCTCATGTGTGACTGTCCTTGTCACAAATGAGGACATCTCACAGTGACTGTCCCTTGTGTAATTGCCACTTGAAGGAAAAAAGCATTAATGTGGTTCAATAGCAATGTATTCAAGCGGCAATTACACAAGGGATAATCACTCTGAGATTTCCTCATTTGTGACTATCCTTACAGTGAGTGTACATTATCATGTTGTCTTTACAGTGACTGTCCTCATTTGTTGAAGGAAAAAAGCATTAATGTGGTTCAATAGTGATGCAGAGTAGTCAGCAAGAAACTTGGATCTATTTCCCAACCCACTTCAAGACACCAAAATGACTCAACCAATCAATTAGGCTCTGATTTCTATAGGTTAATGTTTAAACTCTACAAAGTAATGAATTTGAAGGTTTCAAGGATCACACAACAACTTATGGACTCAATCCCATTCAATAACAAATTTCCTTTTAGGGACAAGTTCCCTGATTTTCTATCAAAAGAGACTTTTAAGGTTCTAGATCTTACTTCCTGCAGCAAAACTTAGAAACCCCTTAGATATCATCTAAATAAAAAGAATCATGCATTGGTTGTGATCTAAACAACCCAAGACATCAAAATAACAAACTGACCTAGTGACCCTAGTAGGTCTCCCAAACCTGCTCTGCAGCCATAACTCTGCAACTTGCCAAAGGACTCTAAGAAGTTATATGTTTTTTGAGTACCCTTTTTGGATTTCTAACAGACCACCAACTCATCCCAGACCCTGACTCCACTCCAGCATATCAATGTCTTCATTGAGTCCGCAGACCTAATGCATGCTTTTAGGTGTGGGTTCCAAAACAAAGCATTGAAAATGGGTGTATGAAACCAAGATCAGAGTTTTGGAGTGTTCTCCTGATCCAGATAAACAAGAATGCACAAGTTTTCAAGTCCTCAATATGATGCAAGCTTCTGATTTTATTCTGATTACCATCTTCCCAGCCAAAAACATGGTAGTTTTTGATCTAGGGCTCGCTCTCAACAAATGCAGATGCAACCCCCTGCCTCAGGGCTTTTAGAATATACAAATATACATCCTTAACTCTCATTCCACCAAGGAAGAAGGAATTCCAATGGTTGAAACGTGAGTTAAGGTCTTTACATCAGTCAAACCCTGAAAATGAGGGTTTGTAAACAATGCACAAAAAATTTGAAATAACTTAGATATAAAACAAAGAGAATCAATCAAACCAACTTCCAAAGCATCAGATGTCACTATTACAACTTCCAGGAAAATTTTATCATCCAACCACCATCCGTACAACCGTACAGAGTTCATTTTTCACCAAAAATGCACTAAAATAGGGTTATTTTTATTTTTTATGAAAGCAAAATGATTACAATACTGGTTCTCTGTCTGTCTTCGACCATTTGAAGCCTAAAATAGGCTCTCAAAATGTTGGTTCAACCATCTAGGTGGTTAGAACAGTTTATCCAACAAATGTCAACTTTGCTAAGCAACTTTTAAAGTTGCATTACAACTTTGCAAACAACTTTGCCGAGAAGGTTAAAAATGTTTTGTGAAACTTTAGGAACCTTATTAAAGTTATTTTGGACCTTCAAACTTCTTAACAACATCTAAAAGACACCTAATAAACACTTACTATGCTCATTTCATCCAAGGACTCAAAAGATGCCCAAGGTTTATAAGTCACCAAGGGGTCTTGTGTCCAACAAGTGGATGTTTATAAGGAGATAAAATCAATCCTTAATATTTATTACAAACCAAGAAAACATCTAAAACTCCTATTCTAATTTATTGTCATTCAAAAAGACTCTGATTTGTCATTCAAAAAGACTCTGATTTGTCAATCAAAAGGACCTTTCACCAGTCAATCCTTCAAAGCTCCAAGGTGAAAATCTTATGTTCCAATTGATAGGATTTGACTCCTTGGCTTCATGGCAACTTCCTTCAATCATGGTGTCTTTGGCTTGCATTAGGGATGCCCCTGCATCAAATAGCAATGCATTCAAGTGGCAATTACACAAGGGACAGTACATGCCCATTAAAGTTGGTGTTTTGTTATCCAGCATGACAATGGAGACAACATACTCTGTGTCAATTTTACTGATCAAATTTCCCTCCGCCAGGCAAAGCAACAATCTGGGTATGATAAGGTGAAATTTTGTAGTCCTTTTGGGTATGATAACAGTTCCAGTTTCCAATAAGATGGTTCATTTTTATAATCTAGCTTCAATTTCTCTTGTGAAAATCTTTTTTTCATTTTATGGGTGGTAAAATATAATTATTATGCTAGAGGTGTGTACTTATGGATGATAATGAAACAAAATGATAAGATTTAAGACTCTTGTTTTTTTTTTAAATAGCAATTTAAGTTTCCTTCTATTATAAATTACTATTTTTCTATTTTTTAATGTATCTTTCCAGATCTTTTATATCAATTTTATTTATGAAATATAAATATATTAATAATGTTTTAGTGTTTTTAGGATTAGTTTATATCAATTCTATGTATCATCATTCGTCATTCAATTGTCAGTATTATTAATTTAGACTGTGCAATTGTAGAACTACTCGAATATGGGTTGGATGGATACTCAAGCAGGGGAACCCTCCTCAAATATCTCAAGCAGTGAACTTGGAAAAATGTGTCCTGAAGGAACCCTTTCCATCAGAGAGATAAAAGTACAAACAAGTAAAAGAAGCAGGCTCTGCAAATATGTTTTTGAGAAGAAAAATGATAGATTATTCGAGTATGTTTCATGATGTATATCTAAAAAGACATTTTTTTTCTTATTATAATAAAAGAGGAAGTTGTGAATGTCAAAGTTGAGTGAAACAAAAATTATTTTCATCAAATTTTGTTAGGCTTGCTTTTGGGAATAGTTTCTTACAATATTGCTATTAAGATTTTTATTGTGTAGTTTTTAGATTAGGTTTATAAAATTATATTTCATGAGTAGTGATTCATATTAATCAATTAACGATACTTTTGGAAGGTATTTTCAATGTGTCAAATTTTGATATTTTTACAAGAATTAGATTGTCTAATTTTTTTAATTAAAGTCATTGACTCATATTTCATAAATAATAGTTCTCATGAATCCATCTCTTATAAGATTGAATAGTCTATTTAGGAAGTATTTCTGATAGTATGTCAAATTATGATATTACTATTACCATTAGATTGCATGGCTTTGAAGTCAACCTCGTTGACCCATATTCTTCTCTGTAGATGCTACTATGTGCTAGGGAACTTCTTAGAACTGTTGGTATATTCTTACAACTTGTTACACCTGGGATATTCTTCTCTGTAGATGCTACTATGTGCCGCGGCCCAAACGGGCCCATAAATGTGGTTGAATAGCAATACATTCAAGTGGAAATTACACAAGGGATAGTCACTGTGAGATGTCCTCATGTGTGACTGTCCTTGTCACAAATGAGGACATCTCACAGTGACTGTCCCTTGTGTAATTTCCACTTGAATGAGGACAGTCACTGTAAAGACAACATGATAATGTACACATACAATGAGTGTACATTATCATGTTGTATTTACAGTGGCTGCCCTCATGTTGTATATTCTTCTCTATAGATGCTACTATGTGCTAGGGAACTTCTTAGAACTGTTGGTATATTCTTACAACTTGTTACACTTGGGATATTCTTCTCTGTAGATGCTACTGTGTGCTGTGGTCCAAACGGGCCCATAAATGTGGTTGAATAGCAATACATTCAAGTGGAAATTACACAAGGGACAGTCACTGTGAGATGTCCTCATGTGTGACTGTCCTTGTCACAAATGAGGACATCTCACAGTGACTGTCCCTTGTGTAATTTCCACTTGAATGAGGACAGTCACTGTAAAGACAACATGATAATGTACACATACAATGAGTGTACATTATCATGTTGTCTTTACAGTGGCTGCCCTCATGTTGTATATTCTTCTTTGTAGATGCTACTATGTGCTAGGGAACTTCTTAGAACTGTTGGTATATTCTTACAACTTGTTACACCTGGGATATTCTTCTCTGTAGATGCTACTGTGTGCTGTGGTCCAAATGGGCCCATAAATGTGGTTGAATAGCAATACATTCAAGTGGCAATTACACAAGGGACAGTCACTGTGAGATGTCCTCATGTGTGACTGTCCTTGTCACAAATGAGGACATCTCACAGTGACTGTCCCTTGTGTAATTGCCACTTGAATGAGGACAGTCACTGTAAAGACAACATGATAATGTACACAAGTACCGTGAAGGTAGTTGCAAGTTAGGGCTGTTTCATTGCATACCCGAAACAATGAAGATGTTACTGTCCACAAAAAATTTGTGCTTGAAAGATGAACAAATAAAATTAAACTTCTAAATAACCAAAGCCGCTAACAATAAATTCAACACAGATATGTCCTCATTTCTGGTTATTTTAGCTCTGTAACAGCTGAATACCAGATTACATAATAATGACAAAAGAAAAATAAACCCAATGTACTCAGAAATTGTAGCTGTGATTTCGCGGAGGGAATCTCTCTCGGCACTGTTGAAAATACAAATGACAACGTTTCTCTACATTATCAAGTTGCCTTTACAGTGACTGTCCCTTGTGTAATTGCCACTTGAAGGAGGACAGTCACTGTAAAGACAACATGATAATGTACACTTACAGCCCGTGTACATTATCATGTTGTCTTTAGAGTGACTATCCTCATTTGTTGAAGAAGAAAAGCATTAATGTGGCTGAATAGCAATACATTCAAGTGGCAATTACACAAGGGACAGTCACTGTGAGATGTCCTCATTTGTGACTATCCTTACAGTGAGTGTACATTATCATGTTGTCTTTATAGTGACTGTCCTCATTTGTTGAAGGAAAAAAGCATTAATGTGGTTCATTAGCAATGTATTCAAGCGGCAATTACACAAGGGATAGTCACTCTGAGATTTCCTCATTTGTGACTATCCTTATAGTGAGTGTACATTATCATGTTGTCTTTACAGTGACTGTCCTCATTTGTTGAAGGAAAAAAGCATTAATGTGGTTCAATAGCAATGTATTCAAGCGACAATTACACAAGGGATAATCACTCTGAGATTTCCTCATTTGTGACTATCCTTACAGTGAGTGTACATTATCATGTTGTCTTTACAGTGACTGTCCTCATTTGTTGAAGGAAAAAAGCATTAATGTGGTTCAATAGAAATGCATTCAAGTGGCAATTACACAAGGGACAGTACATGCCCATTAAAGTTGGTGTTTTGTTATCCAGCATGACAATGGAGACAGCATACTCTGTGTCAATTTTACTGATCAAATTTCCCTCCGCCAGGCAAAGCAACAATTTGGGTATGATAAGGTAAAGTTTTTGCAACAATTTCTTGCTGCTGCTAAGGTTACCATTGTTTATGGTTTCTATTATATAGTTCTATCTATATTGCTATATGGCCTTTTGTTTAGGATTAAGTAGACGAGGGAAAATATTTCTTTTGTGGATTGTAAACAAAACATTGAATTATTTCAGAGAACAGATCTAAATCTATAAGATGCTACGATGGAACACATGACCATGTACTTGTGAATATTAGGATCCATGTTAATCAAATGACTGCTTTATGTAAATTACTTTTGAGTAAGTAAAAGGCAATACAATTTTTTGAAGTGTGCAAGGATTTTTATGATATACAGGTGTACGAAGAAATGAATTTGTGTTGTTTTGTATCAATATCAAACATCTCTGATATATTTTCATGTTTTTATAATCTATTTTGCAGATGAAAATTGTCCAACAGATAAAGATTGGGAACTTCTCCTAGCATCTGTACCTGCATCTCTCTTATATACTACAAGTTGCTTGCCATCAGAAATTGCAGTTCCCTCACGTGACATTGATGGTGAAGTTTTCTTTTCAGAACCATCATCTGTGGTTACCAATGCTCCTGTTTTAGGCAATAAGTTTGTTGCATTCCATGAGCCATTGGTCAAGTTTCTTCTACGAGCTTTTGATGCCTCAAAATCTAAGCAGTGCCTACGCATGCCTCGTTGTGGTTGATTATCATTCTGTACATGAATTATAATGAGTAATCAGTTTTGGGCCTTGGAATCTTGTATGTAACATGCACAGGCATTTCATGGCTAAATGAATCTATTTTAAAAGCATCAACTTTTCTTACATGATGCTGGATACATAAGTAGAACAAGCGTATATCAAATTGGAAGCAATCAGAACTCCACAATGACATATTATTTAGAGTACTCTTCAGTTTAAGTAATAATGCATATATTGACACTGTAAAGACAACATGATAATGTACACTCACTGTAAAGACAACATGATAATGTACACTCACTGTAAGGACAGTCACAAATGAGGACATCTCACAGTGACTATCCCTAGTGTAATTGCCACTTGAATGTATTGCTATTCAGCCACATTAATGCTTTTCTTCTTCAACAAATGAGGATAGTCATTGTAAAGACAACATGATAATGTACACTCACTGTTGAGTGTACATTATCATGTTGTCTTTACAGTGACTATCCTCATTTGTTGAAGAAGAAAAGCATTAATGTGGCTGAATAGCAATACATTCAAGTGGCAATTACACTAGGGACAGTCACTGTGAGATGTCCTCATTTGTGACTGTCCTTACAGTGAGTGTACATTATCATGTTGTCTTTACAGTGGCTGTCCTCATTTGTTGAAAGAAAAAAGCATTAATGTGGTTCATTAGCAATGTATTAAATAATTATTATTTTTTAATCCACCCACGGGCGTCGCCATTGCAATGGGAGCCCGTCGTAATGCGATGCAGGTGCCCGTCGCAATTTCTTGGGAGGACCGTCGCAATTGCGACAGCCCTCCGAAGCCATGCGACGGGGGGGGCGACGCCCATGCCGCTAACAAATCTTAGCGACATTGCGACGGGAGGGCGCCGCAATTGCGACGGCTACCCATAGACGTCGCAATTTGCGACTAAAAAATAGCGACGTCTATGGGTGTTGCTATTGCGACACATAGCCGTCGCAATTGAGACACATAGCCATCGCAAAATGCCCCCAAATGTATTAGTGTTTTGTAAAGATTCATTTTTTCCCTTGCAAAATTATGAAATTGGGAAAACATGATGTGTTTTCCCATTGGGGAGGATAAAATGACATGTTAGCCCTTAAAAACTTTTGAAAAAGTTAGGTCAATTCTTTGATACTCGTAGAAAACCTACCTAGAGTAACCAATGAGATAATAAAATGCATGTCTTGGCCTTCCACTAATGAAAAATCCTACAAATGGTTAGAGAGAACCATGCAAATATATTATATAATATCCTATGGTTGTAGTTTGTCCCAACACATCAGGTTATGAACTATTGTCTAGATTTTTTATGAACACGGGGAGTTATGAACCATTGTGTGGATAATATGATGTGTTGGACCTGATAGATTTTTCAACTATGATCAAGATGTCTCAAATCAATTATTTGTGATGGGATAAATGGTGGAAAAAAATGCCAATAGTTTCTATGTGTGAATTTTGAGTTGGGAATGAGAAAAAAAATAGTTTTCAACTAAGGTTAATAATGCATGTTTGCAACTAATATTTTTTAGGAATAACAGTCCACAATACAACTGAGAGGGGGGATGAATAAACTGTATGATAGATTATTAAACTTTAAACTTTGAATAACAGTAATATCAGATCCAATGAACACAATGAATGCGAACACAACAACATAATATTGTGGTCTCAGGGAAACCATGTTAAAGGTAAAAATCTTGGTGGGAATTAACACCCACAAATGATGTACTGAGAGTATAGTATCCTCCTTAGAAGATTTAGCCCTGTTAGGAGCTTATTGAAACATTATAGTACACAATCCTTGTTAGAGGACATACCCTATTAGGAGTCAAGAAAGAAGGGTGGGCTCATTGCCTAAAGAAGGTTAAATCCACCTTCAGAACTGACTGTTTATAATAGGTGTATATGAAGAAATACACAATCTTTTGAACTGTCCAACAGTAACTATCTTTGCTTGATCAGTTCCAATGAAGTTCACTAGTAATCATATGCTCTACATCCAACAGACAGAAGCTCACAGCTCTTCCAACTTCTTTTATATCACATATATTCTCACCATATCTCTTCCAAAGAAAAGATCTTACATATATACCCTATTACATTTTACATGATCATATCTGCCAATTAGGCTTTCCTAATTACATAAACATTTACATAAACTCTTTCTAAGATACATACGGTACCTAAAACACGTATACAATGATTCCATTACAATAATTAAGGATTGACATCATTAATTTATATTTGCTAAACAAAATGCACTCTACACCTCTAAAGTCAGCTCCCAAATAAGTCTTCTCCAGATCACACGCCACGATGACATCATCTAGCATTCCATACCTTGCGCTGACCAAAAAACATCGATCAGTGCCTTTTCCTTCATCTCCTAAGCTCACATACGCCTAATCCATATCATGTGTAAGATATACCAAAAACACAAAGACTCACTCTGTTAGCTTCCATTGTCACTGTCCAGGAACTAATCCTCACTAAAACATCTGTAACTCATCCAATATGAAACTTTACATGATGTGATATGGATATAAGATCACAACATCTTCCTATTCTCTCATCTGTCTTTGCACGTTCTGAAACATCTATACAGTGTCCATACACTGTCATACTTAGCAATGTAATCTTCATAGAAATATATGTTGACATCAGTGACAAACCACAAATGAAAATAGTATGAATGCCCATTTAGTAACGTAGTGATTAAACATATTAAATGTATCAATCACCACCCCAAGCATTAGCAATATCCAACAATATTAACAATGTATGTTTTCTATACCCATTACACATGTTGGAAACTATTGGCTATTTTTGCCCCCATTAATCCCAACATAGATAATCAATTTGAGACATATTCATCATGGGATAAAAATCTCTTAGGAAAACATGTCATGTTTATCCTCCTCGATGGGAAAACACATTGTGTTTTCTCAATTTCACAATTTTGCAAGGGCAAAAATTTAACTTTGTGAAATGGCGAAGTTTTCGCCATTTCACATTTCCTTCTTTCAGCTTGTCGAAGTTAAGCACGGAATGAAAAAATATGTTTCTATTTTACAAAGATATAGTTTTTCCCTTGTGCAAGTGAGACATTGGGAAAACATGATGTGTTATCCCACCGAGGAAGATAACATGACGTGTTGGCCTTGACAAGGTTTTGAAAAAGTTATGTCAATTTCTTTGAAACTAGTAGAAACCCTAGCTAGAGTAACTAGTGAGAGAATAAAATTCAAATCTTGGCCCTCTACTAGTGAAAAAACCCTACAAATGGGTAGAGAGGGACCATGATAACATATTGTACAATATCCTATGGTTGTGGTTTGTCCAAACACATCATGTTATGAACCATTGTCTAGATTTGTTATGAACATGTCATGTTATGAACCATTGTGTGGATTTATTACCAACACATCCTATTATGAACCACTATATCATCTATAATAATAAATCCAAGAAAAGGAAACTGATAAAAAAATATGTGTTATGAACCACACATACATGTTGTGTTGTCTAATTTTTTGCGATGTGGATTCTTGAAAATACATCCTGTTATAAACCATTGTGTGTTTTTTTAATCAATGCTTCATGTTATGAACTAATGTGTTAACTATCATGTGTGCATCCAACTTGATATGATGGTGTACCTCACACCTTGAGATGTATAGGATGGTGTGCCTTTGACTTGGGATAATGGTTTACCTTCAACTTGAGATGCCATACATGACATACTTGCAACTTTACAATTCAATTGTCTCATTGCATGAAGGGGAAGGAGAGGGTTTGATATAAGGATGGGGACAAAAAGCGGTGAATAGTAAGATATGGTAAGAGAGGTGGATATGTCATCATAAAAAATACAAATATAATGCATATAGGTAAATCACATCTTTTAACTTTTCATAGTGTGTTCTTATCATTATGATAAGGCATAGGATCATGTTATCAAGTGTATTTGGAAATGAAATAGGAATATACTAATACAAGGCTATAAAAACTCACTAATATTGATTAATAGATATCTTTAATTATAAATTATTTTTATTTACAATCATTAAAGGTTTTTTTTCAACATTATTAAGGATATTTGAAATTAGTGTGTAATTGTAGTTCACAAAAACATGTTTTACCATGTAGTTGTAGAAACACATTCTGGTATCAAACATTATACTATGGCCATCCTT
>BSBK01010903.1:0-2500 GCA_027943335.1 Chamaecyparis obtusa
AAAGCAATGTTTGGATGGGACTAAAACACCTGGTGTAGATGTCATTACTATGGAGAATATGGACACATTGGCATGAATTGCATAAAACATCATCTAAGGAAAAGAGATACTACCGTAAGATGCTTCAAATGCACTAAACTAGGTCACATAGCCAGAAACTGCATGAATGCTAGTGAAGTTGAAGATGGAAAGAAGAATGAAGCAACTAAGGTCAGGAAACAGGTGAGACAAAAATGGATCCCTAAATCTACCGAGCAATCCAGTCCAAGTAATGGAATGGATGGCTCTACCGACTCAAACTAAATTTCCAAGAAAGCACTGGAACTGTATTCTCATAGACCAATCTCAAGCAGTTCCAGAATTGAATTAATAGAAAGATCTAAATCAGCATACAAGATGCAGTAAGATCACAGGGAGGTCGGTATTAGTCTTCACCAAGCAAGGTTGGTACCCGTCTTTACCGAGCGAGGTCGGAGAATATGAATTCTCAAGTTCATCGAGTTGCGAAGTGTTTATCGAGCAATTAATTCTTAGTGGGTGACAGTCTATCGGAATTCATACCCTAATTTGTACTAAGCATTAATGACAGAGTTATAAACAAAAAACAAGTAATCGAACTCATTCTTCACCGCGAACCTTTAGCACTTTGAGAGCAGAAAATTTCAAGAGCAACCCAGTGATTCAACACTTTTGCGAAAGGAATTTTCTGTGAGCTACCATGGCATCATCCAGCACTTCAGCGAAGAAAGGATCTGATATGTTATTCCAAGGGGAATGGAAAGCACCAGATTTCAAGATCGTGCCCGCAATTGCAGTAGCCCTAGATCCGAACGGAGCTCAATCTCAGATTCCTCCTAAGGTACTACTTATTAACGATATCCGCAATCATTTCAACTGTTCAATTCATGAAATGGGGAACCTAGAATTAGATACTGTGCGTGAAGAACTATGTGTGGATGGTATTCTGAAACCCGAGCACAAACATCTGGAAGATAAAGGTTTAGTTCACATTGCACATCTACCTCGAAACTTTTGAGATAAATGGGTTAGATACATTCTCAGCCGTGTACATGATGGAAAGATTTGGCTTGAGCAACCCTTAGAGATCACAAAGAAGATGATTCATCAAATCACCGGTCTTCCCATGTTGAACAAAGCAAAAACTACCAAAACCCTAGGTCGGACGGAACTAGAGAAGAAAACCCTAGCCGAGTGGGACGGTAGAGGCATGAAAGTTAGCAGCATTACCGATGCTAAACTGAAGTTTGGTACACACATCATTGCCCATAAGATTTACAGTTCTAGTCGATAGAATAGTGTCTCCTGTGAAGCTATCGACCTAGCATACAAAGTGGTCAAGAATAACTTAACATTTGACCTAGCAGACTTATTGTTAAAGCAGTTTAACAAAAACATGGAAAGCATTCAAACTTCCAAAAACAATCCATGTAAGTTTGGATCCTTATTGGTCTGTTTATTCTTCTATGTTCAGAAATTCTTCCCTTCTAAAGGAAAAGTTGTATGGAGAAAAGATGTGCCAGCCCTTTATGAAATAAATGAATACATCTCAAAAATGGGTGAAAATTTGGAAAGCATCATGGATAATTATTTTGAGTCTTTCAAGGAGAAAATGAATGACAGATTCCGGATGCCACAGAAGTTGGTGGAAGATTACAAAGATGACATTTGTTTTATGGTAGATTGTGATAATGTATATATTCAAGCAGCTAAACCGAGGACTGTATATGTAAAACCTCTTCCTTATGAGGTAAATATTGATGAAACCAAGAATATCATTGAAGCTCTTCTTAATCAGCCTGTCAATCCCAAAGCTCCATATTTTGCAACATATGATGAAGCTAAGGTAAGAATTGAACTAAGCATAAAGCTTCCACAGGTGGTAAACAAAGGAAAGAAGAGGATAGCCAAAATGCAAATGATAACCGAGGACAAAGAAGAAAAAGATGAAGAAGAAGAGGAAAAGGATGAGAAAACAGAGGAACCAGAACCTGCAAAGAAGAAAGGAAAGGTATTCATCACTAAGGCACCTAAGCCTCCCACTACTGTATTTACAAGGAGAAATGCAAAAGGCAAGGCAGACAAGGCAGACAAGGCAGATAAAGACATAGCATTCAAAAGGCCTCCTCTAAACTTTCAAGAAAAGATCAAACTCTTTAGAGACGGATCAGGATCTGGAGTAAGTAACATAAAATCTTTTAGATATGAAACCAGATTGGAAACAGAATAGAAGGAAATAGAAGATGCTATTATTGAAAAGATGGGACAGTGGAAATACTCTCCTGAAGAAATAGCCCCACAGGTTCTAGCAGTTCTATTAAATCCAATAAAAATGAGATGGAGCAATGCAAAGCAAACTGTGATAGACATATTTGATCAAACCCTGAGACAGTTGATGCCGAGCTTGAAAAATGATGAAGTAAAGAAGGCATTAAAAGAAAATGAAAGTAAGATGACATTAAAGTTCAATACTTGTTTGATT
>BSBK01010903.1:7500-51136 GCA_027943335.1 Chamaecyparis obtusa
TTGATTTTGGTGAAACCTATCCACCTGGAGATAGAATAGAATCCATCAAAATCTTGAAATAGCCTATGCATGTTAGAAAATTTCTATTGTTTATCAAATGGATGTTAAAAATACATTGTCATATGGTTACCTCAAAGAAGAGGTTTACATGGACCAACCTAAAGGATTTGAATCTATAGAAAAACTAGACCATGTATGTAGGTAAAAAAAGGAACTTGTTGGCCTAAAACAAGTTCCTAGAGCTTGGTATTCTAGGTTAGATGCCTACCTAACATCTAAGGGTTTTATTAAAGCTACAATAGATAACACCTTGTATATAAAATCTATAGAAAATGATATTCTAATTGTTGAAATATATGTTGATGATATTATCTTTGGCTCCAATAATGATTCATTGTCAAAACAATTTTCAGCTATTATGGAGTCATAATTTGAAATGTCTTTTTTTGGAGAAATAACATTTTTTCTTAGTCTTTAAGTATCTCAGCTTGAACATGGTCTATTCCTTTCATAGACCTAGTACGCAAAAGAAATGCTCAAGATATTTCAGACGATAGATTGTAAGCAAGTTAGTACCCCTATGGAGACTGGTTTCAAGATTGTCAAATCTGATGATTCCCCTGAGGTAAATCAGTTATAATAAATATCTATGATTTTTAGCCTACTGTATTTAATTGTTTCATGCCCTGACTTAATGCAAGCAATCTATTTGGTTTCTTGATATGAAGTTGCACCTAGACAATCACATTAAATGTTTTCAAAATAATTTTTAAATAATTACAAGGAACACTTGACTATGGTTTGTGGTATCCATGTAATAATGATTTTTGTCTAATTGGTTTTGCTGATGTTGATTGGGGTGGTTGTATAGGTGAGACATGAAGAACTATTGGTGCTAACTTTTTCTTGGGAGAGCATCTTATCACTTGACACAATTAGAAACAAGATTGTTTCACATTGTCTACATCATAATCAGAATACATTACAGCTACAACATGCTATATGTAGTTGATTTAGATGTCCCATCACATTTTTGATATGGGTATTACTATTTTTAAACCTCTTCCAATTTTCTATGATAACACCAGTGTTATACAGTTGTCTAAAAATCTAGTAATGTAGTCACGAACTAAGCATGTTGCTATCAAATTTCACTATTTTCATGAAAAGGTCTTAAAAATGAAATCCAAATTTTTAATGTAACTTCACAAGCTCAAGTGGAAGGTATTTTTACTAAGGCATTACCTCGTGAGACCTTTGAAAGACTATGGGAGTGATTGGGGGTTATCTTCCAATATTTTCTTGCTTAAATTCCTACTTCTTGAATGGGGGACATTTTCTCTCCAATAGCATCATCTAAGTGTTGGATACAATTGTCTGAAGGACATTGTTGGATTAGCTATGTGTTGTCTTTGATGTCACACAAATGTCATATCAATTATCATTCTCAGTGTCTACTAAGCTCAGTCGGTCAGCTAGGCAGTTCTCAGTGTCTACCGAGCTCAGTCAGTCAGCTAGGTGGTTTTTAGTGTCTACCAAGATCTCTCGGGTGTCAAAAGGAATCATGATAGAAAATAGTGTTAACCAAGCCTCCTTGATTATCGAAGGAAAATTAGTGGTTACTGAGCTCACTCAGTCTCCGAAGGATGTTGCAGAATTCGCTGTGGTTACCGAGTTCACTTGGTCACTGAAGGAAATCTTTTCAGGATTAATGTTTACCGAGCAAGGTCGGCCCTTCAAAGGATTTTGTTATTACAGTTTGTTTATCCCAGCCAACTGTTGTAATAATTATTAGTGCCGACTTGACAATCTAAATTTTAATTAGAATGGTATATATATATAGAAGGTCAAGTGGTGAATAAGACATATAGCATGCAGAAATCATTTTGAAGAAAGGTGCATGCAAATTTTGAAGGATGGTTAGATATCCTTGAGGAGCAGTAAAAGATTTATTTGATCAGTAAGGATCTAGTGAAGCAGAACAAAGATCTATAATTAGTAATTCAGTTCCAGGTCATTTCACTGTTACTCTCTTACAGTTGTAGCAATGATATCAAAATCTCTTAACCGAGTTGGTTTAACAACCATTTTGTAAATCCTCTAAAAAGGTTATAGTTCTATTGAATTGTTTCAAGACCTCTTACAAGGCCACTCCTAGCAGGGTGATTAAATCCTCTAACAAGGTCACACCTAACAGTGTGTTTTGTAACCTTTTACCGGGTTGGCTTCTAACCGGGCATCACTTCAGAAGAGTGAAAAATAGTAACTAGTTACATTGGTGGTTTTTCCCATATTGGGTTTCCACGGTAAATCTGGTGTCTCTTGTATTCATGTTATTTTCTTTATTCAGGTATGTTAATCAGTGATGACTGCTTAAGAATAGTTTAATTATTACACACTTCAAAGATCAAGTTTTAGTATTTCTCTGTATGTTTACCAAGTGGCAACAGTAAATAATTTGTTAAGATATCTAAGGGATCAGTGGTAATATTTTTTGTGGTTAACTGATTCACCCCTCTCTCAGTTACTACATCTATATTTCCAACACTAAGTTACTACTCTTAGATGAGTGCACATACATTTTTTTTGCAGTATTGGACTCTAATTATGTTTACATCCTTTGTCCTTAAGACAAAAAGGGGGAGATACTTTCTCATTGACACATCATTTTCTCTGACATTATACAATAGTTTGTGTTTATATACAGGGACAATTTGTCAAGTTGATTGTGACATGTTATTATATAGACAATGCTTTGATAAGTTATTACAGTACTTTGACATTTTATTATATAGATAATGTTTTGACAGGTTATTAGAGTGCTTTGATAGGTTACTATATAAACCAGTTTACAATATTTTGTATCGATAATGGCCTAGAGGTACAAGTGATTTGGTATACAACATGTGCATATTAACAGTGTCAGATAGTGGCCTACAAGTACAGGCAATTTTCCATAGAACATGTGCATATTGATAGTGGCAAGATGATATCTGGCCTTTTTGGTCAATGATGGTTGTTATTTCATCAAGGACATAGAGGGAGTTTGTTAGCCCTTGTGATTTTTCATTGATGAAAATCATATGTTTCAGGTGGCAGTTTTGACTGTGACCTAAAATTATTAGTGGGTTAATGGGCCTCTTGGTTGAAATGGAGTATATTGCTCATACTACTTTGTTGACACTTTGTAACCTGCTCAAATATAATACATGGCATCATATTTGACCATGGATATCAAATGGATTTTGTTTTACTTGTAGACATCAAAAGTTTATTTCATTTGTTTTCGGTCTTTTTAAAAAGGAAATAGGGAAAAGAACAACATAGTTTTCTCTCATTTGAGTCCTAAGTGATTGTCCCCATGATTTTTATTTTGAATAATTTGATAGAATTTTTAGTTAGGTTTTCAGTATGTTGAGCTACAATAGAACATGATTCTTTTTGGTGATTTTTTTCCTAGATTTAGTGGGATTTCATTACAATAACAAATGATGTTCGAGGTATTTTACAAAGATATAAGTATTCAAATTTATCATTCAGTTGCTTGCAGTTATTGTTCAAATGCAAACAATTTGTCAAGTTGAAAAGGCAAAAAATTAGTTTGGTGTTTTCAATTTATGTTAAAAGTTGATTTGGTGTAAAAGGTTTGTTTTCCATAGGTAATTTGTTTAAACCTGTTATATACACTTTGTGTTTAAAATAGCTAAAAAAAATTCAACATGTTTATTGAAAGATTTTCTTTTCACAATAACCCTAACTCCTACATACTCAACAACTTAGTTCTGGCAAAATAAAACTATGGTTTTGAAAGACATTTTCATAACAGGAAAATATTTTTGGCTTAACCCTTACTAGGGTTTGGTACTCCAGTTTGGGAGTAACCTTGAAAACATTGTAAAATTGTTTTATTGAGACATTTTTTATGAGATTATCTAGTAACCGTGATGGTAATTTTCATTTAACATAGTTTGATTAGACATTTGTAAAATGGGTGAAATATTTTCATTTTCTATTAATTGCACCAGTTAAGGTAATCTACTTTTCTTAGAAGTATGTATCTCTGAAAAAATATTTTCATATATTGCTTGTCATTTGGTAAAAAAAAGGTTTGTAATCATATAATTATAAAATAAGTTTAGTTATATAATTATGAGTATGATTGAAAGAATTTGGAAGATTTGGATCAAGGGTTTGTGCTCCTAGTAGTTGGTGCTACTAAAGAATTGTACTTGAGTTAGTGCTCATTTTTGGATAATAAAATTACAGGTTTGGAGTGATTTTCTTCCTCTGTGAGGGTTTTCCACTCGTCAATTGATAGTGTCAATATGTCATATGGTCTCATGTGTTGCTATGTCTTGATGAAATCTTATGTCTTGTTTCATTTTTTTTAGAAGTGTTTCTCTCATACTCTCTCACTACTACAAACACATTGGTAAGTTACATAATTTATGTTATATGTTTCAACATATACTAAGTCTACATCATCCTTTGTGTCAAATGTATGGTTTTATATTTTGATGCTTAAAATATTAAAGTATAATCCACGACATTAATTTAATGGTTAAATGTTTATCTCATAATTTGGCATATTTTTTTATGTGGTGATTACGTCTCCATCTTAATAAAGAGGTTCAAAATTGTCAATTTGTTATAGGATGTTTGAGGATGGAGTTGTTAAAATAACTGAGAGGGGGGGTGAATCAGTGAAACAAGTTATCCTACAGTCCCAATATCCTAGATATATCTTAAACAAAATAATTTCAACAATTTATGCAGCTCGATAACATAAAATATCAATGTATCTGTTAACTTTACCGAATACCAGTATTTATCCAAACTGTGATTACCGACTAAATCAGCTATGCAGTATGTAAAGTATGATAGAAAAACAATCATAAAAAACAACACATAACACAATGATTTAACATGGAAACCCTACTAAGGGAAAAACCACCTAGGACCAGTAACCCAAAAATAATTCACTCTTTTGAAGTGAGCTTGGTCAGGAGCCAAACCTATTAAAGGTTACAATGCACATTTTTAGGTGTAACCTAGTTAGAGGATTTATGATGAAGGGTGCTCCGCTTAATACCACAAACACATAACAGAAATAGAGAAACAACAACAATAATATGCAAGAACAAAAAATTGGCTTCTTATTATCTCCACAAATGTGGAATTACAAACTTTCAGAATTACAATATGCAAAGCCACATGGGCATTCCCTTACAATATTCTATAGGACAAAGCCTCGAATCAATACCCAGATCTACTACCCAGAACTGCCCTAGACAACACTACTGACCTTCTTTATATAGGCAATTTCCACCGCCCGAGAAGGTTCTAGAAATTTAGCCCTTAGGGCCGACCAAACTTAGAATTATTTTATTTTACAATTTATTACATCAAAGTCGGCTCAAAATGAGTTTTGAAACCCAAACAGAAATTTTGAAGAAAAATTATTTTCTGCCATTTCAGGTGACCCAACTTCCGAAGACCATAAGTCATCGCCCATTGACCCAATTGGCTATTATAACCCCATTCTGGAAATGCCACAAAGCGCTCTACAGGCTTGACCTATGTAAAGCACCTGTCACCCAAATTTTCAACCTCATCCAAGGCCTCTAAAGCCTTCAAAATTGAGTTTGAAGTTTTTGTACCCTGCTGCCAATACCGAAAATCTTTAATATCTTCAAAACTAGACCTGATCTAGCCATGAAACTTTGCCGGCAAGCTAATATGACTGAGATGAACCTCCACATGTAAAATTAGAACATTCCAAGATTGTAAGACCAACTTACTAAAAATAGCAAGTTTCCATAAATAGCGGCTCTGCACAAGATAGCCCTTATTGAATACAAAAATAAAAATATTTTTGGGTGATGCAAGATTGCTTTTACACCCAAGATGCTCCTACATCAAACATCTGGGGTAATTTGAGAAGTGACCCTGTCACGACTCAGGTGTGCAGAGGAAAACCAAGATGGTTAACCTCCTCCTTTGTTAGCCATGATGAATCTTCAACAGGTCATCCTTTCAATTTGACCAAATACTCTTCATATGTCCTGTTCCTTGTGCTTCTGCCAACACGAATGTCTAGTATGTCTTCAATCTCCTTGATATCTGAACTGGTTGCTGGACTACTCCACTATGCTACTACAACCTCATCTTCAACACCTCCTTCATGATACTCTGTCAAATCTGAAATGTTAAACACTGGTGAAATATTCAGCTCAGTAGGCAATTCTACCTCATATGCATTTCCTGAATCATGCTTCTTCAGTATCTTACATGGCCCAAACTTCTTCATTTTCAACTTGTTATATGTACCAACCAGAAATCGCTCCTGTAAATGAGCCATGACTTCATCTCCAACCTGAAATTCCTTATGCATCCTTTTCTCATCTGCCTTAGCCTTATACTATGCATTCATCTTGGTAATATGCTTCCTCACCTCCTCATGGATGTTCTTCAAGTGTTCTGCAAAATCCTCAGCTTCAGCACTACTTATTTCTCCTTTATCTATCTTTCTCAATTCAGATGCATTTCTTGGACTACTTCCATATACAATCTGGAATGGTGATTTACCAGTGCTCCTATTGATAGAATTATTGTATACAAATTCTACCTATGGTAAAATCAAATCCCATCCTGTTGGCTTATCTCCAACCAAACATCTCAGTAGATTTCCCAAACTTCTCTTCACCAGCTCTGTCTGTCCATCAGTCTGTGGATAATGTGATGAACTAAACTTCAAATCTATCTTCAACTTCTTCCACAATGTACGCCAGAAATATCCAACAAATTTAGTGTCTCTATCTGAAACTATGGTCTTTGGCAAACCATGTAGTCTCACCACTTCTCTGAAAAAAAATTCTGCTACATGAATAGCATCATTAGTCTTGTTGCAGGGAATGAAATGTGCCATCTTTGAAAATCTATCAACTACTACAAAAATTGAATCATGTCCCCGCTATGTCCTCAGTAAACCAAGAATAAAGTCCATACTAATATCCTCCCAAGGCTTCTCTGGTATAGGTAACGGCTGATACAACCCTATATTCTACTTCACTCCTTTCGCCATCTGACATACTTTGCAACTCTATACAAACTTCTTCACATCTTGCTGCAATTATGGCCAATAATAATTCTCACCAACCAAAGCAAAGGTTTTATCATGACCAAAATGTCCAGCCAATCCTCCACTATGCTTCTGTTTGATGAGATTCTCCCTCATAGAACTTCTTGGAATGCACAACTGACTCCCTCTGAATAGCATATCATCCTGGATGATGAAATCCAGCCATTTCATCCTAAATAGAGTAACAGGCTCTTTACAAGATTTTCAAGCTCCACCAAAATCAGGATCCTCCGGATACAAATTCTTGAGTTCCTTGAACCCAACCACTTCAATCTACATCTCTGTCAGCAATAGTTGCCTTCTGCTAAGAGCATCTACAACCCTATTAGACTTTCCACTCCTGTGTTTCAAAACAAATGTATAACTCTACAAAAACTCAACCCATTTCAAATGCCTCTGATTCAACTTTCCTTGACTATTCAAATATTGCAAAGCTTGATGATCAGTGTACAAAACAAACTCATTAGGAAGTAGATAATGTCTCCACTTCTTTAATGCCTGAACTATAGCATAAAATTTCTGATCATAAATGAATACTTCCTCTTGGCATCATTTAACTTCTCACTGAAATACGCAACAAGTTTACCTTATTGGCTCATAACAGCTCCTATTGTAGTACCACTAGCATCACAATCTACTTGAAACACCTTATTAAAATCTAGAAGTGCTAAAACAGGTTGTTCTGTAACTTTTTGTTTCACCAATTGAAAACTCTTTTCTATCCCATTAGTCCACTTAAACTCTTTTTTATCCCCTCTCATTGTCTCAGTCAAGGGACCATAAATACTGCTAAAATTTTTGATAAATTTTCTATAAAAACTAGCTAGACCATGAAAATATCTTACCTCAGTAGCACTCCTTGGAGTAGGCCATTCAAGGATATCTTGTACCTTCTCTGGGTCTATTTTTAGACCTTCTGCTGAAACTACAAATCCCAAATACACTAACTATTTCTTCACAAAACTACACTTCTTCAAATTAATCAACAATTTCTCATCTCTCAACTTCTCAAAAACCATATGAATATGCATCATATGTTCCTCCAATGTCTTGCTAAAAATCAAAATATCATCTAGGTAAACAATGACAAACTTATCCAGAAATTCTTTTAGAACCTCGTTCATGAGCCGCATGAAAGTGCTCGGTGCATTGGTTAGCCCAAAAGGCATGACTAACCACTCATATAGTCCTTCCTTTATATTGAAGGTAGTTTTCCATTCATCTCCTTCTCTAATCTGATTCTGGTGATATCCACTCTTCAGATCTATCTTTGAGAAATACACAGCTCCACTCAAACAGTCCATAATATCATCCATTCATGGCAATGGAAACCTATACTTGATTGTGATCTTGTTTATTGCTCTAAAATCTGTACACACCCTCCATTCTCCATTCTTCTTTGGTGTTAATACTGCTGGTACAGCACATGGACTCAGGCTCTCCCAAATCAATCCCTTCTGTAACAACTCATGTACTTGTCTGTTCAACTTTTCACTTTTTGCTGGTGTCATTTTGTGTGCTGCCTTGTTTGGCAAACTGGCTCCTGGAATCAAATCCATCTGATGACTGATCTTCCTTACGGGTGGTAATCCATCAGGTACATTATGAGATACAATATCCTAAAACTCGTTCAACAAATCTGCAACCTCTACAAGTACATCCTCTACTTCTTCTTTACTAGCTTTTGGAATTAAAGGAAAACACACATGCTCATGCCTCATACCATCTAGGAATTTTCTTCAATCAACAAATGTTATTCTTGCATTACCACATACCTTTTCTTCAGTCTCCTTCAATGGCTTTAGCTTATGTCGCACTCCATCCTTTGTCAGGGAATAGGTATTCACATGACCATCGTGTACAGCACATCTGTCAAACTACCACGGTCTACCCAACAACATATGACATGCATTCATAGGGATGATATCATATAGTACCTCATCTTGGTACCCGCCAATCTTGAACTTTACCAGGCACTGTTCCCTGACCATGACCTTGTGGTCATCCTACACCCAGGCAATCCGATATGGATGTGGGTGTTTCTGTCTCTTGAGCTTCAACTTTGTCACCATCTCTTCTGACACCAAATTATTAGTACTTCCACTATCGATAATCACATCACAACATTTACCCTCACACTTGCATCTAGTGCAAAATAGGCTCCTCCTTTGTTCAGCTTCATTCTCACCACTCAGCAAGACTCTTCTATTAATTAGTATTTCTCCTCTTTCAGCATCTTCAAAATTTGATGATCTAGCATCTTCATCTACATGTGCAACTCTGGCCTGGCCTTCATTTCTCCTATTTGTTCTTCCTTGGCATTGAGGACATTCAAATTCCCTATGACCTTCTTCTCCACAGTGAAAACATGTTCCACGGAAGCCTCCTCTTCCAGATCCTTGTCCTCTTCCTCTCTGATCTCTATTATTCTGATCTTGGAAATGATTGGAATTGTTTCCTCTCTGATTCTGGCTGCTACTGGCCTCATCCTTCTTTTTCAAATCTTCATTTCGGCCACCATATGACCGTCCACCAGATCTTCCACCACGACCTCTTCCATTTTGTCTGCTCTCAAAATTCTTGTTCAGCTTTTCCTCTACTTTTAGGGAAAACTGGTATGCCTCCTCAATACTATTCATTCGAACCAGATTCAACTCCTCTTGAATGCTTGGCCTTAACCCATTAAGGTATTAGGCAACTTTCTCCTTATCAGCTTCTGCATGGCCTCTTCTGATGATGAGTCGATAGAACTCCTCTATATACTCCTGAACAGATCTTCCTGCTTGCTTCAAACTTTGCATTTTCTTTAGTAGGTCAAGCTCATAATCAACAGGAATGAACTGTCACTTCAATTTATCCACCATCCGATCCCATCTTGTGATTTTATCTTTCCCTCTTCTATTTCACTCCAATTGAATTTCTTGCCACCAGATCTTCACATGACCTTTCAGTCTGGCCTTCACAAATTTGACCCTATCAGGATCCTCAACATCTTCATACTCTAAATATTCCTCACATTCATTGATCCAGTCGATCGATTCCTCTAGGTTAAGATTTCCAGAAAATGTAGGAACCTCAATCTTAGGTCTTTACCCAATCTTGGAAATCACCCGAAAAAATCTTTCTTCCTCCTGGTTCACAATTTCAGCTTCTCCTTCTTGATATTCTTCTTCGGCTTCATCCTCGCTTTCATCTCTAACATTAAGATTCATTCCTCTGTGAATCTCTTCTTGTAATGCTCACACTTTTCTCTGTAGCTCTCTAACCTCAGGTGTCACAGCACCAGCTCTTCCGCCACGTTCTCTTACTGGAGGCATTTTCGCGATGTGCGCTGAAACCCTAACCACGGTTTTGGTGCAAACTGCCAAACAGTCGGTGATCTGTTTACACACTCAAGAACTCCTGCTCTGATACCACTTGATGAAGGGTGCTCCCCTTAATATCACAAACACATAACAGAAATAGAGAAACAACAACAATAATATGCAAGAACAGAAAATTGGCTTCTTATTATCTCCACAAATGTGGAATTACAAACTTTCAGAATTACAATATGCAAAGCCACATGGGCATTCCCTTACAATATTCTGTAGGACAAAGCCTCAAATCAATACCCAAATCTACTAACTAGAACTGCCCTAGACAACACTACGGGCCTTCTTTATATAGGCAATTTCCACCGCCCGAGAAGGTTCTAGAAATTTAGCCCTTAGGGCCGACCAAACTTACAATTATTTTATTTTACAATTTATTACATCAAAGTCGGCTCAAAATGAGTTTTGAAACCCAAACAAAAATTTTGAAGAAAAATTATTTTCTGCCATTTCAGGTGACCCAACTTCTGAAGACCATAAGTCATCTCTCATTGACCCGATTGGCTATTATAACCCCATTCTGGAAATGCCACGAAGTGCTCTACAGGCTTGACCCATGTAAAGTGCCCGTCACCCAAATTTTCAACCTCATCCAGGGCCTCTAAAGCCTTCAAAACTGAGTTTGAAGTTTCTGTACCCTGCTGCCAATACCAAAAATCTTCAATATCTTCAAAACTAGACCTGAGCTAGCCATGAAACTTTGCCGGCAGGTTGATATGACTGAGATGAACCTCCACATGTAAAATTAGAACATTCTGAGATCGTAAGACCAACTTACTAAAAATAGAAATTTTCCATAAATAGCAGCTCTGCACAAGATAGCCCTTATTGAATACAAAAATAGAAATATTTTTGGGTGATGCAAGATTGCTCTTACACCCAGGATGCTCCTGCATCAATTTATCACTAATAGTTAACTTTTGACCAGAATTCACTATGGGTTAAAAAAGATAACAATTTATATTCAATGAATGTCATAGGGTAGTACAATAAGATTGTTAAGTCCACACGGTTAAGAGATTTTATGAATCAATGGTTAAATTGATATAGTGCTAATCTGATTCAAATACAACTCAATTGCAAATATTTAGATCTATGCTATGCTCATAAAATCCTGTGATAATTAATGAATTCACTTCCTTAATATTTCTTAGCTCACTTCACTTGGTAAATAGTTCTCTGACACTCGCTAATGTCTACAGCTTAGTTCTTTCTTTAACCAGTTTGATCAGGAATGCATGAACAAAATCTTCATGCAAAATCTCTACAATCTCCATTTTTTCCAGCATGTTTCAACAATGAAACTCATATCTGTTAAATAAACAACTAAACCATTTTCATATCATCCATCAGATTTTTCATCTTAATCTCCTTCATCCATTTTGTGACTTAAACCATCCTTGACAGATGTGTCCTTAACACATTTAAATCTCATCCTTTAGATCATCTTTGAATTATGTCAGTCATGGATCTCATAACTAACTTCATCCTTTACTTCAAAATCATAACAATATCCATCTCATCAATTTCAGTCGGCTATTCTTAGCATTTTATGTTTTCATCCATACTCGGTTAATACTGAAATGCGTCAGTGGTAACTAAATCAGTTATTACTGTCACTTGGTACACACTGCACTAGTTGGGTGTATACAAAAGTCTTCAATTACTCACCACATTGTCTTTTTCAATTCAAATCTCTTCTTCATAATTGATTCATGTAACATCCTCAAGTCAACAATATAAAGCCATAGGCTCATCAATAAGTTAGCCAATGTTTACCTTATCCTTATTTGTCGTATCCATCTTTTTCTTATGTAGATATCTCATTTCTTCATCTTTTCTTCCTTCTACAAATGTTTAGATGTTTTTAACTATCATGATAAGTAGTGTCAAAACTAGGTGACATCAATGACAAGATATTTACTGATTTAATCACCTTACATATCACTTCAATAGCTCAGTGATCTCTAATCATTGTTCCTTCAGTTCATCTAGATATTCAATCAGTTGTAGATCATCAATCTCTCCCTTTGGAATTGATTGCAACACAAGCAATATGAAAATATGCCATACACATACCAAACATGTATTATACAACTATGTAGGTAAATATTGTAGCTCGGTAAGCTCTCCCTATCTTGATATTTTATATGTTCAATCACTACAAAACAAAACAACATTTCATGTAGACTCTCCATGTGGATTTGATCTTTTTAGTTCTCAGATTCTTTCTCCCATATATATTCTTAGCAATAGATATTCTACTATGCAACCTCCCTCCCTTTTTATGTTCTCAGTAACTATTATTTCATATGCAGTCTCTCTCCCTTTGACAACAATGCCAAAGAAAATAAACAACTCTTCAGCAACCAAGTTAACCTTTATATTTTGGTCTAGATCAAGTACATTCATGTACTGATAAATAGTTTCCTAATCCAGTTTCTACAATCTTTCACAAGATTAGAAAAACTAAAGTGTGATCTATGTGCATCAAAAAGAGTTACTTTATGATAAAGTATAGGTTGATGCAACCTCCTGATCACCTTAGTGACTGATAAACATGTTAGGAATGGGAACATTGAGAGGAGGGGGGTGAATCAGTGTTCACTGCAATTTAAATTTTTACTTTAATCTTTATGCAAAACATAAATGCTTAAGAACTGAACATAAACATGAAACATGACACCAATATGGTTATGGGGAAACCCAAATAGGTAAAAACTCTGGTGGGACTTAATACCCACTAATATTATGCACTAGTGTTTTGTGATCCTTGTTAGAAGATCCTTTACCCTGCTAGGAGTAGCTTTACAATGCTTTAAGTATAGTAGACCTTGTTAAGGGTCAGACTCTGTTAGGAATCTTTTAAAATGATCCTTGTTAGGGGAGTGGACTCACTATCCTAGAGCTCACTGCTCAAATGGTGAAGGCTATAACCTTTTGAATTTAGATACACACTATATCTGCTGGTGAACTGTTATTGTGACATTGCTTGTCAAATCAGTTCCTTTGGTGTGCTGATGCTTTGACCTCTAGCAAAGATTTAATACATCTTATGCAGTCTTCACATATCTCTACTTTTCTTATCACAACTCTATTTCCACTTCCATACTGAATACAATGGTAACACCTTATATTTATGTGCTCATACAAAATACATAAATAGGTTGGCCCTATAACTAATTACAAACAACACTTCCAAATGAATTGGCTTAAGTGTGCTTACAATTATACATATAAACATGTTGGAAACCTACATACAATAGGCACATGGCCTTTACAATATTACATTACAATCACAAACCAAAATGCTAATTGTCAGCTCTAAGCTCTCCTCTGCTGGCACACACTAGCTGTGCAACTTCAACTGACTGTAACTTTGACATCTTTGCATATCTACTTATGCACTCATAGACTAAGCATAAGTATATTCTAACAAGCTTAATTTTCAAGGTGCATACCATAATTCATCTGTACACATGTGCACTAATGTTATGAGCTGCAGGAACTCTGTACACTGTCTAGTCTTCAATGCTTAATTGAATTTTGATCTTTACACTAAGTGTGCTGACTCCAAACTGCTATATGACTTTGTTGCCATAATGAAAACACTATATCTAGTCATATACTTGATTATATACAAATTTCCAACAATCTCCCCCTTTTTCATTGATGGCAACAAAGGAATATGGCCAAGTTGCTAACTGTTCCTTTACACAAAAACTTTTGTCTTCTATATTTTTTATACATAATCTTATATCTCCCTATACATATATGTACTCCATATTATATACACAACTCCCCCTTTGACACTAATGACAAAGTTGCATCAAAAAACTATATATACACATACCTGCTGAGGGAAAACATCTAGATATGCAATCTTGAGGTTCTGGATCTCCTTCTTCCAAAAGGTTATAAGAGAATTAACTATCTGGAGATGGGTGCATAATGCATATTGAAGCTTCTCCATCTTCTCCAAGTCATTGATGGGACCATGATCATAAGTTACCATGGTGGCATCAATCTCCTTTAAATTTTGATTGAGGATGTCTAAAGAGGGTGCAATACCATTCCTTAACTGAGTCTATCTGGACCTTATCCTTGTTATCTCTTTTTCTTCCTTCTCAATCTTGTCTATCTATCCTTGGTAGACATTGTTTCACATGTTCACATCAATGGATGTGTCTAACACTGAATTATTTACATTCTCAATCATAGCTTCTTCTTCTTTTATCTTCTTGAAGTGAGCATCGGTGAGCTTGTCTTGACCCATGCATGCTGCAATGATCCTTCTTCCTTCATCAAAAAAATCTTTCAAGGATGCTTGACCAAACTTAAGAGAATTCAAGTCTAGTGTAAATTTTCTCATTAACTTATTCAGTCTCTTCTTTAAGTACTTTTCTTATACTACTATGGACACAGATTCTTCTAGGCTAGAAAATTTGCTTTTGAACTGTGAGAGGACTGAACTCACATCATCAACCGAATGTACTTTTAACACTTTCTTATCCTTGGGTAGAAAACTATTCAAAATATTCACTGATTCTATTAGGAGAGGATTCCTCATAACTTGTTTTTCTTTTTCCTTCTCCATAGCTAGCCCACTGAACTTAATTAGGCCTTCTTCTTTCCAAGAGTCCAAACTGCTTCTGTTAGGTGTCAAACTTGACAACAATGCTGAGGAGGGAGTGATGGGAGTGCTATCCATCACTTCTTGTTTTACCTTTTCAAGATCAATAGAAGTATCTTCTTCTTTCTTATCATACACATCTTCTATGAGTACTTCTTCTTGTTGAGTGGGAGGTGAATTTTTGCATAAGATTTCATCTTCTTCAGTACTAACAAATGCTTCCTCAAACTTGTCCAAATCCTTATCAGTAGCCGCCATGGATATCTCCACATTATCTATGATAATAGTGCTGCCTTCATGAGATTCTGAGATAGGTGCAAACTTGCCTACCTCTATTTGAGTTTTTGCTATGGGTGTTGAGTCCCGAGGACCTATCACTAGTACATTGAAGGTCTTTGCTTCCTCTTCTTGTTTACTAGGTACATGAGTGATGGGCGTAGTAGGTGGTTTTATTTTTTGTTCCAATAAAACCTTTTCAAAGGCCTTTTTTGTTTCCTTCACTATCATCTCATAGTTTTTATTCATAATATGAAGAGTTCTCATCTTTGTCCTTAAGTGTGGCTTCACCAAATTTAGTAACGATGACCTTTCTTAAATAGAACATACTGGAAGAGTGTCTTCTAATACTTTTTCTCTGATCCTTAGATCTTCCTCATTTGATTGTCTCTTTAGGTTTTCTAAAATATCCCATACTTTATCTGGAATGGAGCTTTTCAACTCTAGGACTGTCTTCTTGAACTTGATCATATGTTTGACAATCATACTATGAATTTCTGATTATTCAATCTCACTGTATGTGTCATAGTACTTTTATACAGGATCAATTCTGCGCTCATCAACAATTCTTGTATTCAAAACTTTAAGGCTAGGTTTGAATCTTGCCTGAGGAGGTTCTTGAGTGTTTTTCTTTCTCCTTAATGCTCACAAGGATGGATGATTAGTGCTAGCTTCTTTCTTCCTTTTGAGTAAAGGTTTATACTACGAAGGAGTGGCAAGATCAACAGTGTCTATGGGCACAAAAGGAGTATTATCTTCTTTACCCTTCTGACTGTCATCTGATTCAATTTTTATCTTCTTCAACTTAGGATCTTCTTTTCCTTCCTCTACTACTGCACCTTTCAATTCTAGGGCAATCTTTTCATCCCTTTCTTTATCAAGGTTTGCTTGAGACACACCATGTATTCTCAAGATCTCAGAAGTGACCTTTGAAACCTTTCTTTTAGTTGTTGCACTATTATGTTTTACATCAACTTCTCTATTATTTTCCTCATAGGTTCCCCACCTAGGTTCATTAGGATCTTTGGGGGTTGATAGAAGAACCTAAGCATAAGATTCAAGAACTTGTTCCTCTACCTCATACCCAAGTGGATGAATACACTTAATTCTAGGCTCAATAGATTCCATACATGTAGTATCAGTCTCCACCATAAAGCATATTGAATCCTTATAATTTTCTACAATGCTCTCTGGAATCCTATATCTCATCTACATATTAGCTCTAAAAGTCTTCAATTCCAATGTGATATAATCCCTTAGTGTACTCTCTATGGATGATTTGTTGGATATCTGAGGCATGGTAGGAATGGACTTGTCCAAGTATAAATCTGATATCTTCCCAACAATATGAAGGTACATATAGATGATTGGGGACCCAAACCTGAATATCTTTGTTTTGTCATGTTTGATGGCCTTGATTTTATCTATCAACTATGTGCACAAGATCTCACACAAGTTGAATTCCCCATCTTCCTTCACAAGTCTGATAACTGCTAGAATAGTGCCCGTAGACACACTATTCACCCTACTGGTGTGATGAAATATGTACCCTAGTATCATTGACATCAATTTGATGTCTTCTTGCTCAATAGGCTCGATTGTCATACTGCGCCTATCGCTCCTTGACTTACATACCTGTTCTACCATTTTCCTAACATCCTTGCCCACAGGAAGGATGACACCTATTCTAGAAAGGCCTATCATCTCATGAATTAAGTCATTTGTGATTCTAACTGGAACATCTCCAATCCAAAATAGATCATCATGGATTCTACTTAATAAGATCTTTATCCATTCTGTCTCATAAAATTCATATGTCATAGCATACTCAACAATGGGGTGATCATTCCATTTGGCATATTCATCCATGAATGTTTTGTCCTATTTCAACATGGTATCCATGTGCACCCCTAACCTTTATAGTCCAATAGGTTCTTTCTTATAGTAGATGTAAGCCCTTATGTCTTCCACATGCATGACACCCATAGGCATGTGGGAGAAAGCTCCCTCTAAACCATCTAGAGTGGATTTAAAAGGGTGCCTCTTGAAAACATATCTTTTCTTCTTAGCGACATCATAAACAATGGGAGTGGCCATGACTTACTTGTTAATTGCTTTTGAACTGAACTTTAGAGATAATCTGACAGGTTCTGAATCAACGCAATGAGCTAGGGTTTCTACAACTGATCAAATGCACTGATACCTACAACAAATCTCTGATAGATCAATCACCAAGACTTCACAATAACTTCCAAGGCTCCTTCTACTCTCTATCACTCTGAATTTGAATGCAATGAGCAATAAAATGACTTTTGTGTACTTTAAAAGTAAAAAATTTGCCATTAATGCATGTTGCATAAACTAGGTTGTCACTTCAAAATTAAAAAATTTGAGCTCCACAAATAATCAGCATGTGCGCTCTTGCACGAGGGTTCCTATACACTCTAAAAGCTTAAGTCCAAAGGTGCATACTCTGAGGATGAGTATACCAGCCACGCAGGGGTCTAGAGCTAAATTAGCTCCCCCTATGACCTTGAGGGCCATTCATGTAGATGTAGAGGGTGCGTCCACTGGGGATGCATCCAATACATTCTCATCAGTCTTTTCATTATTTTTCTCTGACCAAATCATGCTCACATCTTCTGAGGCTTTAACAAACTAAACTTCTCCTACGGGATCCAAAACTGTTTCTTTGGTCTTTTTACGGCTTCCTTGACCTTGCATTCTTGATCTACAGAACCTTGAGATATGTCCAACCTTGTTACAAGAGTGAAAAATGACTAGAGGTCTTATAGTCCTTGGCGCATTAACATGAGTCACCATTTTGCATTGCTTTGTTGTGTGACCATTATAGTTACATATCTAGCATGTAACATTCTGAGCACTTTTTACATTTGTTTGGTTCTGATTTCTCTGATCTTGCTGAATTCTATTCTTCTTACTTGTCTTTCAATTCATAGCTCTATGACCAAACTTGTTGCATGAATAACAGTAACCATTAAAAGGTTTTACCTCTGTACAGTTCCTCACAATGTATCCATGCTTGTTACAAGCAAAACAAGTGTGTTCTACTTGCTTGCGCTCATTCTTAGGTGGTACACTACTATGTATGGTTTGATCTTTAGTCTTTTCAACATTAGTAGAGTCCTTTTGTGAATCCTTTCTTGCTCACATATTGTGAATCTGATTTTGTGCTTCATTGTGTCCAATACAGCTAGTGTCTCCTTTGGGTCTTCTTGCATACAACTAAGATTCTACAAAATCAGCACTGGTGTGTAATTTATCAATATGATTCCTTGCTTCTTTAGATTCCAAGCTTTCTTTGTTATTTCTTAGCTCCAAGATTTCCATGTTTTCTTTCCTTAGTTCTTCATTTAGCTAAAGGTTCTCTTTGATCTATTCATCAAGGACTGGCTGATTATTAGTCAACTTCTCATCAACCTTTTCAAGTTTTTCTTTTAAGGATTTGTTTTCTTCATTGAGATTCTTTACCATTGTCCCTAGATCACTGGTAGAGCATTCTTTAAAATCTTTCCTTAGCTTCTTGATGACTAACTAAGCATCACTGAGTTTATCCTTTAGTTCTTCAGATTCTCTTTCTGACTTGTCTAGATCTTCAAGAGAAGCTTCACGATTTCTTTTCAGATGTTTCATTTATTCTTTGTCCATGATCTCCTCAAGTGGTTAAACTTTTGTGCTGAGGACCCGTGCTCTGATACCAATTGTTAGGAATGGGAACACTGCAAGGGGGGTGGGGGGTGAATTAGTGTTCACTGTAATTTAAATTTTTACTTTAATATTTATGTAGAACATAAATGTTTAAGAACTGAACATAAACATGAAACATGAAATAAACACATGACACCAATATGGTTATGGGGAAACCCAAATAGGTAAAAACACTGGTGGGACTTGGTACCCACTAATATTTTGCATTGGTGTTTTATGATCCTTGTTAGAAGATACTTTACCCTGTCAGGAGTAGTTTTACAATGCTTTAAGTACAGTAGACCTTGTTAAGGGTCAAACTCTGTTAGGAGTCTTTTACAATGATCCCAGTTTTGGGAGTGGACTCACTGTGCTAGAGCTCACTGCTCAAATGGTGAAGGCTACAACCTTCTAAATTCATATACACACTATATCTACTAGTGAACTATTACTATGACAATGCTTGTCAGATCTGTTCCTTTGGTGTGTTGATGCTTTGTCCTCTAGAAAAGCTTTAATACATCTTATTCTATCTTCACATATCTCTCCTCTTCTTATCACAACTCTATTTCCACTTACATACCAAATACAATGGGCACACCTTATATTTATGCGCTCATACAAAATACATAAATAGGTCATCCCTATAACTAATTACAAACAATGCTTCTAAATGAATTGGCTTAAGTGTGCTTACAATTATACATATAAACATGTCGACAACCTAAATACAATATGTGCATGGCCTTTACAATATTACCTTACAATCGCAAATGAAAATGATAACTATCACCTCCAAGCTCTTTTCTCTGCTGGCACACACTAGTTGTGCAACTTCAACTGACTGTAACTTTCACATCTTTGCATATCTACTTATGTGCTCATAGACTGAGCATAATTATAGTCTAACAATCTTAAATTTTAGGGTTCATACAATAATTCATTTATACACATGTGTGTTGATGCTCTGAGCTACAAGAACTCTATACAATGTCCAGTCTTCAACACTTAAATGAATTTTGATCTTTACACTAAGTGCGCTGACTCCAAACTGCTATATGACATTTTTTCCATAATGACAACACTATATCTAGTCATATACTTCAGTATAGACAACTTTCCAACAAGACAGGGGAGGGATCCCTAGTCTAGTCCTTAGATACTAAAATGTACCCTTCAGTAAGGGTTTGGTAAAAATATCATTAAGTTGCTCTTTAGATGTTACACATTCTAGTTTCACCTACTTCTCTTGAACTTGTTAGCTTAAGTAGTGATACTTAATAGATATATGCTATGTTTTTTAATGCATCACAAGATTCTTAGAAATATTTATAGCACTAGTGTTTTCACAATATATAATCATCAAGTCAGTGATTACCTCATTCATTCCTTCCAAAACTTCTTTAATCCAAGCAATATTTGAACAATTTGTAGCAGCAACAACATACTCTACTTCAGTAGTAGACTGAGAAATGTATGCTTGTTTCTTTCGTATCCAAGTCGGAATCCTTTCTCCTAAAAAGAATGCTCCACTGGTTGTTCTCTTCCAGTCATAAATGTTTCCAACCCAATCTTCATCAGTATAAACTCAAAGTTCAAATTTTCCTTCGATTGTGTACCATAAACCGTATTCTTCTATCTTCTTCAAGTATCTCAAAATTCTTTTAACAAAAACCATATGTGAATCTTTAGAATTGGTAGAAAATATTTCCACAATCCCAACTGCATGTGCTATATCAGGCCTACTCTGTACCACATACATCCATTTTCCAAATATATATATGTACAATGTCTAATTTACTTCTGTAGATTCATCATCTTTTGTCAACTTACATCATGTTACCATTGGTCTTCCTACTGGTTTTGAATCTTCCATGCCAAAAGTCTTTAACACTTCTTTAATGTATTTTGATTGAGTGATGAAAATCCCATCATTCTATTGTATAATCTGAAAACCTAGAAATAATTTAATCTCTCCAAACATTGACATCTCAAATTCCTTTCTCATTTCATCAGCAAAATATTTGCAAATCAGATCATGTCCACCAAATATTATATCATCAACAAATATTTCAGAAATCAAAATATTATCATCAGATTCTCCTCTCATGTACAAATTACTATTTTCCCTAGTCCTTACAAAGCTAATACTGATAAGATAAGCATGTAGTCTTTCATACCATGTTCTCGGTGCTTGCTTCAGTCCATACAAATATTTGTGTAGTCTACATACCATGTTCTTTTGATTTGGATAAACAAAACCTTCTTGTTGTTCTATGTAGATCTCCTCCTCAAGAATTCCATTTAGAAAAGTTGATTTCACATGTATTTGATATACTTTGAATCCCTTATGTGAACCAATTAGTATATGGACTCCTTCATGTTTAGCAACAAGTTGAAAGGTTTCACCATAATCTATACCTTCTTCTTGTGCATATCCCTTGTATACAAGTCTTGCCTTATTCCTAGTGACCTCACCATTTTCATTTAACTTGTTTCTGAAAATCTTCTTAGTACCAATTACCTTTTTATCTTTCTATCTAGGTACTAATGTCTATGTCTTATTCTTCTCAATCTGTTCAATTTCCTCATTCATAGCCTTAATCCATTCCTCATTTTCAATTGAATCCCTAGCATTCTTAGGTTCAAACTAACAAACTAAGAATGTGTTATGTCTTAACTTTCTTTGGGTCATCATGTCATCTTGCTTATCTCCAATGAATTGTTTCTGCGGGTGGTGTCTTCTAAAAAAGCTTGCTAGAACTTTTTCTCTTCTTTTCTCATCATTCAGCTCAGGATCTTTTTCCTTCTTGGTAGCTTCTTCTTGGTTCTTAGTTTTCATTTTCTAATTCTCAGTAGCATTTTCCTGATGCTGGGTAGACTCAGCCTATGGCTTCGGTAGATAGCTTGGATCTTCAACATATGTAAACCTACCATAGTCTTCTGGTTCATTCATGCTTTCTTCATCATTATTTGGTGTATAGCCAAACCATAACTCATAACATGTCTTGTTTTGTGTCTTTCTTTAGTTGAACTCAGTTTAGGATGTATACTATAGTGCTAACTACTTCTCTCCCATACATTTGTGCAACATTTTTCTCAATCATCAATTTTCTGGCACAATCAAAACTAGATCAGTTCCTCCTTTCACCAATCCCATTCTGCTATGGTGTCGTAGGTGCAAAAACCTATCTTTTGATTCCATGCTCATTATAGAAATTAGTGAATTCATCAGAAATAAACTCACCTCCTCTATCAAATCTTAAGCATTTCAATTCTTTCTCGGTTTCTTTTCAACTTTAGCTTTATACCATTTAAACAATTTGAATGCCTCATATTTTTCTTTTAAGAACATGACTGACATCATCCTAGAGTAATCATAAAAAAATAAAATAAAATATTTATCACCATAGTAGCTTTGAGTTCTCATAGGAACACATAAGTCAGTGTGTACCAACTCCAAAATACCTTTAGATGAATAGTCTTTACTTTTAAAACTAGATTTGGTCATCTTTCCTTTCTGACATTGATTGCACATAACATGATCAGGTTTGGTTAGACTCACTAATCCTCTAAATTTTCTCTTTGTATTGATCTTAATAATGTTATCAAAGTTTACATGACATAGCCTCTTATTCCATAACCATACATCTTCATTCTTCACTAGTAAACAAGAAGTTTCAACATTGTCAAGATAGAATAAATTTCCCTATTGATTGTCCTCTAGTACCAACAAGATTTCCATTTTCATCATATATTTTCATCTTCTTTCTTTCAAATGTAACTCAATGACTTGAGTTATTCAGCTCTACTACACTCAAAAAATTATAGTGTAGTCCTTTTACCCAATATGCATTATCAGATCTAATTCTATCATTCAAAGATAGACCCTTTTCTGTTCACTTGACAAGGTGTATCATTTCTCATTTTCACTGGTCCTCCATTATAGTGCTCAAGATGTTCCAACTTATCTTCATCACTAGTCATGTGATGTTTACAACCACTATCAATGCTCTAAGTATCATTCTTACTAAATTTAGAAATAAGGGTTGTTTCTACATACCTTTCCTCTTCTTTTGAATTATGTATTTCATTGCAACAAATACCACTTCAATTTCATCATTATTATTGGTGTCGGTGTCATCTTCATTTTCTCCAACAAGGTAATATGCCTTCTTACCTTTGTCTTTGTAATCTTGATTTTCTTTTTTGTAGTGTTATTTTCCTCTGTTATTTCTTCTGCTAAACTTTCCATCACCAGATTGGTCATTGTCTTTATCTTCCTCTTTCCTATTAGGACATCTAGCAACAATATGGCCAATCTCTTTACAATTAAAACAAGATAAAGGTAACTTTCCCTTATAACTTCCTTTACCTTTTTGAAGTCTCTGGGCCATAAGTGCTTCAAGCTCATCAAGCTCATCCTCGCTATCACTATCACTTTCATTCTTTATATTATGCTTACTGCTAGATTTACCAATCTTAAGAGATGACATAAAAGTAGACTCAACACTCGGTACAACACTATTTCCATAATTTTTCAGCTCAAAAGTAGTTAACTTTTCAATCTGACTATCAAGGGTAAGAGTGCCATTAGGTGCATACCTAATTTCATGAATAGAAGATATTCTAATTGCATAGATAGGCAACAAGGTTATTAGTATCTTACTTACCACAATATCTTTAGAAATAGTACCTTCTACTCCTTGGATAGCATTGACTACCTCTTTGATTCATTTTGATTATTGTGTAATGTTCTCACATTCCTTCATCTTCATGTCATCAAATCTACCTCTCAAGCTTTTAGCTCTAGCTCTCATTACATTCACATAACCACCATAAAATAGAGCAAGTGTATCCCACATTTTCTTTACTGTAGTGCAATCCTTGACATCTTCAAACTGAACATCAGATAGAGAAGCAACAATCTCTATCATAGTAATAGTATGTTCATGTTTGTCTCTCAACTCATCAAGTGTCAACAGTCCAACATTCAGTTGTAAGTAGCCATTGTCTAGTAAATGTATAGTAGATTCTCTGATTTTGGATATGTGAAGCCTCATCCTTCTTTTCCATGTGGAGAAGTTATCTTTGTTTAGCTTGGGAACTTCCCTCTTATACATCTTGTGATCTTTTTGCTCAAGTCCTTAAAAATTTCCTCCAAGCAAACAATATTCTTTGATACCAATTGTTAGAATAACTGAGAGAGGGGTGAATCAGTTAAATTAGTTATCCTACAATCCCAATCTCCCATATGTAACTTACAAAAAAATTTCAATAATTTATGCAGCTCGGTAACATAAAATATCAATCTGTATGTTCACTTTACCGAATACCTGTATTTATTCAAACTGTGATTATCGACTAAATCAACTATGTAGTATGTAATGTATGAGAGAAAAACAATCATAACAAATAACACAATGAATTAATGTGGAAACCCCGCCAAGGGAAAAAGCACCTGGTACCGGTAACCCAGAAATAATTCACTTTTATGAAGTGATCTCAGTTAGGAGCCAACCCTGCTAAAGGTTACAATGCACACTATTAGGTGTGACCTAGTTAGAGGATTTATCACTAACAGTTAAATTTTGACCAGCATTCACTACGGGGTCAACAAGATAAAAATTTATATTCAATCAATGTCATAGGGTAGTACAATAAGACTATTAAGTCCACTCGGTTAAGAGATTTTCAAAATCAATGGTGATACAGTTCTGATTTGATTCAAATATAACTCAATTGCAAATATTTATATCTATGCTATGCTCATAAAATCCTCTAATCATTAATAAATTCACTTCTTCAATATTTCTCAACTTACTTCACTCAGTAAATAGTTCTCTCACACCCAATAATGTCTGCAACTCAGTTCTTTCTATAACCAGCTTGATCAGGAATGCATGAATAAAATCTTCATGCGAAATCTTTGCAGTCTCCTTTTTGTTCAACATGTTTCAACAATGAAACTCATATCTCTTAAATAGACAAGTAAATGATTTTCATATCAACCATCAGATTTTTCCTCTTAATCTCTTTCGTCCATTTCACTGCTTAAACCTTCCTCAAAAAATATGTCCTTAACATGTTTCAATCTCAACCTTTAGATCATCTCTGAATTATGTCAACCATGGATCTCATAGCTAACTTCATCCTTAACCTCAAAATCATAACAATATATAGCTCATCAATTTTCATCGACTATTCTTAGCATTTAATGTTTTCATCAATACTCGATTAATATTGAAATGTGTCAGTGATTCATAACTCGATTATTACTGTTACTCAGTATACACTACACTGGCTCGTTGTATACAAAAGTCTTCAATTACCGACCATATTTACTTGTTCAATTCAAATCTCTTCATAATAGATTAATGTAACATCCTCAAGTCAACAAGATAAAGCCATAGAATCATCAATAAGTTACCCAATGTTTACCTTATCCTTATCTGTCATATTCATCTTTTCCTTATGTAGATATGTCATTTCTTTATCTTTTCTTCCTTCTACAAATGTTCAAATGGTTGTACCTATCATGATAAGTACTGTCAAAACTAGTTGGCATCAATGAAAACATATTGACTGATTTAATCATCTTACATATCACTTCAATAGCTCAATTATCTCTAATCAATTTTCTTTCAATTCATCTAGATATTCAATCAGTTGTAGATCTTCAGTTGTTTTCCTAGAAGGTTCATGGACTTTACTATTTGGATTGTTTTTTTGTGTTGGGTGTTGCATTCAGGCTTTAGGGAGTCGATGTTTGGAATTATAGTTGGAGTCATCTGTTGTTAATTGTGGCCGATTGGTTCATTTGTAGAGTGTTTTGGTCTTACTTGTGGTGCTCCTTTCTAGCTAGATTTGGAGCGGTTGGGGGTATTTTTTCTCTCCTCCCTCTCTCTTGTTGATGGTCAGTCCTTCTTCCTTTTTTTTGGCTAGCTAGTTTTTTATTTCTTTTGGTGCCCCTATTTTAGGCCTCAATCATTGATTCCTTTTTGGTGTGGCTGAGGTGTGGGTGTTTAGGTACTCGGAGCTATAGATTTTTTGGGACCGTGTGTCTTTTTTATGTTCTCTAGTGGGGATGATCTTTTTGGGCTTGAGAAGGAGTCTTGGTGTTTTCCCTATTTTTGGTGGGGAGCTTTGTAGTGGCTATTTATAGTTTTTGGATATTTTTATTCATGTTTGTGTTGTTGATCTTCCTAGTGGTAAGATAGTTGCTAATAGTCTTCTTGGGCCAGTGCTATCCACTCATTATTTTGGTTAAGGTTTTTTTTCTAGTTTGGGGCTTTCTTTGCCTAGTTCAGAGCCCGATTCTTTCTTGTTTGTCTTCTTTTTAGGGCTCCTTATTTTTTTCTTTGGTGGTTCCTCCATGATATTCCTTTAGAGGTAGATTGTCTCCTATTGAGGTGGGGTTTCTTCATGTAATGCCCTGCCAGGGAACCCAGAAGAACTTAACCTAAACATGCGACTAAGTTTGCAGAATAATTTTTTTTTAAAAGTTAACATTCAATAACATCAAAGTTTTCAATGAGGAAGCAAAGCAAAAGAAACAACCAACAAAGGTTACAAATCTCAAGGGTTCCTTGACGAAGATTACTAAAGAGTTAATTAATTAGTATAAGATAAGATATGAATCCCAAGATTACACTTGAATAATAAATACAACATCATATGCATGATTACATAAATATAATTGGTACCATAAGGTAACCATGATAGAAAGCATCCACTGCACATGTCGCAGGGTATGAATATAATAACTGAAAAGAGATACAACATGATAGCTCTGAATAAATGATACAATGATTCAAGATCACAAGAAGAAGAAGATCATGAAAGAACATCTGCAACATGGATCATCTAGCCTCGGTGCACAAGTGTCAGAATCTCAAATGGTAAAAGAATGACTACCACCTGACCTCGTGAACCTAAATGGTCCACTCCCACCGTGCTAAGGAGATAACATCAGAACCCACTCGGATAACAAACAATAACAACAATCCAAGGAAGAGGTCCTGAAAGCTTCTAAAATAAAGAATACAAAAAGTACAACAAGGTCTAACAAAACATTACCACAGGCAAACAAAAAAATGTAGGAAACCTAAGATGCAAACAAGAAGTGTCATCACATAAGTCAACTCTAAGGTTATCCTGGTAGTCCCTTCAGACCCCGACGCCCTAGTGACTCTATGTGGTGATAGTAATCTCTCATGTAGACAAGGTACTACCTATGCCATATCCAGTCCATGAAGGCGGCAAGCATCATCTCAACTCCCATCCTAGTCAAACTCAATCGGGAACTCAGGCATGGGCGAGGCACAAAAAATCTTGTTAGGTTCATTTTAGATTCCCAATGTTTATTTATTATCACTTATTAAACTACTCGTAATGGGATCTCCTGGTAGCCACTTTTGGGCTCCGGCACCAATTACAAGCCACTTCCTAATATACACTTAGATGACCTACCCTAGGGTTTCACAAGATCAAAATGCACTCTAAGTTAACACAACTCACGAATCACAACATCAAGATCCAACATGTAAGACCCGAAAACACCAAGCACAAACCCACCTAGGGTTAGAACAACTCATGCAATCTAACAGAGTATGCAAGACAAACAAACATAATAAAAAGATATCCAAAACCCACCTCTGGATTTTAACCCCAAAAGATGACTACAACCCATAAAAATCAATCCAAAACTAAATGTCCAAAAGGCGTCAAAAGACTTCATAAAAGATAAGCATGTTAAAGATTTCATCACTAACATACTCAAGGATATATAAATACTTTAGTCAAATACAATTAATTAAAAGCATTATGAATTTACTCTAGCATTCAAATTCATCTAGTAAATAAATAAATTGATATCAAATTTATCAAATAAAAATTCATACTCAAATTAAATTAATTCCTTACAATCTGATTGTAAAATAATTAATATACGAACTATAATACATTATTATTCACCTCATAATATTCTTTTAACAATAAAAGAATTAACTAATTAATAAAAGAATTAACATTTAATACTAATCAAAGATATCTAACTATCAAATGAAATTGATTATATAATAAATAAATAAATTAAATTAAATAATATATATTAAAACTAAACTAAGTTAATAAATTAAATTATTAACATAATTAATAAACTATCAAACAAAAAAGGAAAAGTTTTTAAAAAAATTTTAGAAAAAAAAAAAAAAAATAGTAAAGGGGGGGGTACCCACGGGTCCCCACACCCTTGTCTCCCATCTGCATCACAGCACAGAGGCCGGTGACAGTACCCCTGGTACTACCGCATGGCAGCCCCCCCGAGGATTGTCATGCGTCAGTACCTAGTACTACGCACAGTAGTCAATGCCAGGGCCCACGAACCAGTGGTGGGAAAATTTAATAACCCAACACATTTTTTTTATAAACTTTTCCAAAATAAACTTTGATATATATATATTTCATTTTAAAATCATACATAATTTATCAAATATCTAATATTTGATAAATATATAAATTTTAAAGAAAATCATCAAATACTTATATCAAATATATATATATATATATATATATATATATATATATATATATATATATATATATATATATATATATATATATATATATATATATATATATATATATATATATATATATATATATATATATATATATATATATATATATATATATATATATATATATATATATATATATATATATATATATATATATATTTAACATGAACAATTTCTTTTATATAAAACCAATGCATCATTAAAATTAAATTCTTCCCTATTAATTTAATTTATAACAAAATTGGGATATAATATATATGTATACACACACCATTAAAATACATATAATATTAACTCTATTTAAGATCGAAACCCTAACCAAATTGGGTTTTCTAAAGCTTTTCCTATAGATCTATTAGAACCATCAAAATTGCAAAAATAGATTGGCAAAACTAATTAAATCACGTAGTAATATCATACGGAACTTTTCATGCATTTAGATCCAACAGGCACAATGAAGACACGCCTTTCTTTTCTACAAAGATCTAAAAGGAGTAACCATAACAATACAAAACCTACCTCAAATCAAAATTTAACAAATTCGATGATGACCAGAACGATGAACACAAAATCCAAGCTTTTCGAAGAACTCTTCAAATCTGTCCCAAAACTGTCTCCAAAATTCCTCCTCCAAAACTTGTGTGTCCAATAAAGGCCAAAACCCCTAATTCTTAAAGAAATCTCTTTCCCCATGCATGAAATTCGAACTCAACTCCAAGGAAGCATTGCATGAAATCAAACTTTAGTTAACCGTTCTATTCCAGTTGAACTGAAGTCAACTCTCCACTTTGACTTTAGTCAAAAAGTACTTTAACGAAACTGTAACTTGAATTAACAATTCAATTTTATGCAATTATGAATGTGCACAAATGCATTAAATTAAATAATAATTAAAACATTAAGTTAACACAAATAACACATGCCAAAATAACCTTTAATTTAATAAAATATATTTTAATTAAACAAAGGTTAATTTCATGATTTAAATAAATCAAAAGTGAAGATATTTAATTAATTCACATTAATTAAATATTTCAACCACACTCAAATTAGCATATAATTAATTCCCAATTAATTAATGCATCAACTATATAATAAAAATAATAATTAAATTAAAATAAAAACATTTATTTAATTACCATTTAAAAACTATGCCATAGCTAAACAAAAAATAGCATGATCTAAAAATAGAAATCACATCAAACGCCACAAAGCAATGAAACAGAAAGACCTAAGGACCCACATTCAAACTCAGGACTTAGGTGTAAACTCTTGCCAATTGGACGAGTTTAGAAAGGTGAAAACATAGAATCTTGTCCCTTACTTTAGGACAATATTTGGCTTAGGTTAGGATTTGGAACTGATATTATCTCCCCTCTTTTACCATTGAGATTAGCGATAGGGCACGCTCATCTTGACAATTCAGGGAAGTCGATGCCCGGTACCTGCAAACCTGCATAAAAGATGAGCATGTACATATATATAGAAATATAACAGACAATGGCAGGGATTGGCCGATCACGTGGATCTCGCAAGCAAGTAACTACGACTCCGTCCCTCAACCACATCAAACACATCAAGCAGAAAAATAAAAGCATACATGAACACCATGCACATGCAAGTATGGGGTAAGTATAATCAACATTTATAAATAACATTTTGAAACAAATATAACATCATCATAGATAACAACATATAAACGAGTCGATATAATCATCATAAACATCAATTTATTAAAGATTCACCAAGAAGTGACATATATCCAATATTCATAAAACGCTAAAATAACAAAGCACACATGCAAGTGGCCCAAAAGAGTTTGGCAAGAAAACAAATAAGCAAACTATGGAGGGGTACTACACTTCATTCTTCCATGAATGTGATTTTTCTCATTGTGCCTCTTCCTTCCTCTTTTATGGCTCCTATTAAGGTGGAAGCATATTCTATTGAGGTCAATATTTTTGTTATAGGAGAGGTTGTTAGTAGCAATATGTGGGTTTTCCATGTTGTTGGAAATCTAGACACATGTGTGAACCAAGTATTGGATTCCCTTTAGATTTGTTCCATCTTGGTTGTTCTTATAGAGGTGGATTCCTTCCCTATTGAGGTGAGAAGGATTATTTCAACTAAGATGGAAAATCTTAGTGGGTGGCTTGTGTTGGTTTTCATTGATTGGTTGTGGGTGCCATTTCAAAACTTCTAAGCTAGTTTAAGGAGCTGATCAAAACCCTAAGTTATCCTTCTTGGTTGGTTCTTCTTGGAAGGTTTTAGCTATAAAGGATTGCACTTTGAATCTTATCTTGATTTTTGTTTCTTCTAAGTTTGTGGGTACCTTGCAAAAATTGATGCATTCAACTAATTTATCAATGCTAATTTTCTTGAGACTACTTTTCATGGTTAGGAGAGCCTGTCAAAACCCCTTGTTTTTCCTCCAACTATATGTTGCTTGGGAGGGGCATATTTATTTGGACACATTTTTCAAAGTTAATCTTAATTTGCATTCATTTCTCCCAGGTTGTGGGTGTCTTGTAAAACCCATGGTCGGTTGTATTCAAGGTAAGGAAGCCTTAGAAAATCTTGCTCTATGACTTGTTAGGCTTAGGCCTGGTACTTTTCAGCTGTAACTTACTTGTTGATTTAGATTTTTGGGTTGTTGGTTAGCTCTTATTTTTTAATGTAATATTTCTTGTCATTGTTAGTTTTAGGTGGGTTCTAGATCCCTCTCAAAATCTATTTATTAATGGGTTTCAAGGCCCCATCAAAACCTATTTTCCCTTAATCAAAAAATAATATTTTATAAAAATTCTAAAATATCTTTAAATAATATATGTTAAAATCATGTCATTTTAATTTTAGGTAGATTTTAATAAAAGGAGAAGAAAATTAATATTTAAATTAAAGTAAAATATGTTTGTGAATTTATATTTAAATTTTAGATTAATTTTGGCATTTTTATCTCGCATAAATTATATAAGATATAAGAAAAATGCTAATGCTTACTAATTTATTAGAGTTAAATTATTTATCCAATAAATAAATGTCTTATATAATATAAAATAATGGAAATAATACAAACTCTACATTATAAGTGTCTTTTGTAAACATAAGTTACAAGAGATGATTTATAATGCCTTGGAGCCATAAAACACTAGATAGAATGGGTATAATAATGTACTAAATTAATTGTAATATCTTAATTTATTATGTAATTTTGTTTAAAGGAAAAATAAGTTTTAAAGGGATGTCAAACCTTGTAAAAATGAATTTTTTTTGAGATCTGAAATCCATTTATAGAACACTACGAAAAGATAGAACACAAAAAAACAATAGTGAACCAACAACAACTCAAACGATACAACTCGGTTTTGATGGGCACCCAAAACACTTTACAAACAATTGAAAGACAAACCAAAGAGATTGAAACTAAAGCACCATTGGAGCCTTCAGACCACCTCAAACATAATTCATAACATGTTACAATACATTAGAATATTAGTTTTCGTTCATATCATAATGACATGAATAATTATTTATAATATATATGATATACATAATTTGAAGAAAAAGATACAATTTTTTTTTTACAATACTTATATTTCGAGTGAAGATGGCACATTTAAACTTAGCCTCCAATTTAGAATATCAAATAGATGCTGCTTTCTATGTATGGTTGTTCCAAAAGATTCATTTATATCTATAGTATCTTCACTTATCAAATCAAACTAGTGAAAGAGATGCCCTAATGCAACCTCAACATTAGCAAAGCCCATAGAAGCGCTGAGACAACTGCTCCTTCATACAACAAAAGAAATCATGTTTAAATCTATATCATTGATTATGTCAAATATTTTACTTGGGTAAAAGCACAAAGCTGTGTCATGTTTTAGGACAACTTATCAGCACAGTTGAATTTGAGTATTTCTAACTAAAATTATTTTTTGTCAAACATATGGTCTAGCTAGATTCATTCTAGCTAAGTTAGATAAGTTCTTCACCTTTTCCAATTGGAAATATCTATTAAATGCATGTTTTATAACAATTACTAAAGAAATAAAATTATTTCAGAAAAGTTATGTTTCAATAACTCTTACTCTTTTAAATGATATTTTTTTACAAATATAAAAATACCCTTTTTTAGAGCACAGAGTCAAGATTATCATCATATAATTTTTATAGTATTTTAATTAGATCTAATATATTATAATTTCAAAATATTACAAGTAGGTATTTTAACATTCGAGAACAAGATGCTTCAAAAATTGAAAAAAATAGTAAATCTTATCAAAAAAATTAAAAATTTATATTTAACACTAGAGGAGAGAGTTATCTTCAAGAGTGTGTAATTTATTTTCTGAATGGTGTAGATTTGATAGGGGAAATTTGGCGCGAGATGAAAACTGTCGATTTCAGGTATGTTCGACTTTGAGTAGTTATAATAGAGAAAATATACATTGAAAACTAATTTTTCTTCTTTTATACACTAGCTATACATTTTATCTTTGACATATTTTGAAATCAAAGGAAAAAAAGATTATTTACATATACTTTTTTGTTGCGAACAAGACCCTCATTTTTTAGCATTTTTCAACAAGTAAAAAAAGGACTTCAAAAATTTAAAAACAATGAGAATTCTTGTTAAAATTTTTAAAAAAAAATTATAGGCATAAACTTCATCCACTTTTACACATTTCATTAGTTTACATCATCTCCAAATTTTAAACATAAATGTCATTTTTATGTCGTTAAAGTTAAAAGTTTTGTGTGTTGTTGACCTTTTCCTTTATAAAAGTGTGACACATCTTTGTACTTTTACCCACCTATAAACTTCTCAAACATAAATTCCAATATATTTTTCCATACTCTTAAATCCCTTCCTATAACCCAAACATTAACTATAAACCCCCTTTTTAAGCCATCTATTATAATCGTTGTGATGCACATCCTAATCTATTATTCCTGGCACACACAAACTCCCATTCTTTTTCGTCGCTCATCTCATTACAAGGGAGATAAACACAACAAAAAATGAGTCTACAAGACCTATTGCAGAAATGGCTATTTTGATATCCATTAATAAGGAAATCCAGAGAGGCGGAGAGGGAATTCTCTATATAAAACAACAACATGGCATATTTTCCCTACTACAGGTTGTACAAATAGAATGGTATGAAAAGAAACATGTTACTATGTTGTCCACTGATATGAAATATTAGAACACTAGCTATTCCTGCATTTTTTAAATGTTGAAGATAGACTTCCCCATTTTCCAAGTTGAAACTGCACCACTTTGACATGTGAAATGGTCAGCCATCCTTTACACTTTTTATTGATTTCATTTTATAATAAAAATTGAAAATTAGTGGGAGTAGTCCTTCATTGACGTCTCTTTCAAGAACATAAGTTTTTCACCAAAATACTATTTCAAATTGTATAATTAAAATGTTTTATATATGGCACCTTTTGCAAATGATACTATATCTAACTATTAGTCTATAAACATGTAGAAAAAATTGACAATAAAATAGGATCGATGAAATATAATTTTTAAAACTTTAGCTAATTATACTATAATAAGTATTAATCTTAATGATAGTAAGACATTAGTAAATTAAATCAAGAATATTTTTTGGCATTCATATTAATTGAATGGAACCTTTTGGTACTCCAAATATTGTTAGGATTAACAAGACATGAATAATAGTTACATACAAATATAACCAATATCAGAAAATAATAAACCACACATAAGAGAACAATAGACACAAAGATTTAACGTGGTTCGTCCAATCCCTGGGCTATGTCCACCAAACAATGAGTCCAATATTATTATTATCCAATGATTACAACTTGATTACAATTTGCAATCCCTTACAGCTAAATACCACCACACGAAACTACTAAAATGTAAATTTAAATTCTCTAACCCTAAGACATTTTATATAAGATTTTTGCCACTTTAGGGTTAGAATCAGTTACAACATGTTAGCCAAAAAAATAGATGTATGAATATTAGCTAAAAAATTAGCTGTCCTGATCAGTCAACACAAGCCAACAATCTCCCACTTGGTGACTAAACAGACTCCACTCTAAACAACAATCTCCCACTTGGAGACTGATCCGGTAGCAATATAGCTACCATATAAGGCTCCCACTAGATTGAACCACCCTGGACTTAGCTATTCATTTATTATGTTAAGTCTAGAAGACTAACCAAAGCTGAACCAGAGTTCAACTTCTCTCTTGTTACTACCTTTGTAAACATATCTGCAGGATTATCATCTATATGTATCTTTTCAAGCTTAAATTGTCCATCATCCAAAACTGACTGAATGAAATTATATTGCAACTATAGGTATTTTTTATTTGAATGGAGAGTAGAATTCTTAGCAAGGTGAATGGAACTCTAGCTATCAGTAAACAAATAATTGTGCATCAGTGCATGTTTCAATTCCTCCATGAAGAATTGAAGCCATATCATCTCCTTGGCTACCTCTTTAGAAATAACATACTCTACCTCGGTAGTGGATAAAGACTTCACCTTTTGTAACCGAGAAACCCAAGTCATCATAGTCCCACTGACAGTAGATATATATCTTGTAGTACTTCATAGGGTATCAAGATCCCCCACCAAATCTGAGTCAACATAGCCTTGTAAATTAGTAGAGCCCTTCAAATGTAAACATTTACTGCATGTTCCTCTCAAGTATCTGAGAATCCATTTTACTGCATTCCAAAGGTTAATCCCAAGATGAGTCATATATCTACTAACCACTCCCACTACATGTGCAATATCTAGTTGAGTACGTACCATAGAATACATTAAACTTCCTCCAACTAAAGCATAAGATACCTTGGACATTTTATTTTCCTCTTCTAATGTCTTTGGATACATATCCTTAGTCAATTTCAAATGAATAGGAAACAGCATGCTGACAGCTTTGGCATTCTCCATAGAGAAACGGTGCAACACCTTCTCAATATAAGTAGCCTGAGATAGAGTTAATTTTTTATACTTCCTATCTCTTCATAGAAAAATAGTGTGCTAACTATTGTTTCAATCCCTTAATGTGATCCATGTTAGACCCATCTACAAGAATATCATTGACATATAAACATAAAATAATGTAGCTATCATCATCCAACCTCTTAAAATAAACACAATGGTCTGAATGACACCTAGTATATCCATACTCATTCATAAAACTATCAAATTTAAGATACCATTGCCGAGGTTCTTTCTTCAATCCATATAAACTTTTCTTCAATGTGCACACTAAATGTTCCTTACCTTTGACCTCAAATCCCTATAGTTGTTCCATATATATTTATTCATCCAAATCACCATGAAGAAAGGTTGTTTTAACATCAAGCTTCTCTAAATAAAAATCTTCAGTAGCCACAATACATAAAATAATACGAATAGAAATCATTTTAATAATGGGAGAAAATATCTCATCAAAATCAATGCCCTTTTTCTGTGCAAATACTTTTACAACTAACCTGGCTTTAAATCTTTTCTTGCCTCCATCCTCTTCTTTTAGCCTATAAACCCATTTATTCTGTAAATCCCTTTTACCTGTAGTTAACTTACATAGATTCCAAGTTTGATTTTTCAGCACAGAGTCCATTTCTTCTACCATTTCTAACTCCCACCGAAGCTTTGTATCCACCTAAACAACTTCATCATCATATTTTGGTTCACAAGCATCCATTATTAAAATAGAATACAAAGAGGGAGAAAATCTTTTTGGAGGTGTACTTAACCTTGTTGACCATCTAACATTCATTCGGGTTTGTGGTATTTGTTTTTGTTGTTGTTGTAGAGCAAAAGGATGTACTAGAACATCATCTTTTGGAGTATCATCCAATACTACATAGTCATTTTCTTTCTTCTCAAGTTGCTGCAACAAATCTTTGTACAACACTTTCTCATTAAATATGACATCCCTGCTTCTTACTTGATTTTATGATTTTTAGAATCCCAAAGCCTATAACCAAACTCATCAATGTCATATCCAACAAATAAACCTTTCTTTGACTTAGCTTCCATATTGGTTCTATCTTTAGAATCTATATGTGCAAATGCTTCACAATCAAAGGTTTTGAGAAAAGAATAGGTCACCTTCTTACCAGTCCATGCTTCCTTTGGAATATCATAGCCAAAAGAAGTAGAAGGACCTCTATTGATTAAATATACAGCTGTATTATAAGTGTCCACCCACATGTTTAAAGGAAGCCTATCGTACAACCTCATACTCATTGTACGCTTCATTATTGTCATGTTCATGCATTCAACCACTCTATTTTCTTGTGGAGTCCTTCGTACAATTTTTTGCCTACAAATAACATTAAAGGAACAATAATCTATAAATTTTGTGCTATAATATTCACCACCATGATTAGATTTGAGACATTTTAGCCTTTTACCAATCTCATTCTCAACCAAGCATTTCCATTTTGTAAAAGTTTGAAATAGGGTGGCTGCAAGAAGTTGAGTCCCACTTTTGGCCAAAAAGTAGAAGTGTTTTTCCTATTTTTCAAAATTTATGTCAATTGATGTTCAAATTTGAAGCACTTAAAGATTGAATCTTGAAAAACTTTAGTAATATCAAATTTAGTGCTCAGAATCTAGTTTTCAAATATGTAATTTTTTATAATACCCACGTGGTATAAATTGAATTTTAGTATGCATATCTAAAAACCACTTTTTCAAAATGTCTGTTTCAAGACCACACCTTATGCATGTACGAACACCCTTTTTTGAAGCAAATGAATGTATTTTGGGGAATCCTTTTGGGAAAAGGTACCTAAAACACTGAAGATTGGTCAAGATTTTTTTTCTTATTTTTTTATTGAATATTTTTTTTTTATTAATTTTTAATTGACTATAAAGTACTTTTTCAAAATTTCTGGTGTATGGACACCATAATTTGATGAGGATTTCATATTTTTTCAAAATTGTTCTTTTTATCTTCAATAGAATTGTATCTAGTTTGGTCTCATATAATTTATTTTCAAAAAAACCTAAAAACAAAAATGTCATTATCATTTTAGTGAACCTCACTATTTAACGTTTAGGTACCACTTTCAACTAATAAATAATGCAAAAATAGTAAAATAAATCACATCACTATGAAATTTACATTTTTGAAATCAGGACAATGAGAACTCTTATGGGTTTTTTTTTGGTAAAATGATACGATCAGGAAGGCCCTCAAAAAGTTATGGCAAGGTAGAAATTTGGCATTCCAATGCCTTAACCAAATTTTTGAAGGTCAAGGCATAGGCTTGGTTCTACCAAGCCTAAACCAAACCGAATTTGAAATGAAGTTCGACGCAAATGTGTGCTTCCCGCTCATGACTTAAGAAACGGGTGTCCATTTTTTGAATTTAAAAAATGGCCGCCCCTTTTTAAAAAATAAAATTAAAGTGTTAAAATGCATTTTTTATTCAAAAAGAAAAAAAAATTAGAAATGGGCACCCATTTTTTGATTCAAAAAATGGGCACCTATTTTTTGAATCAAAAAATGGGTGCCCATTTTGAATTCAAAAATGGGTGCCCATTTTTTGAAATTAGGATCGTGTGCTCGAACCTAAAACAGGCGCCCGTTTCGAGCGACGTCTTTCATTTCTACAAGACTTCCACAAAATTGTCCCCCAACTTTGAACTTTTACCCAATACATAAGCTTTGTGTCTAAGGAAATAAATCCATACTTTTCTTGTTGCATCATCTATAAATGTAAAATAATACAGAGAGACACCAAGGGAAGATACCTGAGCTGGTCCTCATATATCAATATGCACAAGCTCTAATTTTCCATTTTCCTTTTCCTTCCCACACTTCACAAAACTAACTCTCTTATGTTTTCCATACATGTAACTTTCACAGAAATCCATATTGACACATTTTAGACTTGGTAAAACTTTCTTTGAATGAATTAATTTCATACCATTTTCACTCATGTGCCCAAGTTTGTTGTGCCATAGTGTTGTGTCAGAGTCTACAACAAAGTTGTTTAATGTTCTTCCTGCTCGACTGTAGTAATTTCTCTTTAACATTCATTTTTCTTGGAAATAATTAAAGTAGAAGGAATAGTATGACCTATACAAAGATATAAGGTGCCTACTTTCACATCTTTTTCTACTACTATGAAACCTTTTGAAACCTTCCAATTTCTATCATTAAAATTAATTGTGCAACCTTCATCACCTAGTTGCCCTTCTGAAATTAAATTTCTACTCAGCCTTGGATCATGCCTTACCTCTTATAGTAGCCAATGATTCTCATTCTGCAATTGAATCTTAATTTTCCCTTTCAAACAATTTGACAAGTATCATTATCTCTGAAATGAACTATCCCAAAATCCCCTTGGACATAACCAATAAAATAAACTCTATGGGGTGTAGCATAAAATGAAGCCCTAGAATCTAAAACCCTTGAATCATCAACACTTTCTAAAGAAAGAAGAAAAGAATCCTCTTCAGATTTATTACTAACCACATTTGCCTCCTTGTTACCTTCTTGTTTCTCTCCTTCTTTATTCTTCTGAGAGAAAAAATCTTTCTTCTTATGACTTGGTTTTCCACAATACAAACAATCATTTGGTCCTTTGGACTCAGACCCCTTTCCCTTAGATTTTCCTTTTGACTTTCCATAATTTCTAGAATTGTTTCCTCTCTCATTCGTTCTGCCTATGCTTTGTATGTTCAAGAGACTTCTAGATGTAGATCCACTTGAGCTTTTCCTATGAGTTTCATCACTTAGAATCATACTAATAACATCATCAAATTTTAGGGTATTAGAACTAGAAACAGAGTTACTAACAACCATTAGCAAGCCGTTCCAGCTTTCAAGCAAAGAACACAAAATCAAGAGAGACCTAATTTCTTCATAAAAAATAAAATTTATAGAATGTAATTGACTGTTAACCATATTAAACTCATTCAAATGATTAGTAACAGATCCACCTTCTACCATCTTCATATCAAATAGACATTTCATGAGAAATACCTTGTTTGAAGTAGAGGGCTTTTCATACAACTTTTCTAGAGTTTCCATCAACTCTTATGTTGTCTTCACTTTTAGAATATTAAAAGACACTGATTGTGTGAGGAATAATCAAATACTTCAAAGTTCCTTTCTGTCAAGAGTATCCCAGTCCTCATCAATCATTGTTGATAGTTTCTTGGATTTTCCTTCCAATGACTGCCATATATATTTTTGATAGAGATAGTCCTTCACTTGCATTTTCCATAACTAAAAGTTCTACCCATTAAACTTCTCAACCTTCATCATACCCTGATCTTCCATTTCTCCCAGTCAACCATGAGACTCCCACTAAACTGTGAGACCTTCCTATAGAGGCTAGCTAAAAAACAACCTCGCTCAGGTACCACTTGTTAGAATTAACAAGACATAAATAATAGTTACATGCAAATATAACCAATATTAGAAAAAAAATAAACCACACATAAGAGAAAATAAGACACAAATACTTAATGTGGTTCACCCAATCCCTGGGCTACATCCACTAAACAACGAGTCCAATATTATTATTATCTAATAATTACAACCTAATTACAATGTATAATCCCTTACAGCTCAATATCGCCATAACAAGCTATTAAAACATATATATGAAATCCCTAACCCTAAGCCATTTTATACATGATTTTTTCCACTTTACGATTAGAATCGGCTACAACATGTTGGCCAAAAAAATAGCAGTACAAAAGTTAGCCAAAAAATTAACTAGAAAAATAGCCCCATGAATGAAAAGTGTACAGTAATTTCTTGATTAGTCAGCACAAGCCAGTAAATATAATGTGATATGCTACAAAGTTATACAATTTTGTCCACCCATCATTCTTAGGTTGCACAATTTTAATGTTTAACAGTCATATTTTGTCTTCAATAAATGATAATTTAATGCTTATTGTTGATCTATTGGCATATACAAAATATTCCTTCCATAATAATTTCTTAGGGGATGAACAATTGTAGCATCAAATATAATCTGAATATCCTGTTCAAGAAGATGCAAGTTATACATACTTGCATTATGATGATGTATTATTTTTTTAAAATTTTGTGACTGTAAATCCAGTTGCTTGTTGTAATTTATTCATCACACATGAGTATCTTAGTAATTCACTCATTAAAAAATTAGAGTGCACGTAATTATCTCTAATAATTTGTCATGAGATACAAGCGATATCAATCAATGATATTTCAACTAATTGAATTAAAATGAAAGTACAACTATGTAACATAACCTCTTATTATTTTGTCTTGTTATTTGAACTGAATCCCTAATTAAACTTGAACTTATACCTTCCATATTTCATTTAATAATTAAAAAATAGATAACCATTTTTTACCTTAAGAAATGTGATTTAAGTTTATATAACGTAATGTGAAGTGAAGATGAATAATTACCCTCACAACTAATGGAAATAAAAATATAGAGTAATATGTATACTCACATAATAGATTATTAAATATAATAAAATATTTACACAAACAAAGGGTAACATTGATTACAAGTAACATAAGAGCTTATGATTTAGAGGAAGATGATGGTTACCCAGATCTCATCTGGGTGGCCTCACCTTTTTCATGCTCTATGTTCAATGTCAGAGCTTTAGCTTTGCTGTGGGAACCATGGAACAAAATGTGGGGTTTTGCTAGATTTAGGAGAGGGAATTTTTCTCTGCTATGTGTTTCCAAGGCCCAATATTATGTTAGGAAATTCTATGTTGTGTCCAATTTCTAAAGCTACGGGAAGTCAAATTCCATGTTTCTAGTTTTAGCATTTTTTCTTTCTTTTTTCTAGACTATTTCCAGAGAATTTATGGTGTGTTAGTGCTCTGTTGGGTTTTTTTGCCCACAACATGATCTAGACATTGCTTTTATCCCAAAATTTTGAGTGGGTTTTAAAACATGCTCATACAGATGGCTGGGTAACTATGGCCCCCATCTTGGCTTGGGGTTTGACTATTGTTGTGTGTTGAACATACAAAGGCAAGGGAGTGTATGACCTAGTGGCTATGCCTTTTTTCATAGAGTCTCGTATTGGCCTAGGGTGGTGCCACAATAGTGTGTCCTACTTTTTTGCCAACTTTGACACTAAAACATACTTTCTAAAAAATCTCGCATTCACACACTTATTGCTGCGAAACCATTAGGAATTTGGAGATGATGTAAACTAGTAATTCTAACACCTGATGTGTAAGTTCTAAATATATTTATTTAAAAAAAAAAATTAATTTATTTGTATTCATTTTTTTCATCTCCTTCGAAAAGTAGTTGCATGAAACAACAATATTTTTAAATAGTGGCATTCAGTTAGGTCAACATAACTTTTTTCTTAAAGGGATTAAAAATGTAATTCTTTTAAATTTAGGTTTATAACACCAATATCTAGTGTATCAAATTGGTTTCATTCAATTTGGTTAAATATTATATAGTTTATTAAGTTTTGAAGTGACATTATCTATAATTTAGACATAGGTTCATTTAGAGACACCTAACTTGTTCGGTATATATTGAAATTATTTTATTTTTTTAAAGAGACCATAAATACCTAGTATTTAGATATTTTTTATTATTTTTTTATGTTGGAGCTCTAAATTTTGTAAAATTTAGAGTTCCATAAATGACAAAAACCCTAAGAATAGCCCCTAAAATTTCATAATGAATAAGAAAAATCCTCATGGAATCATATTCATCACCTATAAATGAGGATTTAATTTCAATCTTAACTTCCTAAAACTAGATTTAGAACATCCATCAAATGGTAAAATATCAGGGTGTGAATATGTTTTATAATTTGAAAATGTAAAATATTTTGAAATAGTCTCTTTTGGAACATAATGTTCTCATAGCTAAAGACCCTAATTTGAGTCCAATTATTCCTGTTTATTATTTAAATCATAATATGGCCTTATGCCGATTTCTAGGGTCTCGTAACCTCATTTTCCTATTTTTACTAAGTCCATTCTATTCATGATTTATTCAAAATTTCACATGCACCTTGTGAAACTGATTGAAATGGCCTTTTATTAAAATTAATATATCTCATCCATTTTATTTCTATTAGAAACCAAGTGATCCATGAAACTATTTTCATTTTCAAATAACTTCTGTGTAGACCCCTAGTACTCCATGAGTCCATTTGATGTTTCTTCTCAGCGATTAGAAAGTCTGAGTACTCACCATAATGCTATCCAATCTTCGGTTTGAAAGAGGGGTTATTTCTTTTAGAGAATTAGTCTCATCCATAATCCAAGAAAAAACATAACTCTATCTCTCAATCAAAATTTTGACAGCTCTATTAATAATAGGGTTCTCCAACAACATCAAGCCCTTCTCCATGGAGGTGGCTTTCTCAAATACAACCGAGATATCCAAATGGATACCCACATAAAAATACTCATTGAAAGGATGAGGGGAGGGGAATAGGGGTGGGATATAACCCAAAAAGGGAATTTACTTTTCATCCTGGAGGACTGTTTCCTCTCCTTGGTTGATAAGGGCATAGAAGGTTTCAAAGTATTTTTGGATTTCCAAGATACAAATGACTTCATTTTAACTTTCCATTTCACATCTCGGAAGGGGGAACATAGAGTCAAGGACAATGCCAATCAATGCAAAATAATCGAAATAATCATCATCAGAACTAAACACATTTTTACAATCAAACAGAATATATGAGGGTCATTTCTCCTTGTAGATATGGAAAATATCATCACCATCCAAATCTAACTTTTGTTCAGAGGAGGTATCACCATAGCGAGCCCTCATATTCTTTTAAAACAAATTTCCCTTAGTTACTGGATTTTATTGGTGTGATATTAGACCTATTCTCTATGTGTATATTATGTGTAGTTGAGCTAAGTCACTATATCTACAGGCATGGT
>BSBK01010904.1:0-20000 GCA_027943335.1 Chamaecyparis obtusa
CAGTCGCTTCTTGTTTTGAGCTTTTATTAAAGCAACCAAATCTCTCCCTTTTTGGGCTCAGGTGTGGGACAAGTCTCTAATTCCTAAAATTAATATCTTTTTTTTGGTTGGTTTTGTAGAATAAAATCCTTACAATTGACAATCTCTAGAAATGGGGAATGATGTTGAGTAATAGATACTTCTTATGTAAAAATGCTAAGGAAATGGTTTTCATCTGGCCATTGACTGTAGTTATGCCTGGGATGTTTGGAATGAGCTATTACAATGCTGGGAGATTAAGTGGTTTTTCCCCAATAACATGGAAAGCCTTTGTAATCAGTGGAGAAAAATTGATTCCCCCATTGATCAACATCTGTGGAATATTATTCCCCCCCATGTGATGTGGAGATTATCGAGAGAGAACGCAATGATAGAGTCTTCAGGAACATTGATCTTCCACCAAAGGTGATTGCCAAGAAGATAAAGAGACATATTAAGGAAAACTTCAAGATGTCATTTGGTAGAATGTTGGATTTCAATGCTGTTGATATGGGTGTGGTGATAGCTAATCACAACCTCATCCTAGGGAGAATGCCATCTGGCTTTCTCCTCTTTCTAGATGAATAAAAATTAATTTCGACGGTGCCGCCAAGGACAACTCGGGCCCAGCTGGGTATGGGGGCCTCATCTGTGATGATATGGATAATTGTCTGATTGCGGTTGCTTTACCTATTGGGGTGCAAAACAACCACGGCTATGGCCCTTCTTCAGACACTCAAACTTGTCAAGAACACATGGCTCAAAAGGTGTGGATCGAGGGTGACTCACTAAATATTTTAAAATGTATTAGTGACAAGATGAAGCCATCATGGACAATTAAGGAGATCATTGAAGAGGCTAGGGTCATAGTTAATTCATTTAATCAAGTCATTATATCTCATGCCTATCAGGAAGCGAATGGTACTGTGGATGAGTTGGCCAATTTTGCAGTTAAATCCAGGGACATCATGATTTGGCACGATTATGAAAATCTGACCGTCGATATGAAAGCCAAGTTGGCCTTCAACAGATCCCAAAGCAAGAGGGTGGATTGGGTGGATCTTGAAAAGCTATTATGATTAGACACATTTCTAAAAAATAGAGGAAAATGATGATGGAAAGTGGTGTCTTTCCAAGAACCTTAATTGTAGACACGAGTTAACCCTTGTTAACTTCAATGTTACCTTTTTTCGTAACAGTTGGTTTTTCTATGTGATTTCTACTATTGCTATTAGCACTAGTACAAAAACAACAATATATGACTAAATAAACTACTAAAAATTGTAGATAAATGACTAATTTTGGTCACGTGACCAATAGTAGTTTATTACCGGTCATTTATCTCACGACCAAAATTTATGACTAAACTATTTAGTCATTGATTTGGTCATTTATTTAGTCATTTATTTGGTCATTGATTTGGTCATTGATTTAGTCATTTATTTGGTCATTGATTTGGTCATTGATTTGGTTGTTTATTTGGTCATTTATTTGGTCATTGATTTGGTCATTGATTTAGTCATTTATTTAGTTATTTATTTAGTCATATATTTAGTCATTATTTAGTCATTTATTTAGTCATTTATTTAGTCATAATTAAAGCACAATGGAATCGAACCACCATCCTCCTACTTGCAAAGTAGGTGCTCTTCCATTGAGCTAGTACCCTTTAAAAATAATCATACCATGTATACTACTACTTTTCATTAAACATGATTTCAAGTTTTTCCATCTATAGTTCAAGGGTTATGATAGTAAATGGTTATGAGAATCAATCAAAACAAATTATGTCAAAGACTGTTATGAGGCAAACTTTGTGATTGTCATGTAAAGAGGAAGAATCGTAGGTTCCATCACAGTGAGAAGCACATTCTATACATGAAATAAAATGTAAATTTCTTGATCTAAGGGCAAAAAAATAGAGTAGCAACCTCCATACAATTTCATGAATAAAGGAGATTAGATAAATAATTTGTCCATGTTGACCAAACATCATCTATTGTGGATATTGTCATATGAAAGACAAGTTAGAGCCTTCCAAGTAAATAAATCTATTATCCAACACCAAATTTCCATGGATTTGATAAGCAAGCGCCAAAAGCAATTTGAGAGAATTTTAATGGATAAAACATAACTAACACATTTGAATACAAGAGGTTATACCAATTTCCCATTTTGGTGGATATAAGCTGATGCAGAGTGCATTGGAAGTGCCTGTGAATTATACACGATGGGTTGGTGTACATTGACGGACTGTCCAACCTGCATTTAGCAAATCAAATAAATTAATTTGTGAGATGCACATAGTTATCAAACCATTACCATTTGTCAATCATTCAATTTATGCAGTCACAAAAGTAATGCAACACATTTAGATAAATAATAACTATTTGAAGGAGTCCTAGTTTCTTAGAAATGAAATATCCTCTATCTTACATACAGGGATGGCATCATAAGCAATCAAAAAGGATTAGACTTTTGCACTATCCCTCATTCCAAAGAACTACGTGCAAATAAACAATGCACTGAGCTGAAGTATAAATAACAAAAGGAAGTTGTGGTATTTAAAGGTTTATAAATAACATTAGTAGCTCCTAGGTAGACATTCTTATATTTCCCAAAAGATGAACTGCAATAAGTATGAGTGCTACATGTGATCTTTGAAAGAGGTTTTTAAACTGCTAAAGCAGTTTGGACAATCCAAAACCCAATCGCTGGCAAACTCTTGTTGGGTTTTAAGTCAAAAGACAACGCAAGTTGAAAAAGAAACTTTATTGAGAATTCATATTGCAATTAGGATTCTTTTACTCTAGCTATTCCATATAAAAGAAAACTACAAAGTAGTGCAGCACTTTTTGGTGGTTTGGAAGTGAAAAGGTAGATTATCGAGCAGTCCTAAACCTATTAGGACTCTATTATTTCTACCATACACTTGGTAATATTTTTAGCCTTAGTAAAGACATCATTACTAAAAAGTTACTTTTTGAGCTAGCCACATCATTTCCGCTGCTTAATAAGCTCCCATTGCATCCTATGTGGCACTAGCAAGTAAGCTGTACAACAACAAAAGGCAATCAATTTATATATTTCAGACATTCGGGAAGGAAAATCAGAGCTCTTAATGCATCTACAACAACATATATGTAATAGCAATTGTTAATAAGGAGCTTCTAGCTGGCCTCTTCCTCAAAGACCTTTAGGTTAGAATTTATAATGATTTTCAGTTCTGTTATACTCATTACAATAGTGATTCAATGTGATAAATCTACTGTATGAAATCCCTGTGTATATCTTTGTAATAGCAATACAAAATAAAACATAGAATTTCTAGTAGCCATATTTTACAGTGAAATGGTGTGTAATGAAGTCATTATCAAACTAGATATTGTGGAAGGAATCTATGATGATGTTTATCACATTTAATCATACAGCCGGTATGCAAACTGTTTAATAAAATGCCTATTCTCTAAACTTTGAAAAAAAAGTAAAAAATAAAATTGGCATAGAATTTGGCCCATGATCTTTAATACAATTTCTCTCTCGAGTATATGGATGACTTGCTCAGCATAGTTTAAAGAAGCTCTCTCTGAAATACATAAGTATTTGTTTATATTCACTGAAAGTGAATATGATTGTTCATAATAAAATTAGAAGTCAATAAAAAAAGCTTTTCTGAAACATTTTATTTTTTTTATCGATGAAGGGCCGAAGCCGGGATTTATATATGTATAAATATAAACATAAATTAACAAAGTATCTATCATCAGTTCAAGCCCACTGTTGCAGGGCCTAATGTTCAGAATGAAATCATTTCAACTTTCAACAACAGTAATCGACTGATACCGATATTTACTTCTAATTTCTTCAGTACAGAACACTAGGGATAGCCATGAAAACCAGTACAAATCACCACCTACAAAAATCTTCTCGAGCTCAAAAACCTACTCCACCAGGTACAAAACATCACTACAAATGGTCACTGAGCCCTCGGATTAGTTGGCAATAACTGAGCCACCAAACCAGTTGAAAACCACTGCTAAAGCCATCAATTCTGGTACTTCCTGTCGTGAAAATCCTCTGTAAATTTGAACGTGAAATGCAACGGTCATCCTTAGGGCGCCAACAATCTATCAATGGTCAACATCTGAACTGAGATCTACTTTATATCACCACCGTTAGATCATCATGTTTCGTAGGCTTGGCAACTTTAACTCCGCAACGCCGACATTCCCTTAATGGTTGTTGCATGATCACATAGTTTGAAAATGGCTTATGCGAACATGCAACACGCCATAAACCTTCACCACCATTACCTACGATGCATATCCATCTTAGCGCTTGCTAGTCAATTAGAAAGGTACACGTCGGCAAGACTCGACACACGGACCCACTTTTAACTCTGCAACAGCGTCTTTCAATAGTTGTCGCATGATCGCATAGCCAAGAAAAGGGCTATGTGAACATGTGACACACCGTAGCCCTTTACCACCATTAACCACAGTGCATAAAGTTACCACAAAGGGCTTGTCACATGATCGCATAACATGAAATTGGCTCATGCGAACATGCGACAAGCCTCCAGCACACACCACAAACCTTAGGGCCCACTTTATCCGTGAACTGGTGAAAACTTTGACTGGGCCCGCATCAGGAGATCGACGGTCATCGCATCTTTGCATAGACCTCCAAGACTCTACTAGAACATGCACCCACTGTCAAATCATCCACGCTGTGACCCAACTAAAAAGTATGGGCCCACCAATGTGTCAACATTCCCTTTCTAGCTCAGCCAATCACAACCTGACACCTCGGCGATGAATCATCACGTAGTCCCACTGCAGACAAACCATCAGCATCTAATCGGATGGTGGGCGCATGATCGCATGGGATGAGAATATTCCATGTGATCACACGCCGATCGTCGATCAAAATCTCTAACACAAGCCTCGCTACAATGCTCCACTCATATTTTCCTTATCGGACAGTGAGCGCATGATCGCATGAGATGAGAATATTCCATGCGATCACATGCCAACCATCAATCAAAATCTCTAACACAAGCCCCACTGACAACACTCCACCTCTTTATTTCCTTCAGCCAAAGGGGAGTGCCATTTGTGCATACGTGTCACCTTGGACCCATAGTTTGAAAACCTACACCGTAAAGAAGAATCAATGGCCGGCGTGATTTTGCATAGCTCTGACAAATCCCTTGCACTTTAGCGACCACCGTTGATGCTTTGACATGTCAGGACCCTCTGACTCATCCGAAAACCAGGTCCCACCATTGAGATTTAGCAACAAAGGAAAACTCACAGTCGTTGGATAGAATTTCTTCATTCCCCGACCTAGCGACAACTAACATGATAAAAGAGTTGGGGCCCCACACAATCGCAGCCGCACACATAGGAAATGCTGGTGTCAGAGATTTAACTACGCAGAGGTGAACAATCGAAAACAACCAAGGTTTTTGATGCTAGAAGATAACTCATGTCCGAATGCCAACACTCTTTGATGGACAATAGATATCTGCTCCTCTTGTCCTAATCTTGCTCCTCATTTAATGTTCTAAACTCCTACACACGCTAAGCGCTATGAGAGAAGATGCCCATCTTATCACCACAAGGAGCCGTTCTGTTAACTTCTGTGGCAAAAAATATATCAGGACCTGATTTGACCATTTTGATTTAGTGGTAGATTCAATGAGCTCCTCTGAAACTCCGCTGACATCGGATAGAATTTTCAAATTTGTTCTCTAGCTGCCAGGTCAGCCAGGTCATCCGCTTCAGTGTTTCCTTCTGTGAAAGTATGGTTAATGGTTTTCAATTCAAAATTATCCATTAACTGTAAGATTACCTCTAAAATTGCCATAAGATGCCAATTTGGGGTTGATCGAACTTTGATTGCATTGATGGTAATCAGCGAATCTCTCTCAATTTCAAGCTTTGAGATCCCTGCTTCCCAATTGTAGAGCGTATGATGCATCCTGCTGGGGCCTGGGTTACCTTTAGAAGCTCCATCAAAATTTAATTTGTACCATCCAATTGGAGGGGGGTTTCCAGACACATGCCTTCCTTAGTTCTTGATTTCTTCTATATCCTCTGCCTATGGTGATTGAGTTTTTAACCCAAACCAATTTTTGCCATCTGATCATCCCAATTGTAAAGAATCTGTGATGTGCTGATTGAGTTTGGATCCGGGAATTCATTACCTCAACTATGGCTGCCTCCAATTTGTTAATTATAGTTTCAAATTTCAAAAATTTATCTTGGAATAATCTTCTATTCCTTTCTTTCCAAATCTCCCAATTCAGAATTGATGGAGAGATTATCCATAGATTACTAAATAAACTTCCTCCCATGATTCGTGGCCATGATATCAAAAGCTGGAGTAAATTATTTGGGGGGGTTGATGACCATCCTAATCTTGAATAAAGCCGAGTACCAACAATCTTTAGCAAAGGGACATGATAATAATAGATGATTTACGTCCTTTTCATTCTTAAAACACATAATGCATTTGGATGGACCCTGATATCCCATCTTGATAAATTTATTTGCAGTTAAAATTCTACCCTGGGATGCTGCCCACATAAATAACCTGGCTTTGGGAGTCCAAACTTGTTCCAACATAATTGTGCTGGGATCTCTTCTATTTTAGATGTGGATGATTTGGCTATAAGATTGTAACTCTCTTTGACACTATAGGATCCTGATTTTGCCCCATTCCAAATGATTTCATCTTTTCCTTGTTTGAGAAGAAAGGGCCTATCTTTGATCAATGTTTTGAGCTTATCTACCTCTCTTGCATCCAATTGAAGTGATGAGAAGTCTTTCCACTCCCAAGAACCATCTATAGCAGCAAAGGATGAAGGAATGATATAGTCACTGAGATATGGTCCCCAGGATGAAGTGCAAATATGACTAATCTGATTGGGGCCTAACTGTGATTTGATGGTTGGATGCCCACCCCAAGAGTCTTCCCAGAATCTTGCTTCCTTTCCTTCTTTGATATTCCAAAATGTGTTATTGTTAATAATATGTCTTGACTTAGCTATGAAGTTCCATATTCTCGAGCCTTTTGAGAACTCTGAAACATTTAACAACATATGAAAAAGGCATTTCAGTGAGGTAATTGCCTCGATAAAATTTTATTACTTGAAATACACTATATGATGAATGATTATCGTAACAATTGTGATTATTAAATGCTGACCTGAAAGATTATTTTTCAGAAAAAAAATCAAATGTATTGTACGTGCAGATACTTTTCCTCTTAATATAAACAACCAAATACTTTTTCAATTAAACAAAGAAAATTATGATGGTGTTTTCAAGGACCAGATATCATAATATAATTTGCAAAACATCTGAGAAGAAAAAAAATTTACATGGAGCAAAATGAAACTGAATGCTTGCCTATTGTCCTACAGAAATTTTGATAGCAGATTGTGCAAGAAAACTTGACAATATATTAGTGCCTGATATACTGGGTGAAAAAATAGCTGCAGGTTGTAGATAGGTACTTGGTGTGACTCCTAAAGAAGTCAAGGAATTATTGTAAGGGCCAATATTTGCAGATTGATTTGGTTGCTGTGTCAAGGAACTTTCTCCTAATATCATAGGTACAGATTGCATATGTAAAACTGGAGGAACACCACTTGACATATGTAAAGGACCTTGGACTGGAGGAGATGACGCTCGTATGCCAGTATAGAGTGAAGTGAAACTCTTTGCATTTGGATTGAGTTTGAATTCCTGCACCATATTATAAATATAATCTTATATTAAAATTATAGAAAACAAAATACATTATTATTTCAATGGAGATTAAACAGAAAATTAGGTGCATTTAACAGAAAAATATGAATATCAACTTATCTTTTACCTTTGCATGAGGATTAAGTGTCAACTTTTCTCAAGAAATAGATTCTATGGATGAGGTTGGAGAAGCTATAGACACCGGGTTAATGGATGGCAAGTCTGTAGCTAAAGAGGATACAATTCCCATTCTACACAATGGAAATTGTCCTTGTGAGCTAATGGGTGGAACAACCACTGAACATTTATTGGTTTTAATTTGTGAAAGTTCTGTCATATGACTTGTGCTTTCAGACCTGCATGAATGCTAGAAGTAGCTACAAAACCACTCAAGCTTGTAGGAATTGGAAGAGCAGAAGCGTGAGGGGCACAAGCAGCTGCTATTTGAGGAAGATTTGATCTTGATGACCCAGTAAGTAGTGACTTCTCTTCTTTTGAAAAAAACACATGTTGTTGATCCATCAAAATCAACTTGTCTCAATATATCTTGATCCATCAAGATATATTGTTTTGATCATATTCCTACATATTCAACAGTTTACAGTTTTCATTGCTCACTCCTATACACTTCCACATGAAATAAATGATGTTACATATATAGCTTATTGGTTCTGTCTACCAGAATCGCTCTGCCTTGAAAAATAGCCAAGCTCTCATTCTGTTTCTTATATTCGCACCTTGTACATTATTGCATAATTATCGTGCACAAGTGAAGTGTGGAGACTCAAAACTACCATGCATAGTAAACAAAGGTAATTCTGCAAGAAAAACTTACAGATATGATTGATCAAAGCTACAGTCAGAAAAGGCGCACTATTTTCTTATTAATTGAATCGAGAGTTAAACATGAGAAATATTCTAGGATTAAAATTAATATTCTCATATAACTACATTCTATACGTAGTTGTATGGTTGTGCACGAGTGAAGTGTGAAGACTCAAAATTACCATACATATTAAAGAAGGTAATTATGCAAAAAGAAGTTCAACTATGATTGATCAAATCCAAAGTGAGACTGCACTATTTATCTTATTAATTGAATCAGGAGCAGCCTAGGAGAAAGGCTAAATGATTAAAATTAAATAGTATAAAGTAATGTATGCAGTGCCATGACAAAAGGAAATACTGAAATCCTGAATGAAGGATATAGAAGCAATAATCCATGACAAACTGCACAAACTATGAACAACTAATTTAAAACATATTTTTTTTGTAAAAGATGATAAAATTATGGTACTATTTTCAATATAACACAAATCGCCCGAATAAACAAACTTCAAAATGAAACCAGTTCCATTCTTACAATTTCTTAAAGACATAACATATACATCCAGGATGTTTCATTTTGAAAGTTTGGGAGTATATCCAAGTGCTCTGGCCGGATGAACTGTTGTACCAGGCTAATTTTTTTTAACGTTCTTGGTCATGCTTTGCATCCTCAGGGACTGACGCAATAGCATGATTGAATAATTTAGTCATCAGATACTTCTCTAAACCCTGTAGAAAAGCATCAAACCACTTAGTCAAGCAAAAAAATTACAAAGAAAAGAACATTGCTATAGTTTTTAGTGCATCAATTGCTGAAAATTGTTCATATTTTTTTGTTTAGAGGCAGAGGATCCAAATTCATCAGCATGCCTTGAATATGATTTATTAGTGAAATCCATTTAGATTCCTGAAGACCTAGAAAACAAAGATACGCGTCACAAGCAACATGGCCCAAATTTTCTATATACAGTAATGAATTAGGAAGTAGATTTCATCCAATCAGTAGAAAACTCTGAATTTGAACAGATGAAAAGCTAAAACACTAACATAATCTTAGACCTGAATGATTTCTTTTTTCTCTTCCAAAATTGTATTTCTTTCTCAGGTGATCTAATCTGTACCATATCCAAGTAAAGAAAGTTAGATATGTTACAAAAGAAGCCTAATTTAAGCAACAACCATCAGTTCCCACTTATAGACAAGTCATTGAACTCTTTATTGATTTTTAAAGAGCGTCAGAAAAGAAGTTCCAGAATTCCAATTGAAAAGCTAACAAATAAATCTCAACACTCAATCCAAACTAATCCATATAAGGCATTATCTAGAAAGTTCATAGGGATTAAAAATCTCTCTGTACAGAGTCAAAGACCATCTTGTAGTTCACTTGCGGCTTATGGATAAGTCACCAGTCTGCATAAAAACTGTTCACGAGAACTTTTTCTTCACAGATAGGGCCTATCTGAATATTTGAAGTTTATTTGCCAGGGACCTTTCTCAACTGCTAGTTTTCCACTGGGACAGGTAAAACCTACAAATCCAGTTATTTCCAAGTTTGTAATCCTCCTCAGTTATGTATTGAAAACCAAAGGCTAGAGGAATTGGCCTTGAAGCAATTACAGTAACTGATACCTTTGAAACCTTCAATGCCAAAGACTATAGGGTTTGGGTCATCTGAGAGGTTGAAGCTGAAAATGCTTAGGACTGACACTGCACTACAAGTGTTAAGGTTGGACAACAGGTTATTTCTCCAAACAGAGCAACTGGGTGAACTGAACCTCCCAAGGTGCAATCTAATTTAGCTTCCTTATTAAAAATTTAATCGAAGTCTTTTGATGGCCTAGGACATTGGCTTTTATCTTTCTTAGCTTGACAAATACATAAAGTTCTCTCAATCACTGAGAACTCAAATGATTAACATCATTTTTATCTTACAAGAGTCTATATATATGATTTATAGTTGTTTGAAAAATGGACCAAAAATAGGAAATAGAATAGGAGTTCTAAAGGAATTCTTAGCTAATGCCCCATATAGTGTAGTGTCCAATGTCTTCCTTGTTGAGAAGGACCAAAAATAGAGCAGGACATAATTTCAAATTGAAACTCTAATGCTCCCTCCCATCTAGGAATAAATACAATGAAGAATAGTATAAAAGGTACAGATGCATAGAAAATTATAGGCTCAAAATTGTAGGGAAAGGAGGAACTAACTGGATACTCATTGGCACAAGTGGCCTTATAGAAGTCATATGCATGATCCACAAGGATTCCCCTACGTTTTCTGTCAACTTCCAGAGGACCTTTAGGTCCTATCACATAGCAATTTAATAGTTGCTCCTCTTGTAGGCTGACCTGATCCTTCAGCATAGACCTTAAAAAAGAAAATAATGTCAATCCATGCATGTAAAATCAACTTTGACAATACAATCCCAACAATACATATCCATATTGTATTCAAAATCTTTTCTTAAAAAAGACTTTGTTGGATAATGAAAGGCCATGAAATGAATACAAATATTGATTAGATTGGTAGTTCTGTGATCATAAAATATTAGGATAAATGTTTCCAGAACAAAAGGAATTGCATATTGGTGATGCATGGTCAGAGATTAGTACTATTAATACGGTATGCGTCAGTGCCCTTTGATATCTCAATTGCTTTAGACTCAAAGGAATTTTAAGTTTTTGATGTTTCTAGTAGTTATGGACTGCTCTGATTTTTTATTTTCCTTTTGGTGTATGGGATAGCCCTATGTACCTGGGTAGTTGAGTTTTCTTTAGTATAGTCTATGATGCTCTTATCATCTCACTAGCTGGTTGAGATTAATGGAGTATAGTCTCTCTCTAGGTGTGTGAGTCTGTCTTAAATGCCTCACGGTTCCTTGATTAGTTAATTTTTTTAGCATTTTATGTTTCTAATTAGTTTACTGACTCGTTGAAAATATCAGATTTAAGCCCTGATTTTATATATATTGTGATGCTCTTAATTGCCATAGAGCCCTTACTAGTTGAATTTTGGTGGAGTTTTGTTGTTTGTGCACTTATTCATGGGCAGATTAGTTTATTGATTATATGGTATTATTTTCTATTATGGTTGCTCAGTCCAGTTTGCAAATCTTACATGCATTCTACAAATTGATCCCTCACAGAAAAAAGTTATTTGGGAAATTATTTAACTAATTCCAAATTTATCAACTTTGCTTGGTATATAGATCAGACAAGAGGGAAGAATAAACAAAATTATTACTGAAATGGATGTACGTGCACTAGAATGAATAAACAAAACATTAAACAAGAATGGATGCATGTGTTGATAGCAAGGTAAGTGCCAGGTAAGCAAGAATGGTGGCATTAAGTTCTAATAGCACATGCTGGAGTGCGTGAGCTTTCAAAAAGCCAGTGCAAGTGAGTGGAGGCCTGCAAGAACTGAGGTCACACAAGTGAAGACATGGAGAAGGCTCATGCATAAACAAGGCGGCGCGTGAGAGGCATGGGGAGATACCAAGTAAGGGGCTACAAATCAATTTGAAGGATGCCAGTCATTTTATAGTAGTGCGCATTGCATTTAGAGATGTGCGTGAGCCTAGAGATTGGAGGATTCACGCAAAGGGAAGCTCAAAAAAGATATAACAGGGTGCGTGTGACACCAAGGGGCTGCCAATTAGATGAGACAATGCAAGTAGGAGGTGGCTGCACGCTAAGAAGAGGGTCTACGCACAAGAGGAGATTGCGGGAGTCTTGAAAGGGCTACGCACTTAGACAAAAAGGGGAGGCTGCCAGTCATTGTTGGCAGGTTTCATGGAGTTTGAAGGGAAAGTCTGTGTACCAAGCAAATGGGGGCTGCACACTTGGTAAATCAGTGTGCTACACAACTGTAAAAAATACACTAAAGAGGCTGCCTGCGCATGAGAATGGAGGCATGTTTAACAAGAATTTCACATTAGTTTGTATTTATTCAAAAAAATTTGCTTGGTTAGACACAGTCAATATTTTGGATGTGTACAGCCCAAAACAAGACTCTAAAGAGACTTGATAGACAAAGCTTTCAAAGTACTGCAATCAACAATCTACAACCGAAGATTTCGATAATGTATGTAACCCAAAACAAAACTTGTGGGGTTGTGTATTTATCAAAAGACCATTTTCTACAATGCAGCTCAATCCACAAAATACCTAGATGGGAATGATTGGGAGCCCTGCAACAAATAAAATTTTGGCTATTCCTTTCTTGTAATGATTCGATGCACCACAACCCCAAATAAATCTTGTAGGCCTTTTTCCTTGTCATTTAATGATCTTCAAATAAGGACACCCAAAAAGGAAAAAAATTCATTTCAAACTTTTTTTTGCTGACAATTATATAACCCTTTAGATCTATCACATGACTCAAAACCCAATTTTCTACAACTGTTTCTCAATTTGGGCCTACACCATATATATCAAATTATGTCTCTCCCTTTCTTGCACTCATTGTGCACAAATGCAATGCAACAATTATTGTAAAGCTCCTATCTAAATATATTACAATATATTAGGAAAACAATGAAATTCAAAAAAAAATCTAGATTTAGAAAGACGGATGATAAATATTTTCCTATGAAAAACAAAATGAGCTTACAGTCTCAAGCATTGATCTTGCATATGGTCTTGCTTTCAATTTAGACCAATACTCTTCAAAACAACAATTGCAAAGAAGAGCAATAAAATACCTGTCAAATGCTGCAGATAATTTCTTTCGAATAATCGTCCATTTCAATAAGTAGAAAATAACAAACAAAACAAAATTACAAATTTGGGCACAAAGAGATGCAAAAAACATTACAATATAAATACGGAGAAACCTTAAAGCTTACAACATATTCTGGCAAGATGAGTACTCATATGGGTACTCCAGACGATGTAATGCCTTGGATTATTATCACAAGAATGCAGAAAAATAGACCTTTGGAAACAACCATTTCAATCTAAAGTTTAATTTATGATTCAAAAATCTAAAAAACCATGCCAGAATATGTAAAATCTAACTAATGGCTTACAAAGTTAGAACAAAACTTACTAATGGTTAATGATTGTGCATGGCCTGCAAGAAATCTCAAAAAAAGTAAACATGATCAAAACCATAGTCTCCAAACCCTAGCATGGCAGGCACAGAGCATAAGGAAAAGATGAATGAAAATTGAAAGCAAGTTTTGGGGGCCAATTTTGTTTTAAGGTTTTTTACCCGCCAAAGCAAATGAGAAGGCCTTTGTCTTTATGATTTTTATTTTATTTTGACATATCTTAGTAATTTATGTATTAAAATGAAAAAAAAGGTTTTTTTAATTTTAAAAATTTAATTGGTGGACTTTAACTCTATTGAAAAATACATTTTCCTTTGTCTTAATTAACATAATTAAAATTATTTCTATTTTTATTTAAAATATTTAAATAATAATTCAAGTGTTTAAGTCTTAAAAAAATGTCTTGAACTAGTTTCTTATATGGCTTATCATTCAACTAAATGTCTTGCATTGTCTAACTTTGATACATTAACAAAAGTTGTAGCTTATTTATCTATAAATTTATAATATATTTATTAAAGTGAATTATTAGTGAAGGATTGGAACAACTTGAATGATATGTTATTTTCATATTTTCATTTGAGAAATCCATAAATGTCTAAGATGGGAAATCTAATTGCAAGCTTACGAAATTATTTTATTTTTATGACTTGAATTGATATTGTACCTTATAATAAATAATATTATGACTAATTACCATTTTATTAACAACTAGATACTAGTATATGTTTCTAGCTATATTAACTAACAATATTAACTAACATTAAAATTAAATGTGCTTACCTCTTAGCATATCTTATCCAAGGTCTAGAGTCTTGCTACCTTCTAACTGTGGCAGGGTTGAGGTGTTAAAGGCTTGGAGCCCAAAAATATGGAAAACATTTGCCACCACTTGGGATCTATTATGTTTATATAATCTATGTAAATTGAATCTAAATGCTTCTAGAAATAGCTACTTGACCTTACATTTTTAAGGTATCACTTCTACAAATAATTACTTTTACAAACATTACGTTTCTACAATCCATGTAAGTTTAATCTAATTGCTTCTAGAAATAACTACTTGGCCTTTTGAAATGGAACTGTTTACAAGATATCCCTCAAAATGTAATTGGATTATTTAAGTCATATTTATTAGTGAATTTGACAATAATTTCTCTTTGATATATTTGATATGCTAGCACAACAACAAAATCAAACTTGTTTTACATTATAGTTAAAACCATTAATAATTCATTAACATAAAGAGTAATAGAATTAAAGTTAGAGAATGTGAATCTCAATTTTTTCTATAAAATATGTGAAGGCCTTAAGACTACACCTAGAGGAAATAACTTCCATGCAATAGGTATTTTTAGTGCACCAAGCAACTTGGTGACCAAATGGGTCACTTAGGTATAGGGTCCCATGAGGGGGGCTTAAGCTCTCTGGATTATGATCAAATTTTAAAAATAAAAGAGTAAAGGAGTAATAGTCATTTAATTAGTCATTTATTTAGTCATTTTTATTTTCTAACCAATTATTTAGTGTCATTTTACCTTATGACCAAATTAGTTATTTATTTGGTCATTTATACTTGTGAATTATAAAAAATTAGTAGAATTTGATCATTTTTAGTCATGTGACTAAAAATTTTAGTCGCATGACTAAACATTTTATTCACGTAATCATTTATTTTCCAAAATCTACTATAATTCTAATTGCAAAATGCTTAGATGAATTTTAAATATAGTTACCATTTAGAGATATTGGCAAATAGTGGCTAGAATAATGTTCACACAATAAGTCTATTGGCGAACACACATTATTGTTGAAATGCAACTTCTAAGAATATAAGTATATGATATTATCAAATGTCAATATGTAAAGGAGTATTAATCATCTATTTAGTCATTTTTATTAGGGTAACTAATTATCTAGTCATTTTAGTTGTGATTTTACCCGATGACCAAATTGGTCATTTATTTAGTCATTTATATTTGTAGAACGTGATCAGTTTTTAGTCATGTGACTAAAATGTTTAGTCACATGACTAAAAAAAATGGTAGAACATGATCAGTTTAGTGATGTGACTAAAATCTTTAGTCACTTGGTCATTTATTTGCCAAATTCTAGTAGTGTAGCTGTGAAATCATGGGAGAAGGGCTTAACCACAAAGAGCCGAAGGATTGTGTCAAATGGAGAAAAATGTTGGAAGCCTGGGATATTCTTACGAAGGGGCCCGTCTTATCACCTACATGGAAATATTGCATGGGGTGAAAGATAGTGCTACCAAATTATTTGTTGATTCCTAGAAAGATGGGGTTGTTACTATAGCAGGCATCAATGTGAGCATCACGAAGGATTTCATTGTTGAAATCTCTGGGCTTAGCATGAAGGGCATCAAATTCTTCCATGATAGTAAGGTGTCACAAAAGGCTATTCAGCACTTTCCCAAGAGTAAGGAGGAGAAAAAAGCCTGGTGAAAGAGTCTGGAGGGTGCTATGATGTGGCCTCCTTCAAAGAAATTTGGGCTACTCTTATGATGGTGGTCATGAAGTATGTCACCTTGGATGGTAGGTTGAAAAGAGTCCATTCTTACCACTTTGTTTTGCTTTGTCATTTTCGGCATAAAATTAGGGTGTCCATGCCTTTCTACATTCTTCATGAAGGGTTGATTCTCTTAATTATTGAACACATAAAGAAGATGGCTAGTGTTAGCCCTGTCATTACCCCCTCTAAATCTGGTTCGGGTAAAAAAATAATTAGGGATGTGAATGTGAAAGAAGAGAGTTCTATTGGTAAAAAATTAAAAAAGGATAAGGAGGCTACCATGGATATGGACACCTCTGCTGACAGTGTGGAAGGCTATGATAATATGGATGATTCCACTAAGGAAGATAGTTACTCTTCTTCCTCGGTCTCGAATTCAGCTTCGGAGGAAAATGACAACATCGATGATGAGGTTATGGGTGCTATGGACAAGGGTAAAACCTCAGGTAGCAAGAAGAACAAAGAGGATAAGAAGAAGGAGGAGGATGTGGGAGGCCAGAAAGTGCCAGTTCTGGTTGACTATGACAATTCTGAAGATCATGACATGCCTATATCTCAGAAACTGGAAGTGGTTATGGATGTTGGTCAGGATACTCAGAAGGATGTGATGGAGGTGGAGGATACTTCCCCTCCCAAGGAGTGACCTTACCTTAGAGAGAGATAGACAATGCCCCTGGTAGTTCTTGAAACATCCCTCTCATCAAAACTATGGACATGCAGGAAAGAAATGTTCAATTAATGAGGGAAGACATGGACAATAAGATTGACCCCCCCCCCCCCTTTGGGGTTCTCCAAATAACCAAAGCTACTTCCATGTACTCCTTCTGATTAATTAAATGCATGTTCGAGGAGATCAAGAATTTAAACCTTAAGCACCGCTCTATATCGGCTAAGGTGGACTCTCTACAGACTTTGCTGGAGTCTAGCCCTAAAACTATGGTGGACAAGGTTACTAATGATGAGGATAAAAAAGTGCAGGATTTAAATGCTAGAATGGAAACTATGGAGAATACCATGAAAAAACACATGCAAGACTACAACAAATTTATGGGTTCGACTATGGATTGTTTCCTGACCATTAAGGCTAAGCTGGATACTGGCTCCCCCAGTTAAAAACCAGAGGGTATCATTGAGAACCTGGAGGAAGAAGGCCCCAAAAAATGTACCAGATCAGCAAGAAGGAAGAAAATCCATGATAGGATCCAAGAACTCTTTGAGTTCAATGCAGTGATAAAGCAGATATCTGAAGCGAAGCAAGAGGCTGACAAGGCTTGCAAGGAGTTTGTCTAAGGCTCTAGTTTCTAGTTCTAGTGGTCAGTTTTTTTCCTAGTCTCTGGCTTTTGGTTTTTTCTGGGTTTTATTTCTTGTTAATTTTGGCTTTTGCATACTGGTCTCCAATCTTGTCTCTTTTTGGAGTGCTTAAATGTCTATACTTTTTTTCTAGCTTGTAAGGGGTTTCGGGTCCCCGTTCAAACCTATTTTTTCCTACAATCAAAAACTTAGCATTTTAGAAATTTTGTGGATTGCAAGATTTGAAAAATTCAAGGACTAAAAAAGGCAATTATACTTATACTTTCAAACATTAAAATAAATATCTCTCAAAGATTCATTTTCTAAGTAAAGAAATTATAATACAATTTCTTTCTCCATCAAATAAATATCATAAATTACCATCCATAGAAGTGAAAATCTCAACAAAAAGCAATAGCTCATTAATAGATACCAAAATGGTTATAAGTTATTCCCGTTATGGAAAACTTGATGTACCTTTACTTATGTGAAGATTTAAAATTGTCATGACATAGTGAAGTAGATATATTTGAAAAACAATATGTATGAGATCATATGATGTTATTTAGTTAAAATTAATTACAATACCATAGTTAGTATAACTATTATCTATATAGATATTAACCCATGCATTTAATTCATAGTTAGGATCTCTTCCTTACTTATGAAAATGTTATAGCTTTTCTTTTACAACTCAATCTATCAATCTAGTGATTTTTCTATAATTCAACTATATCTTGATTTAAATGACTTATTGCCACCATATTTGAAATTATCCAATAGCATAAATGTTCCCCAAAATCTATGGATGTGTAATGTAATTGAAGTATTGTTGATAAATAGTATGAAAAGCTCATTATGTTTAAGCTTATGTACTTAGTTGAAACTATTACTCAATATAATAACTAATTAAAAGCTATAAGCTTCATAACTACAAACTTATTTAAAGATAGTAAATTAAAAGTCTTGTGAAAAAAATAATAATAATAAATAATTCATGTAAACTACTTTACAAAGGGCATTAAGGGAATATGGTCAAGTGTCATGCCATAATTACAGATATGCACAAAATGAATTTGTGAAATTTAATTACATAATTAGAATTGCACCTTGGTGCAAAACCTAAATCTACTTCTATTTGACAATGATTACTTATTTAGTTAAGAAAATTCATTAAGGATAGGTTATCTCGTGGAATGTAATTAGTGTAAGACTAGCAATTACACCTTAGTGTGCAATGGGTACACCAAAGAGGTATGGAAAGTAAATTAGGAAAAAAATTGTTATATTTTTTTGCATACATCTATATAGTACATGAGCTCAATCACTACATCATTTAGTCAATGATTTTGTTGGTGCAACAAAGGTCTCAATGATGAATGATAGCTTCAAATTAACTATGCATCCACTTACAAGAATCCAAATATGGCTAAACAAATTTTTTGAATGAAAAAGATAATAAGGTTCTATTATTAATAAGATCATGTTATATTTGATGTTATAAATTTAAGGTTATAATTATTACAAAAAACTTATGAATGGGGAAGAAAATAGGGAGAGAGATTTTATTTAGCATTGATCCTTTAATATTGTTTGATAAGATGAATTTAAGGGTGTGCTTCTTTTCAAAAAGTTGCAATTGCAAAAAAAAGAAGTAATTAACAGATTGCCTAAATAGATTTTTTATTGAAAATTATATTTTTAACATTAATTTTATTTAATTCATTTTTATTTTTGAATGTATTAATTTTCATAGCCTAGGGAAGAATGTGGGTGATGTAGCCAATTAATCATAGTTTTCAGCCATAGCGTGGTGGCATTGTGTAGTCAACATGGCTTTAACCAGACAACAACTGTATTTTTGATACACTTCCCTCAATTAATTTGTAGGCTCGATGGTGTTTCATCAAACAAACAATTGAAATAAGTTATGGTTTGGAACTGTTTCATTGTCAATTTTTTGTTTTTTTACCATTTTTTCTAATTCTTAGCCTATGTTTTTGGCTATGGTTTCTATAATATTCATTTGAGAAAAAGAATGTTTTTTGGCCAAGAGTTTCCAACCAAAGAAAGGATTTCTTTTACATATTCCAATTTTCACATATCAACTTTTACATATTTTCTATTATTTTTTTTAGCAACGGTGCATGATACTCCAAGTGGAAATATTAAAACAATTCACCTGTCTACCATATGCTTCCACATTTTTCATACCTTCCTGATTGGGCTGACCACATAATTGCTTGGCCCAGACAAGTGCACTGGGGATAATCTTCTTTCTAAACATTTCATATTTGTAGAGCATTCTTTCCAACAGTTTCTAATAGGGTTTCACAAAGAAAAGCTTGAAGTTTCAAAGAGGAAATGTGATATCCTCCAGACTTTCCCCTCTAGATGTCTAGATGATTACTATAAAAATAAGGTAACCATAAAATCCCAATTCTTATTGCTTTTGTAGAATGTTTAAAACTGTTTAGCCCATTTCAATTTTTATTTTTTATTTTTTTTGATCGGT
>BSBK01010904.1:25000-55157 GCA_027943335.1 Chamaecyparis obtusa
TCTAGGAAATTTTGGTTAGGGTTTAAGGTTGGCTTTAGGGCAACGTTTCTCTCCGGTGTTGGTATTGTTGGTTCTAGGTTCCATGTCAAAACCTTGGTTTTCAATTTGAGGAGTTTTAATACTCAAGTTAACCTATTGATGTGAGACTTTGGCTTGTTTTCTTGGCAGCTAGGGGCTTTAGTGCTTCATCCTTGCTAGTTGTTGATTGTTTTTGGTCTTTAGGCTAGTGGTTTTAAATGTTTACTCTCTAGCAGTGTTTCTTCTTGTTCGGGTTTCCGATTCCTACCTAAATCTTCTTGTAAAGGGTTTCGGGGCCCCTTCAAAACCTTCTTTTGACCTAGTAAAAAATTATCAGTTTCATGATCCATTCTCCTTCATGTATCTACCTTTTGATCATTATTTTCCCAACTAGGGAGAAAATCAAATTTAAAAATTGTTGTGCCTTTTAAGTGGCACAACGTCCTACCACGAATAAAAAGACATGTATACAATCCCCTTTTCTTTTCATGGTGTTTCACTTTAAAATGCCAATTGACAAGTCTATTGTGTCGAGTTTGCATCCTATCAACAAATGATTTCTCAGATGGGCATCTAAGAAGCTATGCATACAACATACAAAATAACATGTAGTGTATATAGTGTTGGTCTATTTCATAGACAACTAATTAATGTTGTGAATAGTTAAGAAAAATACATGGGTATGATGATCTCAATCATCTTGTATCCTGAAGTGGCACTATATGAAACTTGGGGATATAGACAGTCGAAAGGTGCATAATTCCAATGACGCACCATTTTGCAGTTGTAACTTTGAAAAAGGTTATAGTAAAAAGAAGCCTAAAAGTGATGAACAAAGGAGATATGGTATCATCTTGCACCCATCTCCCCTTTTTGATTGCTTATTTTTTCTCTTTGTCATGTCGGCTCTGTCTAGAATTGTATTCAATGTTAGAATAAAGTCAAGGATTAGTGGAAGATATTAAAAGAAGTCCTTGATTCACTCACGCAGTTAGAATTGATTTAATGCATCCACATAATAGGCTTTGGTATAAAGTAAAAGTAGTTAAATAATGAGTGGATCAAATGAATGTAATTATCTTGCATCCTTAAGGAGGAGTAAAAATTGTCCATCTCTCATTCTAGGTCATTCATTCCATATATAAAATGTCTTTGGGGTAATAATTATCTTAATAGCAATTTCACCTTAGTGTGTAATGGGTACACTGAAAAGGTATTGAAAGCATAAAAAAATTTGGCGTACCTTTTTCATAAGGAGAGCATGAGGGAAAGATAGAGAGAGGAGATAGATAGAGATAGGTATGGGTAAGGAGAAATAGATGAGTGAGTGCCTATGAGTGAGTTAGAGATATATAGAGATACATACATGGAGGGACAAACTAGAGTTTTGTGTATAAGAGAGGGGGAAGGGAGAGAAGTGGAGGGATAGGGGCTGAGAGAAAGATGGAGAGATAGAGATATCACCTTTTTTGTCTCAAAATTCTTTTGACTTAAATATGATTTCCTAATTAAAATTTATGATAAATATACAAGGCAATTAAATTCTTCTCTATCTACTTAAAATTAATCACTATTCAAAATAAAAATATAAATAAAATATAAAATCAAAGAAAAAGCATTTCAATTATTGCTAAAATAAAGTGTGCATTATATTTTATATAATATGCAATAATGAATATAATGTTATGATATCATTAAATTTAGCAATACATTTAAAACATAAATATAAAACATATAATTTATTTAATATTTTAATTAATATTGTATGTAAAAATTAAATTTATATTGATTATATATTATATTATAGATAATCTATAATTTTATAATATTTTAAATATTTTTTAATTAGAATTTATATTGTATAGTAACTATATAATTAAATATAATGAAAGGGGGATTGTTGCTAGGTAAATATTTGGGAATCCCTCTTTTCAATGGTGTTTGGAAGGCGAACATTTGGAAAGACTTGGTTGACAATTGTTGTAGTATGATGGAAGGATGCAAAATTCAATGGCTCTCATCTGTTGGATGTCTTCTAATGCTAAATATGGTAATTTCTACCATTCCTATGTTTTCAATGATGTGTCTTAGAATCCCTAAGAAGGTAATAAAGGAGATTGGACAAAGAATGATAATTTTTTTTGGAATTGTGCTAATGAGAAAGATAAGGTACCCTTACTGGAATGGGATTAAGTGTATATGAGTAAACAAAAAGGGGGGGCTGGTCTTAGGGATTGGAGTTTAATGAATGAGGCTTTTGGAGAAAAGTTAGTTTGGGAGATGTACTCTCATCCTGATCATCCCTGGGTAAAAATATTGAGAGAAAAGTATCTTGAATCCATGGATAATTCTAGGATTTTTACAATTTGAAATCTGCCACCAAGTTCAGAGATTTGGAATTTCATAGTTTCATGTAGGTAGGTTATAGTTGAGTATCTTTCTTGGCAAGTGGGAAATGGACTACAAGCAAAGTTTTGGGAGGATTCTTGGGATGGTCATTCAAATTTGGTGGACATAGGAAAAGTTGATGACATTAGTAAATGGTGTTTGACAAACTGGGTCCTTATGTGCATGATTATGTACAAGTGATATATGGTCAATGGGACAAGGAATGGAGTTGGAAATATGTATAGAGAATTAATCTTGAGAAGCACCAAAAGGAAACAATGATGTAAATTTTTATGTCAAGAAGGATAGTACTAACTATGTGATCAAAAGTGTGACACACTTCTATAAACCATTACACTTGAGAGAATCTATGGAAGAGGATATCTCAAGAAGTGGCTCATAGCTTCCTAGTTGAATCAAGTTTAATCCTTCTCATGATGCACATAAAATTGGCATAGAGGATTGCTCACTTGAATACTTGAAAATGGAAGTGTCAAAGCTAAGAATGAACCTAAGAATGCAAGATTTAAGTTATAACGAGATGTTAAGCTAATATGTTTGCAAAAAATTAGTATTCTAGAATGAAAATAAAGAAGCTATACTATTGAATCAATGCAAGAAAGGGAAGTAGATTAACAATGCAAGATTAAACTAGAAATGAGGCTTGAGGTAGGAAATGAGAGAAACTAAGAGCTAAGAATTTAAACTAGCTAAAGTAATCTAAGAATTCAAGAGAGCTATAAATTAAGATGCAAGACAATGAGATGCAACCTTTAGTATGCAAGATAATGGACCCTTGAGCAAAGGAAGAGCTTCCTTTTAAAGGAATTCCCTCAAGAATGAAGGGTAGAGATTAAGAGACAAAAGAATGGGTGATTGAGATGAAGAGGCAAAAGGAGAGGCAAGCAGATGCAAGGTTAGGTAGAGATGAGTGGTGAGGATTAAGAGGCAAAAGGAAATGTTAGGTAGAATAAGACAAAATAATATATTTGAAAGCATAAATCTCTTTTAATTGCAAGTAATGAAGGCCAAAGCAAGAAAAAAATGATAGGGTTAGTAATCAACTATGTCAAAAGATTTGGAATTTTGATTTCGATCCAAAAAATAGGATCAAGAACAAAGATTTTCAGTTGAATACTTCATTAGAGATAAATGAAAGATGAAAAGAAATAATAGCTCACGGGAACCAGAAATGCAAAACTAAATGTAGTCGTAGAACAAAATGCAGCCTAAGATGCGAGAGTAGTCAAGTCATTGATATTGTAACCGTTATTTTTCATTATTTGAGCATTTGGGACATCAAGGGTCAGTACAACCTTCACAAGTATGAGAGGAACCATGAAAATATGAATACGACCTTGGGTGGTCCCACAATAGTGTGTCCCACTTTTTGGCCAACTTTGACACAAAAATCAACATTCTACAAAAAAAACTTCACTTTCGAACACCTGTTGCCGTGAAACTATTAGGAATTTGAAGATGATGTAAACTAGAGTCTTTTAGAATTTTATCTCTAGTTTATAAATATATTTTTTAAAAAGAAATTAAAATTCATTTAAATTCATTTTTCCTTCTCCTTCGAAAATTGGTTTGTGTGAGAAACTGTGTTTTAAGGAGTTACTGTCACTGAGATCAACATAAAGTTTTTTTAAAATATGATAATGATGTAATTATTTTAAGGTTATATTTGTAACTTCAATATCTAAAGAATGCATATGGTTTCATTCATCTTTAGTTAATATTCCATAGTTTATTAATTTCTAAAGTGACAGTAACTGTAATTTAGACATAACGTCACTTGGATTCCTCTAACTTGATCTGTGTAAATTGAAATTCATTTTTTCTTTTTTTTTTATAGAAAGGTAACACACAATAGTATTTTCCTACATATTTTTCATAATTTTTTTTTGTAATTTACTATTTTTCCCAAAGTCTTGAAGAGACAAGTTTTTGAATAACCAAACAACCTATGTTTAGTTAAAGTAATATTTAAAAGTGATAATGAACTCAATATGTATTAAAATTATATTCATTAGAAAGCTTTTTCTGAATAGCATCATACTAAATAGATAGGTTTTTCAAATAGATTCATTTGATCTACCAAAACATAAAGTCAAAGTGATTTTTTGTCAGCATTTTAATAGGTGCGGAGGAGACTCCATTGTAGGTATGAATGAGGAGTATAGATGTTATATCAATTTTTTTTTAATCTAAGAGGCTTTTAGCTAACCATTTGTAATTAATTCCTTCAAATGGAACATATCAAGGCTTAAATCATCATATTTTATTAAAAATATGTCATTTCAGCAAAAATCAGCATGTCTAAAAAGGTGGGACACACTATTGTGGGACCACCCCCCTATTAGATAAGATGTAGGAAACACACGTAAGCATTGAGACATAAACATCTTGAGATGACCTGAACAAGGTTTCCAAATTAATATTGTAAGAAAAAACTCATACCGAGGCACAAGATGCCAAGATAACCATGAGTGTTCTCGTACATGCTACACACAAGCAACATACAAGGAGATAATTCCAACCTCACCTAAGTGTTCGAATAAAGAGGGTCGAGGTATGTGTGGTGTTCCAATCATGATGGAGGATCTTACCGCAGGCACCTAGTTTATTAGAAAACTTAAGATTATTCAAATCATGCCACATGCATATAAAAAAAACATGTTATGCCCCCATTATGAATCTCTAGTCAAGAAGACATCGTTGGGCGACCTTAGAAGACATAAAAAGAAAAAATCAATGATAATAGACAACACACAAGAAAATATTTTATCATATCTTATTCATTTCAGTTTTCTAAGTTGTAGTGTTGCATTAGGTGTTTAAGTAACACCTTTGTGCTAGTGTCAAAGTGCAAGTGTGTGATAGGTAGTGCAAGATTCAATATGTGTTGAGGAACATAGTGATGTCCATATTGGTAGTGTTAAGAAACAATGGTTTAAATAGGGTGTTGAGAAACACTAAGAGATGTGTCAGTGATAAATTGTCCATCAAGAAGGACTGATTGTAATGCACCTGCCAGGGAACCCAAGATAAATTAACCTAAACATACAACTAAGTATATCTTCATTAAATAACATGCAATTGAATATATCATTCCTAACTAACATGCCACTATATATATCTTCCTTAAATAACTTGCAACTAAATCTATGAGGGGGTTGTAGGTATTATTTTCAATTATGTCTATCAGGTTTTGGAGGACCTTTTGGATGAATTGGAAGATTTTTGGAAATCTTGGTTTTGGTGTGCATTGTTTTGAGATTGTTTGAAAGCTTAGATTTTGAAGGTTGGACTAGATCTTTCTTGGATTTGAATTTTTCAGACGTTGGTTGAGGTAGGGTTTGAAACCCTCATTTTGTAAAATTCTTATTTTAGAAATATTATATGCTTCATGTTTGGGATTGATTATGTGAATGATTGGGAACTGGTTTATGTTTGAAATTAATTTATTTTTTTTGCAAAATTTTGGATTAGTTGATGTTAAATTGGATAGAAGTTGGCATTCAGTTTTGTGGTTTGAAAACCTAGGATAAAATTTTAAGAAATTGTGTGAATTTTCTCAGTTAGGGTATTCGCCCAGAAAAGATTGATATTTTGTTCTCAATATGTTTTCTATAGAAAATTAAATTTTAAATTGCATGTGAAATCATATTCAAAAGAAATTAGTTTTGTCTGAAACCCTAGTTTTTCATTAAAGAAATCTATTTAGAAAATATATATGTGTGTGTTTAAAAAAAAGGGGTTTTTGTTATTTGAATTTATTATTTTTATTATTTATTAATTTTTTGATTTAAAATTGTATATATAAAAGTTAATTCATAAATAATTACTGACTGATTTTTTTACATTTGGGTTTAATATTAATGTTTTCATTTATATTTATATTTAGAAAATTAATAACATTATTTTATTATTAAATGCATGGTGTTTTGATATGCATGGGGATTTTAGTTAAATACTTATTTAAAAAGTATATATGCATGTGTTAGAATAACTAAGAGGGGGGGGAATCAGTTATCCTGTGTCCCAATTCCAGATGTATAAACCAAAACAATTATATTACTTTTGTACATCGGTAAACATAAATTACTTCCACTATTTGTGTATTTACTGATTTGTAGTCAAAACTTTATAGTAATTACCGATCAAATCTAACATTTAATATGCAAAGTATGATAACAAACAAATATCACAATCAACACATAACACAAGAGATTTAACGTGGAAACCCTGTGAAGGGAAAAACCACCTGGGACCAGCAACCCAAAATTGTTCACTCTTCTAAAGTGAGGTCGGTGAAGACCCAACCCTGTTAAAGGTTTACAAACACACTGTTAGGTGTGACCTTGTTAGAGGATTTTAGACCAGAAGTTATCATCTAACCAGTAGTCACTCTAGGGTTGACAGGATAAAAATGTTCACCCTATGAATGAAACATCAAAAGACTTTCATAGTCCACTTGGTTAAGAGATTTAACTATGTACAATGGTTAAATGTGTAACAGTAGATGATCTACCTAAATACAACTTCAATTTGTATTTAACAGATCAATGTTCAGCTCATTAAATATTTTTGACCAATATAACACTTCAGATTCAATACTATATCAACTTACTGTTTGTTGGTAATAACTCTTTGTAGCTTGGTAACTATTCTGCAGCTCTGTTCTTATTAACCAGTATGATCAAAAAAAATTCACGTGATTATTCTACAGTTTTTGAACTTCTTCTAGCATCTTTTCATAATGAAACCAATGTCTCTTATATAGATGAGTAAATCATTTTCTTTTCCTCCATCATATTTTTCCGCTTAATCATATTCATAGATTTTTTTGCTTTGAGCTCCCTCAACTGATGTGTCAGTAGCGCCTTTCAATCTACTTCATTAGATCTTTTTTTTAATTTATGTTAGCTGTCAATCTTTATAACAAACATTATATGTTACCTCGATTTCATGCACTTTATAGCTCATCACTTTATCGGCTAAACTGATCATTTAATTCCTTTATGTTTTGCTTAGTTAACAAAAAAATTGCATCAGTGAACACTGCTCAGTTAATACTGTGCTTGGTATACACTACACTTTGCTTCATTTACCGACAACACTGCTTTGTGTCTTTCAGCTCTATTCTTCATCATAGATGAATGCAACATAATAAAGTCAATTCCATCAAGTCATAGACTCATCAACAAGTTACTTAGTGTATTCCTTATCCTCATCTATCATATACATCTTCTTTATGTAGATATTTATGTTCATCTCTTTCACCTTCCTTCAGATGTGTTGGTATAGTAACTTACAAGATAAGTATTGTCAAGCTAGTTGACATCAATGACAACATAATGCTGATTTAATCATCTTGCATTATCTAATCATCAACTCCTTAGTAATCTTGAATTACAGATTCTTCATTTTGATTCTAAATCAGTTGTAGTTCATCAATCTCTCCCTTTGGCATTGATGGCTACTCAAGTAATATGAAATGTACCATACACATACCAAACATGTCTTCTACAACTTTGTGATCAAATTATGTGTAGTGTAAGCTCTCTCTAGCTTAATATGTTTAATCACTACGTTACTCAAACAACATTATAAAATATAGCTTTGTCATTCTGTAGATATAACCTTTTTAGTTCTCAAGTTCCTTTTAGATTAACTCTCCCTTAGATAATTCTCATCGGTGTATGTCTCCTTTCCTTTTCATCATATTATTTATCTCTCCCTTTGACAATAATGCCAAAGAAACAAATAAATAATCAGCTCTTGTAGTAGCTACGTAACTCTTTGTTGTCCATTACTTCCTCTGTATCTGAGTATACTGATATCCCAATCTATTTCAGTTCTTCAAACTTAATCACAACCTTGAACAAATTTCAAAGTGTGAACTATGTTACATCAACATGGATGATCTTCTGATAAGATTAGGCTGATGCAACATCTAGATCGCATTAGTGACCGATAGACAGTGGACAGACCCCAAGTCTAGTCCTCAAATATTCAAATGTGTCCTTCGGTAGAGGCTTTGTAAAAATATCTGCAAGTTGTTCTTTAGATGTAACAAATTCTAACTTTACTTGCTTCTCTTGCACTTGTTCTCTTAAGTAGTGATACTTAATTGATATATGCTTTGTCTTTGAGTGCATCAGAGGATTCTTTGAAATATTATTTGCACTTGTGTTGTCATAGTATATGATCGCTGGGTCAGTGATTATCTTATTCATTCCTTCCAAAACTTACTTGATATATGTAATGTTTGAGCAATTAGTAGTAGCAACAACATACTCTGCTTCAACTATAGACTGAGAAATACAAGCCTACTTTTTACTTGTCCATGTTACAAGTCTTTCACAAAAGAAAAATGCTCCTCTGCTTGTACCTTTTCTGTCATCCACATTTTCAGCCCAATTAGCATTGGTGTAAACTTTTAGATCAAACTTACCTTCCTTAGGATACCATAATCCATAATCCTCTATCTTTTTCAAATATCTTAAGATTCTTTTATTAGCAATCATGTGTGATTCTCTAGGATTAGCAGAATATCTAGCAACCATTCCCACAGCATGTTCTATATCTGGTCTAGTGTGAACTACATACATGAGCTTACCAATCATAGATAGGTAAAGTGTCTAGTTTAGCTCTGTAGTTTCATCTTCCTTTGTCAATTTACTTCCAGTAGCCATCGGTATTCCCATAGGTTTAGCATCTTCCATGCCAAATGTCTTCAAGACTTCCTTTATGTACTTGGACTATGTGATGAATATCCCATCACTCTGTTGTATCACTTGTAATCTGAGAAAGAATTTAATCTCTCTGAACATAGACATTTCAAACTCATTCCTCATGTCATCAGAAAAAGATTTGCATACATGATCTTGACATCCAAAAATAATATCATCAACAAAAATTTCAGCAATAATAATAGTGTCATCAGTATCACCTTTCATGTGCAAATTGATGTTCTCACTAGTTCTTACAAATCCAATACTTAACAAGTAAGTATGCAGTCTTTCATACCATGCTATTGGTGCTTTCTTCAAACCATAAAAAGCTTTGTGTAATCTACATACCATATTTATGTTGTCTGGATCAACAAATCCTTCAGGTTGTTCTATGTAGACCTCTTCTTCAAGTATATCATTCAGAAATGCTGATTTCACATCCATTTGATAAACCTTAAATTTCTTTTGTACAGCATATGAAAGTAAAATTCTAACTCCTTCCAATCTAACAATAGGTGCAAATGTCTCACCATAGTCATTGCCTTCTTTTTGTGCATATCCCTTGCATACCAATCTCGCTTTATTTCTTGTCACTTAACCATTTTCATTCATTTTGTTTCTGAATATCCATTTAGTACCGATGACATTCTTATCTTTAGGTCAGGGTACTAAGGACCAAGTTTTTTTTTTCTCTATTTGTTCTATTTCCTCTTTCATTGCATTAACCCATTCTTCATTTTCCAAAGCAACTTTCACATTCTTTGGTTCAAATTCACAAACTAAGCATGTACTTTGTCTTGTTTTGCTTCTAGTCTGCATTCCATCTTGTTTGTTTCCAATAATTTGTGTCTCAGGATGATGTCTTCTAACAAAACTAGCCAGTACTCAGTTTCATCTTTCTTGTTCATCCTGTTCAGGTTCATTTGCTTGCTCAGTAGCATCATCTTGTTTGTCTGTTTCCCTTTCCTATTACTCGGGGTTATTTTCTTGCTGACCGGTTATCATAGGTTACGACTTCGGTAGGTAGTCAGGAAGTTCAATGTAAGTGAATCTACCATAGTCTTCTAATTCCTTTCTTTCTTCTATGTACTTGTCATCAAACTCATCAACATGAACATTAGTACTTTCAATCATCTTATTTGTAACCTTTTCAGACATTTGTATGCTTTACTCTTAGTAGAATATCCTAAGAATATTCCTTCATCACCTTTAGAATCAAATTTCCCATTTCTCTCATCTTTCGAAATAAAGCATTTGCTTCCAAAAATTCTAAAATAACTTACATTAGGTTTGTGTCCAAACCATAGCTCATAAGATGTCCGGTTGGTGTCCTTCTTCAGTTGTACTCGGTTAAGCACATATACACTTGTTCTGATAGCTTCCCTCCAATATGTCTGAGCAACATTCTTCTGTATCATCAATGTTCTAGCATAATCAATGATTGACCTGTTCCTTCTTTCAGCAATCCTAGTCTGTTGAGGTGTCCTCAGTGCAGAGACCTATCTTTTAATACCATTCTCATTACAGAAATTAGTAAATTCATCAGAGATAAATTCACCTCCTCTATTAGATCTTAAGCATTTGATTTCTTTTCCAGTCTCTTTTTCTACCTTTGCCTTATACCATTTAAACAACTTAAAAGCTTCAGATTTCTCTTTCAGGAACATAACAATCATTAGTCTAGTGTAGTCATCAACAAAAAGAATAAAGTATCTATCACCATAATAGCTCTGAGTTCTCATAGGACCACATAGGTCGGTATGAACCAATTCAAGTATCTTCTTTATTGAGTTGTCTTTGTTTTTAAAACTGGACTTAGTCATCTTACCTTTCTAACATTCATGACAAATAGCATGATCCAATTTTAACAAGTTAAGCAATCCTCTAACTCTCTTCTTCTTACTAATCTTGACCATGTTATCAAAATTCACATGACATAACCTCTTATGCCACAACCATGCATTGTCATCTTTCATTAATAAACAAGAAGATTGATCAATATCAATATAAAATAGATTACCTCTGGATTGTGTACTGGTTCCAACAAGTCTTCCTCCATCATCATAAATTCTTACCTTTCTGCTCTCAAAATCAAGTTAGTGGCCTGAGTTGTTCAGTGGTGCCACACTTATCAAATTGTAGTTCAGTCCACCTACCCAATATACATTCTCACATTTTATTCTCTCATTAATCATCAATGAACCTTTACCTCTCACCATACAAGGTGCATCATTTCCCATCCTTACAGATCCGCCATCATATTCATCAATTAGATCAAATTTCTCTATATCCCCAATCATATGATGTGTGCAGCCACTATCTATGATCCATGTATCATTTCTGCTTACTTTAGAGATCAATGTTGTCTCCTCATGTTTCTCTTTTTCTTTTGAATCATCCTTCATAGCAACAAATACTACTTCTACATCATCATCAGTGTCAGATTTAGATTCAAATTCTTCGGCTATGTAACATACCTTTTTCCCTTTGTCATAGCTATCTCGGTTATGTCTATTGTTGTGTCGGTAGCCTCTATTGACTCTTCTCCCATAGCTTCCTTCAGATCAATCTTTGGATCTATCATCATCTTTCTTGTTCATACATCTAGCAGCAATGTGGCCAACTTCTTTACAATTGAAACATGCTAGAGGTAACTTGCCTCTATACCTTCCTTTACCTTTGGGTAATCTTCTGGCCATAAGAGCTTCAAGCTCATTAAGTTCATCATCAGTAATAACTTTTTGTATCTTGGTAACTATTTTGCAGCTTGGTTCTTATTAACCAGTATTATCAGAAAAACTTCTCCATGTGATTATTCTGCAGTTTCTTCTTCTTCCGGCATCTTTTCATAATGAAACCGATGTCTCTTATATAGACGAGTAAATCATTTTCTTTTCCTCCATCAAATTTTGCTGCTTAATCATATGCATAGATTTTTCCACTTTGAGCTCCCTCGGCTGATGTGTCAGTAACACATTTCAATATGCTCCGTTAAATCCTTTTTTTGATTTATGTTATCTGTCGATCTTTATAACAAACATTATCTGTTACCTCAATTTCACGCACTTTACAGCTCATCACCTTATCAGCTAAACTAATCATTTAATTCTTTTCTATTTTGCTTAGTTAACAAAGAAATGCATCAGTGAACACTGCTCAGTTAATACTACGCTCGATATACACTACACTTCGTCGATGTATACTAGAATTGCTTCATTTACCGACAACACTACTTTGTGTCTTCTAGCTCTATTCTTCATCATAGATGAATGCAACATAATAAAGTCAATTCCATCAAGTCATAGACTCATCAACAAGTTACTTTGTGTATTCTTTATCCTCATCTGTCATATACATCTTCCTTATGTAGATATTTATGTTCATCATCTCTTTCACCTTCCTTTAGATGTGTCGGTATAGTAACTTACAAGATAAGTATTGTCAAGCCAGTTGACAACAATGACAACATAATACTGATTTAATCATCTTACATTATCTAGTCATCAACTCCTTAGTAAACTTGAATTACAGATTCTTCATTCTGATTCTAAATCAGTTGTAGTTCATCAGCATGAGATTTTATTTTAAATATTATATATAGTTATGTATGAAACATTTATATGAATTCTCTTTGGACATTAATAAAAAAGATGACTGTTTTAGTCAACTGGAATTTATAAATTGGTTTTGGGTACTTTTTGCATGTTTTGAGACTTTGATTGATTATAATTGAGGAACTACATTGGCTAAATTGGAAATTGTATACCAGAGGCTCTAGGGTATTTTTGGAATGCACAAGTTACTTTTTGTAATCTTTCTTTTAATCTTAATTTTGAAGTAATCTTTTATATGATATGTGGTCACCTTGTAATTTTATCATGTGGTATGAAGGTTGTCTTGTATGGCTATGTTTGGGTTACATATTTCACATGGATAAATATGGTCTCGATGTCTATTGCCAACCTTGTTTTATTGAAGCTTGAGATTTTAAGGACACTTTGAGAGTGTTGTTATGAATGTGAGAACCAGTGTGTTTGTATTATATTATGGAACTGATTTGAGGATTATTGTTATCATTCTATTGTTATCTAGTTTGGGAGCCTAGGTAGTTTAACTAAGTATATGGTGGGGACTGGCTTGCAATAGGTGCCAGGGCCCACAAGTGGCTGACAAGATAACTTATTCCAAGTGACTTAATAAAGTGATAATGTAATTAAATATACTAAGATACAAACATTAACAAGATGTCTATGTTCCTCAGCCATGTCTTGAGCACTAGTACAAGCTAGGATGGTTTGTGAGATGATGCTTGTCACCTGCATGGACTTGGATATATCATAGTTGGTACCTCATCTAGATGAGAGGATTACTGATACCACACAGAGTCACTAGGGCATCAGAGTCTTGAGGGACTACCAGGATAACTCTAGAGTTGGATTGTGTGATGACACTTCCCCATATGCATCTTAGGTTTCCTACATGTGTTGGTTGCCTTTGGTTGAGTATGTTTTTACCTTTGTTATCTTATTGTACCTTTTGAGTTAAACAACTTTTAGGATCCATTTCTTAGTTTGTATTGTGATTGATTTCAGTGTTTGTTATCTAAGTGGGTCTATTGTTATCTCCTCAACATGATGGGAGTGGACCATTTAGGTTCCACACAGTTAGGTGGTAGTGATTATTTTACCATTTGAGATTCTGACGTTTGTGTACCAGTGTTGGATGATTCGTGTAGAAGCTGTAGCTCCTTGTTACTCATTGTTGGATGCGTATTCTTATCTTTCTTATATTATGTTCTTGTATCATTGTATTAGTTTTTTTGGAGATATCATATTGTACATTGTGTTGATTATGTTGCATACCCCATGACATGTGTTGTGGATATTGATGAGTATGTGTATTTTTATCATTCAGTTGTAATTATGATGTATATTTATGTAATTATGGTTGTAGTTGTATTTTATAGTTTCTACATGAAGGGACCCTTGAGATGTATAATCTAGTTTGAGATTAAATTTATTTATTTTTTATTATGAACTTTATGTTTTACTTATGCTTGTTTATTCATAATTTTTTGTAAACATTTTAAGAAAAAAATTATTCTGCAAACTTAGTATTATGTTTTAGGTTCATATCTATTGGGTTCCCTAGCATGGGCATTACACTCATAACATGAATCAATTTAAGCTCAAAATATTGACCAAGTGAAAAATCACTAACAACTCAGATAGCCATATGATTCCCCATAGATGACATACATGAACTAAGGGCGAGAGTAAGACAAATTCCAACCCATGACAACACAAGGAAATGGAAAGTGAGATGGATGAAGGGAGATAGGAGCTCAACCACGCATTGATATATGGAGCATTGATTACAAGTAGCACCTATTTGCTAGGTTTTCACCACTTGGGATTAGTTTATTTTTGCTACCAAGGTGCCTGTTTCTAGGTTTTCACCAAGGCACTATTTTTCTCTTTTCTGATTTTTTTAATTTTTTTAGTTCTTTTTAGTTTTTGATAATTTTATTTTTTTGTGGATACATCAAGGCATCTATTTCTAGGTTTCCACCAGGATGATCATTTTTTAAGACATTTTACAATTTTTAGGATTTTTTTTAGGACTTTATATGCTTTTAAAGATTTTTTCAGGATGATAGATTGTTCTATAGGGAAGCAAGATGCTTAGTTGTAGAGTCACTACAAATAGAGAGCATTGAGATGCAACTATGATGCCAAATAGTGTAGTGGGACCTACAAATAAGTTGTAGTGCTGATTTATAGGCCGTTGGGAATATATTATATATATTTTATTATAACACATACGGGTTATGGAAACCTAAAACCAACTTTAACATTTTCCCCATAACCTGTACAAGTTATGAAAAATTAGAGGTTCAACGCTACTTCTCCATAACTCATACATGTTCTTTAAAATAGGAAGCTAAGAGAGAGAGAGAGAGAGAGAGAGATGCATTAATATGTATATAATACTATAGAGATGCATATATACAAATATAGACATATATTATATATACATAAATCTATACATAAATTTAGTGTATTCTTAATTTAGTAGAATGTGTTTTGAAAATTTTGAAATGTACTTTTTTATTTTCAAAACCCAAACCGATTATGATGCACACAAAAAATCATACACATTTGAGGCTTGGCAAAGGGTTAGTAAATTATCTTAAGGCTGAAAGCCCATTTTACCTCCATTTTAGTCCCTTTACACATTTTTTCAGCTTCCAACATCAATTATCAATTTTATTCTCATCACGTTTACAAATGATCAAGTGGGTATCTCTGAAATTACCACAATAATCATACACATTTACTCATATTTCTAACCATATAAATTTTTTAATTTTTGGACAACATTAATATAGTGAAATTTAGATTTCTTTACCAGTGTTTTGGCAGGCCTCACAAACATATGTGTACCATTTTTTTAATCACTTTTGATCTACTCAACCAATTGCAAAAAAAAATTAATATTGCTATTATTCACTTGAATCTATACACTTTTAAAAAAAGAAGATTGCATTTTTTATTATTTTGATGCAAGTTATGCCCAATGCATGAATAGGTAGCATATTTTCAGGATGCGATCAATTGTTAAAATAACAACACCCCAATCAACTGAGATGGGGCGTGAATCAGTTGATGCCAAACATATCAGATAAAACCTTAAGTGAAAACTTTAATACTTAACCAAATAAGTTTAAACATAAAATCAAAAGAAACCATAACACATGGACACACTTGAACACCAAATTCATTCTCAAGAAAACCTTGTGAAGGGAAAAATGTAGTGGGGATGGTAACCACAAATATCTACACAATGAGAATAATGACTTGTTATGAGTCCTGACCCTATTAAGATTCGATTAATACAATAGGTAGGTCTTGGTTAAAGGATATACCCTATTAGGAGTCTTTACAACTGATCCTTGTTAAAGGATTGACCCTGTTAGAAGTCACATCCCTATTAGGATTCTACAAATAGATCACCTGTTCAAAGGTTTGAAGGTTAAAACCACTTGAGCAGGATCCTCAATCCTCACTTCTGCTATGAATACAAATTTTGTTCTTGAAATTGCTTCCAGTACTTAACAACTACCAAGTGATTTCCACCTTATGCTCTAGATGTAGAATCTCTTCTCTCCAAATAGAAGCCTATGGAGCCTCAAGCTCACATACCTTTTTTTTGTTTACACATACAGCCACACACTACAAATGCAAGAAATTCCTTCCTTATATACAAGTTTCATACATTAAATCTAGGTTGGCCAATATAGGATAAACCCTATTTACAAAATACATATAGACCCATGCTAAGATACACATGGTATCCCCTATAACATTACAACAATTCAAATTCATAATTAAGCACCAAGATCTGAGATCTATGCTTAATCATCTAAGGACATGCTACATACTTGGTCGGCTTCGAATTAGGTGTTCGTTAATTCACACGCCACACTTGATGTCATATGTCCCTCTAGGACTCTGAAATCACACAATAAGCTTGCCATCATGTCTTCAATATGATCACATGCTCACAAAACAAATCATTTATCCATGGAAGCTATACTGAAAGTTCAGAGACCAACTCTGCAACTCTCCTTGTCACTAGTCTATTTACCACTCTTCACTAATTCAATCACAACTTCAACAAATTAACTCATAAACATATGTTATCACACACTATAGTAGTCCATATAATTTATTACTCTCAACTATTTTCTCATGTTCCAATTCATTGTACAGTGCCCATACAATTCTCTTCAACCTATCTATACCAGTCTGCAAGAAGTCTCTGGATAACATCTCTGTAAGATATGTTGACATCAATGACAAACACTTAATTCCAACACCTTGTAATGCAACAATTCCAACACTATTCTCAACATATTGCTCCAATACACGCATGCTTCATACATTCAACTTTCAAGAAACTACATTTGTAGACTTGTGTCCACCCATTCTATAATTTTCCCATAGCTTGTGATCATTCCCAGATCTTCATTTTGTAACCCTTTTAAACAAAGAAATTGACACTAGAGCACAAGGGACTACAATAAATGCAGTGCCCTCCTCACATGGAGTCACCATTTTCCATATTTTCTCTTGATCAACAAACTTTATTTCAAGCCTTGTATCATGTTATGTTGTGATTTTATTGTTTTACTCTTTTTCAATAAAAAATTCACAAAATTTTACATGCAACCGGAATGCATATGATGATTTTATGGATTACCTTTTATAATTTATTCAATTCAGAAACATGTTCACGGGATTGTGTACACCCTTTTGTATACTTTCATATATTTTTATTTCTAAATCTTACAAATCAAGGTAAGAACTAATGATAGGGTTCTTGCCTTCAACCCAACTTACTAATTCTTTGATTATTTGTTTAATGAATAATTCCTATTATTATCATTTTCCTTTTGACATCTAACATAATTTTTTCTTACATATTAAAATTTTAATCTACATTACCAATCAAAAATCTATATTAATCTCAAGTTTTTAATTACTGCTAAGACTGACTAGATCCTTTCATTGTGCGTACTTCTTATTTATATTTTCATCAATCACCATTCTTTTTTAGCTTTTTATACACTTAACATTTAAATTTATTTTTTTGTCAACAATTTTATTTTGGATTTGAAGATATATTATAGTCGGAATGGGAGACTATTGTACTGAATGGAAGAAAATTTGTCATTTTATTTGTTTCTCTTTTCATTTTGTGTCTTAAAACTTTTAGATGATATTGATTTTTTTGAATAAGTTAGGGCTTCTGTTGCAAATTGTTATGTTGTATCTAAGGCTGTATTGAAACTCTGACCTCAACCAAATATTCTAAAACTCTAACTTTGGGTTTTATTTGTGATTTTTATTTTATTTTTCAAAATTTAATAGTATATCAAACATATAATCTCGAGGTTCAATGTGTGATAATTACAAGACTCAAATTTCAGTCAAATTTTGGAGTTAAGCATTAAATTTTGTCACAACTTGCAAATATAATCATGAAATGATTGACACGGGAACAATTTTAATATTTAGGAGAAATTTTGGGCATTAATGTAATTAGTAATTAGTGGTACAAATTAGGGAAGTGTTACAATATTGTAGATAAATTTCTAGTATGTTCTAGTATGTCTGTTATATGTAAGTTTTCAAAAAAAAATTAAAAATCATATGCAAGCTATGAGTAGTAGTTTATATGCTAATCCCTCTATAAATGAAGGCATTATGTAAGCAATAAGTATTAGATCTTTACCTGATCGATGTAAATCATGAGTGGAAGCATTTTAAGGAAATGTAATTGAGTTTATGAAAATCATTAATCAAGAATTGTATTGGTAGTAGTTGAGTTCATATATTTGTGTATTTATTTCAAAATTGTATTTTTATTTTCACTCTTTCCACCTTCTGCAATGTATACATAACATAAGTTTTGCTCTATTTTAAAATCCCCTCCATTCTATTTTATTGCATCTTGGAAACAAGCAATACAAATGTTGAATATATGGACTTTACAATCTTACAAAGTATATTTAAAATTATGGGAAAATAACAATCTAAAGATACTAAAAGAAACTCTAAATCTTAGAATTTAAATTGTATATGAATTCAACATAGAATTTGTGTATTATTTGGTGAAATAAAAGAAAGAGACAATTACTATTATATAATGTTTTATGTTAGGAATGTGCAATGGCTTCTACATGTTAATTTCTATAATTTAGTTATAAATGATCTATCCAACAAATTATACGTATAGAAATAACAATAATATTTATCTATTTCATTTGTAACAATTAATACTTTGGGTCAATGTTAGCTTCTAGTAACTATTATCTACTCTTTTTGTAATACATTAATTTATATTCGAGACAGGAGGAATGTAGAAGAGAAAGTTTTAATTTGGTAAAGACCAAAAGATGCCTTAATGAAGATGGTGGGGGCTTGGAGGAAGTTGGTGAGGTTGGTGAGGACTCCAAGTCCCTTACAACTTCAAAATGAAAAGTTATGGAGAAGGATAAGTGCGTGGTCAAATGAAAATAATTCATTTGTGTAGTCTACTATTACAATTTTTATGGGAGTATCTAATGAGAATAATCCTTCTACACTAGTTATAGATAGATCTAAAGAGTTGCAGACATATAAGTAGCCTTATATTCTCATAATAATTTTTTTGGCAAAATCCCCTAATTTCTTGGGGGAAGAAATTAATCCTTGTAGAGTTGATCCTATGGTTTTCCTAGGTTTTATGGAAGATCATTCTTTTAAAGATGAAGATTTTCAAGATCTATGGGGTATTAAAGATCTTGTGTTGGAGAAGGAAACTATGGCTAATTAGGAGTAGATAAATTAGCAGGGATGGATGAACTTGATGAGAATGATGTACACTTCAGTGTGGTTATTCCTATAGCTAGGCATAAAATAACTCCCTTGATATCTACTATTTAGAATAGAAATCGATTGGAGGAAGATTTTGGTGTAGATCCAAAAAGTTTCATTAGGCATACAACAATCCAAAGGTGAGATATGTAGAGTAAATCTGATTTGGTAGATGTTGTGAGAGTGACAAAGAGAAAAATATAATTTGAAAATTTTGTAGTCATTGCACTAGATGAATTTCTTTAAATGGGCGGTACAAAACATAAGTAGTTGTATAATTACATAACTACAAAGATAAGCAATGATATTTTATTAGTGTAAACTAAAACTATAGAAAAAGTAATAATTTAAAGAATTAATACTATGAAATAACCTTTTATAAGAAGGTCCATTATCCATGCAATATGCCTATTCCAAAATTATAAATAACTATATATGACTCACATAGAAAAACTGGACTCGAGGAGACTATAAACCTCTAAATATTTTCACTCGATTGTCGCCATAGGAAATTTAGTATACAATCTCTAAGAAGAAACTCTATTGAGTGTGAGTGAAAGTTTTTTTATCAGTGAGTAATGATTGCATCTACACTTTCCATAAACTAAAATTATGTTCAGAGAATTTTTGCACCTTCAATAATTCCATGGCTTCAAAATTTGAAGCCCCAAAATCAAGGCCAACAATCTACCTTTCTCTAATACAAACAACAATGAGTAAAAATGTACACACAATACACAAAGATTTATAGTGGTTCAACTTTCTGCCTATGTCCACTCTTGAAGCAGGGGAATATTTTATTAATCTGAGATACCGATACAATGTTACAATACAACAACTAAAGAGTATAAATAACTCTCTAATCAATTAATGAAGAAGGTGAAAGGAGATCAACGATTAGAGGGAAAAGATAATAAGGAATATCCGACTTCACATAGCCAACATGAACCTCCATGTGAGATAGGAGGAACATTGAACTGGATTGAGATTGAGAGACCATCAGGCCTCCTCGATCTTCAGTCTGTCTCAAGTAAACCAAAAAAAACTATATATGTTGAAAATTAATGGGTGTATAAAGTATATATTTTAAGTTTAGTAAGTTTAGTTTAAAGATTGAAGTATATCCTATATTAATGAATTTAATCTTATAGTAATATTAATATTTGGAAAAAAATATCAGAGTTAAATTTTCATACATTTGAAATAGGAGAGTGAATTGAGTGATGAAAACCTATAAATTATTATATTCAACAATAATGCAAAAAAGATTAGAGTGTGGAGAGAGATTACAAAAAGGGTTGTCAAGGGTGAATAACATAACGATCACTACTCCTGAAATGATCTCTAATAACTAATTAATCTCCCTTCACCATGGGCACTTTGAGAACCCAAAAGAAATAAAAATGAAGAGGTTAGAACTGTGAATTTGTTCTGCATACACAATAAATATTTCTACCTATTACAATATAAATTTATCTGAATCTCAAAAAAGACTATCATTATTTTGAAAAGGATGATGTTAAGGTAGCTGAGCAATAAATTACACAACATCCAAGCTTTGAATTCCTACACTCTCTTTTTCTGGGTCGTTACTTGGCAATACCTATAGCCAACATTACACCATATTTTAAGCTAACTAAAATGTTTTATATTCAGTTTACAATTATTCACATCATACCAAGTTATATGAAAAATGTAATTTGTTTATTATCAAATTTGGAATATATTGTGCTTATTAGGTTTGCAACATATTCTTTGACTTTGCGCAATTCTTCAAGAATGAAGCTACCCCTTCTCCGCTAAATGGTGGCTACAACATTTTTGAGCTCCCAGAGTTTTGGCCTAAGATGTGCAAGCTGGTGATGAAATATTTCACCTTGGAGGGCCAGTTTATTACATTTTTTAACTATCATCTCCCCTTTCTAAACCATTTTTGACACAAGTTGTTAATTTCCTTCCCCTTTTACCTTCTGCATTTGTTGGAGGCTAACATGAAGACTATGAATGAGGTCATATCCCTTGGGAAAACCCCTGTCTATCTCCAACAGGGCCTTATCCTCCTCTTATACAATTTCCACTGTGCCCTCTGCCCCCCTCTGCCTCTGCAAGTTTCCCACACCTCTCACCAACCCTTGTCTCCTTGAGTTTCTCTCAACTAGGGTTTTCCCACCCCTCCTAGGTCTAAAGGAGGTATGACCCCTACTTCAAGAACCAAGTCTTCTGAATCCAAACCCACCTGTAGCTCTCAGAAGCACACCCTAGAACCTACAAAGAGCTCTCAACCCCCTACCAAGAAGCTTAAAAAGATTATTATTAATCTAGACAGCCCCTAGACCTATGTGCCCCAACCCACCTCTACTCATTGCTCCTCCCGCCTTGCTAAAGAGTAGGGGAAAAGATCTATCAGAGACAGGAGGATGCTTCTACCCAAGAGGATGCTTCTGTGGGCTCTCCTAGTAAAGAGGGCTCAGGCAATGAGACTGAACAAGTGGAAATCAAGCTGGATGAAGACACCCAAACCAATGTGGTTGAGGAGGAGATGAAGGAAAAAGACCCTAGTGTGGATAAAGAGCATATTGGAAGCGGTCTGATGGGAAGAATTAAGTACTAGTTCACCTCTATGGAGTATACGATGTCTAAACTAACTTGGGACCTGGAAGCTACCATCAAGCGTCAAATAGATATCAGTAAGTTTTTGCTTAAGGTGATGCATGCGTCCACCACTACTCTCTACCTCCTCAATGAGAAAGCCTCGGAGGAAAAGGATGTTGTTAAAGGTAATGGGGAACTCTTTAGTTTCTTGAGTGAAGAGTGGGCTGACCTTCTATTGTCGAAGCAGTTATGTGATGGAAAATAGCTCTATGGATGTCCGTGAATAGGAGGGTGGTGAATGTTGTTGTTTCCTCACCTCTCTTTGGGTTAAATTTCATTTATTTACGTATGCTCAAAACTTTGAATTTGGTTTTTAGCCTTGTGTGACACCTAGTTTGGTTTAAGGCTTTCTTGCTTCATTTCTACTCTCTATGGTGAATTAATGTTCTGTTAGTTCACATAGTCAGCCCCTTTGTTCCATGGGTCAACCCTTTTGCTCTTGCTTTTATCAAAAACATTATTTCTATCTTTTTATAATCAAAGATGTCTTCCTTTGTTCTATATCCCTCGTTATAATTATTTGGCCACTTACATTAACCACATTTAATGTTGATTAATTATCCAAATTAGATCAAGTAAGAAAATGTAAAGTAACCTATAATTTATGTAAACAAATGTTTTTGATTTAAGAAACTATTTCACATTAATATTGGATGATAAAAAAGAATTCAATTATATACCTTATTATACTAAAAGGCATTTAGATGTTTTTTTCCTAGGTAGGGATCAAGTATGGATTCTAGTAAGATAAAGTTCTAATAAAATCTATATTAAACAATCTATGTCACTACACTGATGTGGTCAAAATTCTAGACTAAGAAAAAATATAAAGAAAATTGGTAAAGAAGTAATATGAACAATTAGTTATAGAGTTCTCAATTTTAGAAAATGTGTAAAATTTTGAATCAATATTTTACATCCCATATAATCTGAAATATTAATTCAAATTCTCACACATTGTATGATCTAAAATTTTGATTCAAAATCTCACACTATAATTTGAAATTTGATTTCAAAATCTCACACACAACATAATCTTAAATTTTGATTTAAGATCTCACCAAAAATCTTATTCACTTTATACCAAATACTCTATAATTAACCAAAATAGATTAAAGAAAATATCATATTTTTTATAAACAATATCAATCGAACTTACCCAGTGTAAACATTAATCAAATTTACTTAAACATACCAATGAGCAAAAAAAAAGTGAAGGGCAGTAGACCGTTTGATTGTATGAAGTTTAGAAGAGAATGAGCAAAGTTTCAAAGTCTCCAACATAAACAAGAGGCTATAAAATTTGATATGTGACAAATAACTCATAAGAAGAGAAATGGTGAAAGATGCATTTGAGAATGATCCATATTCTATAACAACTTTAGTGCAGTCGAAGCATACTTTCACGAAAGAATTTGCCTCAAAAAAGTATTACTGAATGTAACAAAAACATCATGAAGGGTCAGTGGAGAAACATAATACCTATTGGAGTAACAAAGATTTTATAAGTTTAAAGTTTATTTATCTGTGCTCATTTGGATCATCAAGCTCCTCCATCATTGTGAGTAAGAACACAAGTTATTTCTGCACAACTCATCTATAGGGCAATTGTAAACAAATGTGAATTAACTATCATTCATTTCAGGTCAATTTGTTGAATGTCAAGCAGATCTGATACAACTGGCCGGTCAGGCAAAGGAAACAACTATTTTACAAAAATTGGAAAAAAAGAAAACAAATCTTTTTTTTCATTAATGACTTTTTGAGAATAAATACTTACATATTTTCATTCCTTGAATAATTCAACTTAAACCGTATTTTGATCCCTATAGCATTAACAAAAACTCATCTTCTCTAAGCTTGAATTGTTTTCTTAAACGCATAGATAGAGGTGGAATTGAAACCAGCAAAAACAGAACTACCATTATATAAGATTGCAAAATGATTTTTTGGTTACCTCCCACATGATCATGGAGTCCTGATTGGGTCTTTTTTCCCCTTGTTGAGTGTGCATAGATGCAATGCTGTTGGCACCATTGGTGCACATTCTGCCTTGCAAGCATGCAAGTTGCTCATCATTCCTGCTCTCCCTAGCGAAAAACTCAGCAGTTTCATTATTATTGATTTAAAAAATTGATCATCTATTTCATCACAATCATGAGATCGATTATCTTCAGAAGTGAAGTCACTAATCACATCCTTTAAGTCTGTTCTTAATTGTAATCTCTGTTCTCTTTCTTAAGACAGATTTTAGCCTATTGTAAATTTTTATATAAGTCTTCTCCTTTTCAACAACTCTTTATTCAAATAAAAATAGATAATCGTGACATTTCAATTACCAGTGTCTAGTGAGTTCATTTGTTTGTTCTAGTGTTTAGATTCATAAATTTTGTATATCTCTAAACAAACTCTTCTTGTTCATGACCCTGCCAACCTGAAGATCTCAAAATATAACTGGAAGCAAACACCTTTATAACCAAAATATATGTAAACCCTTATGATCTTGCGTGAGATTTATAGCAAAAAAAATATACTTGCATTTGACAGCACAAAAATTTATAACATTAGCATTTAGCAACAAAAATATTCAATCATTTTAATTTACTCTCAAATCATTATCCAAGTACTTTAAAACAATTTGCATAAATTAGTAGCTGAATACAATAAACATTTCCTAAGATAAAAAGTAAGCCTGCTTTGATAAGCTTTTAGCAACCTCTGAAGGTGAAGCACAACCCAAACATAAAAAATTAAATTTAATAAATTCAAAAATATATAACATACATGTAACAATAAATTTGAAACATATATATAGACCATGACTGTCTACTGAGATGTTATTGATCAAATTTCGAAAACAGGTCTTATAGATCTGAACCCTCCATAAAAAATTCTCCACAACTGTCAGAAATCCAAGATGGCAGCAGGTATAGGGCGCCCAAGTATAGTACAAATCAGAAAGTCTGGTGGTCTGATAATGCCACTCCTCTCGATTGTTCCACCTCACTCGCTTGGAAGTGTGAGCATATAAAAACCATGCGAAACTTCAATGGGATCCCATTCGCTCACAAAAATCTTATTGTTAACCATTACAGCGTTGTTAATGATTCGGCGGCTATTTTCCATCGGAAAAGTTCCCACAATGTTCAGTTTATCTTGGCTATGGTCATACTCACTTAATCTGCGAGCAGACAAACAATGCAAGCGCCCAAATATAGTTAGAAAACAATGCCAACCTTCTCCAAATCTATTCTCCACAGTTTTCCACCTTCTTGTGTAAGAATCAAAAACCTGAAAGCTGTGAGAAGCATCCATTACTTAAAACTTGCCATCAGCAAAGAAACGCACTCCATAATTGTGTTCATATCGGGGAGAAGATCCCACTTGTCCTCTTCCACATTATAAACTGAAGCGCTACGAACGCAGTTACTATGCATTGTGTAGTCTCCCATGCTCATCTGCTGCGGATTCAAATCTACTTAGGAATCTTGGCATTTTCGCCCCCTCCTGCCATTTGGAACAAGTAAAATCATATAACCACACACAAATATTGGCATTAGAGCCGGGAAGTGAATCGGTGAACACAACCAGCTTTTGTTTCACGAAATGGCATTTAACGATGCTCTTAATTTCTGCGGGAATGGTCGGTAGGCTTTGGCATGAGTTCTTCACCAGATCGTAAATACCTACTCTGTTGCGAATGCCGTCTAATTCGAGCATACAAATCCGTTGCTTTGAAATATTCAATCTTTTTCTTTCTCTGTAAAAGAGAGGGTTCTTCAATAAAGTGTTCCAGCTTTTGCATACACACCTGAGCTTGTGATGAGAATTCAAGTCTACCTTTAGCAGGCATATCAATCCAATTTCGTCCGGAAGACAAGGAAATAGAGATCCCATTGTAAAACGAAAACAGTTGTATATTAGTCAAAATCTGAACTTCTAGGATTTATAGCACACAGAAATCTGATGCAAAAGTTCTTAATTCTATATTTTTGAATGTCAATTATATCTTTTCTATTTATAAGTACGTAATTTATTTATTTTATTTTTCTTGCCGACATACATTATTATTGTTTCCTTATGTTAATGGAGATTTATGCAGTGATTAAACAATATTAATTTCAAACAATTATAATCTAATATTTTTTTAGTTTTTAAATTAGAAAATATATTTTATGAAAATTTGATTGACTAAAACATTTTGATTCTTACATCAAGAATATCAAAAAATATATTATTTATTTATTTTAATTTTCTAATTCTAATATATATATATATATATATATATATATATATATATATATATATATATATATATATATATATATAATTCTAACCAATTAAAAGTTAATATTTGTCCATATTTTAAAAATTTATATACAAGTTTATGTATAGTCATTTTATTATTATTGATGAATTTTTATTATTATATGGTAAGTTTAAAATAATATTATTATATTTTTTTTAATATATTGAGTATTTAATATAATATATTCTATGTTAAACATATTAGAACTTCTATATTCTTAATCATTTTAGCTATGGTCTTAAGATTAATGTAAATTTTGAGATTCTTGTTGGTTTTTACTGTTGGATTTTTTACATTAATAGATTAGTTTAGATCAATAAAATAAATTAGTTGTTGAGAAATTATATTCTAGTAAAGAAGTTTTGGTAGTTTATTAGGAAGATAATGGCTGCATATATCCTATATTGATCAATATAAAAGATATCTATTAAATCAAATGAACATCCATCAATAAAATTTTTTTTGTTTTCATCATTTTCATTTGATATTATAGGAAATAAATTACTTGTTTGTGTGATGAGGAAACTTAGTATAAGACACTGACAACATGACTACAGATTATATATTCTTCATGTTTGTTTTCCAATTCCGTTGTTGGTTTTTTGGCTCTATTAATTGTTTTGTTTGCTTTCAAAACACTACAAGTGAATGGCCTACTTCCTTTATAGATGTAATTTCCAATACACCAATACATGAGCATGGTGATATTGTGAAATAGGTAATGCAGTTGAATGTTGTTGCAAGATATTTGAAGTTTTTCCTTTTTTACATTAACTTTATTTTTCAAAAACTACATCAAAATTTGAGGGCAATATTTGGGTGGTAAACATGAGACATGAATGTTATCTATTGAAATAGTGCATTTGTAAGTATTAAAAACATTGGTTATGTGCATAATGACGTAATTCGATGCTTTCTTAGTGGGTGTAGAAAGGTCACAAGAATTTATTTATTATTTTTTACTCTAAGGACATTTAGTTTGCCATATCTTTGAGATTCTAAGCCTTGAAGAATTTATATTGGTATTTGGGTTGAGACATTCCATCTCTAGAGACATGTCTTTGTTGGCACATTTGGAGCACTCCTTTAAGGTTTTTGAAGGATGCAAGAACTATACTAGCACATGAACTTGAGTTTAAAGCACATTGAATGGTCTTTCCAAATTCTATAACCATTTGGAGGAGAGTTCTAAAAATTATTGTTTCTATTATTGAAATTGCCTACAAAAAGTGTAAAAGAATTTGTTGTTTAGTATAATTTCTCTCTTATATAAGTAATCTTTTCTTCTTCTTTTTTGCAAGAAAGAACATTGTGAAGAATCCATTGATTTATATGATAAGGAACAAGGTTGGTAATAGTTAACTTAGTTCGGTATGGGTTATTTTTGGAGATATAAGGGGAATCTGAATTTAGATTTGACAACTATATATTGAGGATTGAAGTGACAAAGTGGAAGCTAGATTAGTATATAAATATACTTTGAATAAATAAATAAATCTCATTAAGCCTTATGCTTGTACCTATGGACCTATTCATGCTACAGTCTACACCCATGTCAAGGACCTCAAATAATTATCACATTATGATATTGATAAAGATAATGTGCCTTATAAACTAAAGAGATCATGGAAGGTTGGAGGCAATGGAGGCATGAGGATATCCATCATCCCAAGCTAGCTTCTCCTTTGGGGATGATTCATTGCATGAGAAACACCCTATTTGTATCCCTATAAAGAGGGGTCTTGGGAAATTTGTCCCTTTATAAAAAAAAGGGGCTTAACATAGTTGTGTCCCTTAAGAAAATAGGTGGCTTAGCATCATGGTTGTCCCTTCAAGGAGCGAGGAGGATGGCATGGTGGGGGGGGGGGCAGGTTTCGTTAATGACCTGTCAAGCACTTGAGGAGATGTGAAATTTTGGAGGAAAGGAGTCTCATGTGTAGGCATGTAGGTGATGATTTGTACAACACATGAGATTTTGTTTCCATTACACTTGATGAGGTATTAGACACACTTAGAGGACATGTGGACTTTTAGAGGAAAGGCATCTCATGTGTAGTACTAGAGAAGGTATTAAAAACACTTGGAGGAGATCTTGAATTTTAGAGGAAATGTGTCTCATTATGCATGGAGATGGGAACACTCATGTTGTGTAGATGGTTTTAGGATCTACTATCAGGAGATCCATTAATGCAATTAGTTTGATGTTTCTTGAGTGAGTGAGGAGGATTGGTGAATCCACTCTTGTTCAAATTAGTGTAATAAGGAGGAGAATGTTAGATTTTTTACATTAATAGGTTAGTTTAGATTAATAAAATAAATTATTTATTGGGAAGATACATTCCCTAAAGAATTTTCAAGAGTTCATTAGGAAATAATAGTGTTTTACAACCTATATTGATCAATGTAAAAGATATCTCCATTGAATCAAATGAATATCAATTAATGATTTTTTTAATTTCATTGTTCTTTGACAAACTATGTAAGTGCCTAGGAAATGGTTCGAGGGATGCACTGAGGTGGAAGAGTTTATAGTTAGTCTTCTTCTTGCTTGCTATAGCCATACTTGAAATATACTTTTTTTTTATCTTATTAATAGAATATCAAATATTACCAATAAAAAAAAATTATAATATAGAATAGTATATATATATATAGATATATGTATACATATATATATATGTATAGATATATATATGTGTATATATATATATATCTATACATATATATATATATATATCTATACATATATATATCTATACATATATATATATATACATATATATATATATACGTATATATATATATACATATATATATACATACATATATCTATACATATATATATATCTATACATATATATATATATCTACACACATATATATATATATATATATATATATATATATATATATATCTATACATATATATATATACATATATATCTATACATATATATATAGATATACATATATATAGATATACATATATATATATATATACACACATATATATACATATATATACATATATATACATATATATACATATATATAAATATGATATATACACACATATATATACATATATATACATATATATGTATACATATACATATACATACATACATATATATATATATATATATATATATATATATATATATATATATGTATGTATGTATGTATCTATATATATATATATGTATGCATATACATACATATATATATATGTATGCATATGTATATATATATATATATATATATATATATATATATATATATATATACATATACATACATATATATGTATACATACATATACATACATATATATGTATATATATATATATATGTATATATATATATATGTATATATATATATATGTATATATATATATATATATATGTATATATATATATATATGTATATATATATATATGTATATATATATATGTATATACATATATACATACATATATATGTATATATATATATATATATACATCTATATACATATATGTATATACATGTATATACATATATCTATATACATGTATATGTATATGTATATGTATATACATGTATATAATATGTATATACATCGTATATCATATGATATAAA
>BSBK01010905.1:0-92355 GCA_027943335.1 Chamaecyparis obtusa
AGTTTTAAAGCTATATTGAAAATAATAATTTTTAAATTATTTGATGTATTTTTAAAAAATAAAAGAATTGAAGAATATGTTAGATTATATTGTAGTTTATTTTAATTTAATTTTTTATAAATTAACTATAATTTTTATATTATAATTATATTAATTTTTATTATTATTAAAATAATAGTTAATGTCAAATTATATGTTATTATTTTTAATTTTTATATTTTAATATCAAATATATAAAATTAAGTCAATTATATTATTAAAAATAAATCATTTACTATAGTCTAAATGTAATATTTTAAAGTTTATAATTGATAAAAAATATTTTTCCAACATCTAATTAGCCAAATCAATTGATGTCTTATACACAATTTTTTAGGAATTCATAAATGTTTTAATGTTATGCCATGATTCTCCACACTGCTATCTCATAGATTTATTCTACCTTATCAAAATTTAGGCTTTATCTTATGTTTTAATAATCAAAATAATATTATTAATTAACTTCTTGTTATCTTTTATGTCATAAGTGTAACAGATTAATCTAGGTGTGGATAATAAAATTATGTCACATATATTTTTAATAGCATTAATATATACAATCTTAAAATAATAAATATTAAATTAAACTATAATATTTATATATATTATATTTAATTAATAAGCTATTTTTCTATAATTGTAATTTTGATTAATCAATATTCATAATTCATAATACTTTTGAACTAATTTTTTTTATCAAAGTTTACAATATTGAAGGCAAAATCGGAGCGAAACCTATGAACTTGGATGCTGCCTCAGTGACGTGGAGGATTTTATTCTCCTCCACGCTGTTTTCTCTTCTCTCTCCTCTGCTTTATGTTGTTTATGCTTTTCTTTTTCTTTAGTTACGTGCTAGTTGTCTTCGACTATCGAGTGCAATTACTTCCCTGTCCAACTGCGTGTGTGGCTTGTACTCGACTTTCAATCGAGCCTAAGCTAGTAGCCATTCCTTTAATTACCCCTAGCCCTAATTCCTCAGACCATTCCCCTCTGAAAAAGTTATTTGCTGAAATAGTTTCCCCTGCCAGCAATGGTGTCTCTCTTGCTGTGAGATTTGTTTCAACTCCTCCATGCGAATGACCCAATGCCAAAGGTAAGAGCCCTATCACTGCCTCGAGTGATTTCTTCATTTCCCCAAATGATGAAATGTTAAATGAAATTGCTCTGGAAAAAACTAGGTTAAGCATCACTGCCATTTTATTTGCTTCTGTTGATGTGGAAAAATGCCCACCATAGAAATTTATGGATGATTGGTTTCACAGTTTATGGAATTTGAAACTTGGTTTGAAGATCTCCTTTTGTAGGAAAACTTAGCACGGGCTGTATATTATTTTCTTTAGCAATCATGAGTCTCGGCTTGAAGCCCTCAAGTGCCACTACTGGACTGTTGGAAAAAACCTCCTTCCATGCCCTAGCCTAGTCTCAGGAGGCAGTTAATGAAGAGGTTCTTGCTCTCTCTTGCCCTAGGTGGGTCATAATTAAGGATGCCCCCCCCTTTCTCTGGAAATTTTTACCACAATTGTTGGATGAGTATGGAAAAATTATTCGAATAGATGAGACATCCCGTCTGGTTCCTAACCTTGATGCTAGGGTTTTGATCTCCATTAAACCTGGCATTGATATCCCCCCGAGCTTGAATCTTAATATTTGTGGAGAAGTCTATATCTGCCTGGTTGAGATCCTAGGTGGTCTAAATGGTTGTTTTCTCTGCAAGAGGGAAGGTCATCTTAGGAAGAACTGCCCAATAATTGCCAATCGTAGGAAACCTAGTTTGAATGAGGCCCCAGGAAACCCTAATAATGCCAAATCTTCTTTGACTAGGACTCAACCTGCTGCCTCTAATGATAACCCCAAATCATCTTCTGAATTAGCTGTTCCTAAGGACAACTATAGCAATCCCACTATTTTTGCAGCCTCTAGCTCTAAGGTGGGGAAAATTATGCACTCCATGGACATTAGCCCTCCTAAGATCCCTGAAAAAGTTTCAAATCCTTTTGATTTTACATCTCTTAAAGCACCAACCCCTGATGACTTCCAAACTATTTCGAATAGGAAACATCGTCGAAAAAGTGCTCAACAACTTGCTTTGGAACAAATTTGCACTGGAAACCCCAGATCCAATCGATTTGAGATTCTTAATACCAGTCTGCTCATGATTGAAGCTGGTCCTCTGGAAAATAACCCTAACAAAGTTGAACTTAATAAAGATACAGACATTACAATGAATGACAACAACAGGGATATGTCTGATTCAATTATGAATCTTGACCCCGCTCCCTCTTTGGGGGCTCCTTTGGAGGAATTACCTCCTAATCCCCTATCCTCTTTGCTCAATAAAATTGAGGATAATTTGGTCATTGAAGTTATTTATGCTAACCCAATCCTGACCTCTAGCTCTACTCCCATGAGTTCTCGGCCTATGGAAAATCTCAATAATGACAATCAGGGATCAAGTATTGACCTAGCTGGTGGTAGTGATGAGGAAGATATTATGAAAAGTTCTTCTGCTTCTAAGAAGAAAGGAAGACCCATTGGATCTAAGAATAAAAATAAGAATGGAGATCTCTCAGGTCTCCCTATTGGCTCCCTTAACCATAATTCCCCATGAAGTTTATCTCTTGGAACGTTAGAGGTCTTGAGTCTCTGGATCGCAAGTTTATTATTAAGAGGTTTATGAACTATCATACTAATATTGACTTTATGATGTTGCAAGAAATTAAAGTTGTTGGCTTCACTCTGGATAATGACCTCAATTGTATCTGGAAATATTCTTTTAAGATTGTCACTTTGCATCCTAAAGGGAAAGGTTCATTTTCCCTCTTTATTAGCCCTCAATGGACTAGATACATTATTGATTCAGGTGTCTCACCCTATAATAGGGTGGCTTGAGTCACTTTAACTGTTAATGGCTCCCCCATTGGTATCTTCTCTCTTTATGCCCCTAATGATTATAATGAAAGAGTTCTCCTATGGGATTAGATGGCTACCCCGCCTAGTATTATGTGGCTTGTTGGTGGAGACTTTAATATGATTGAGCATTCTGATGATAAAATTGGAGGTTCTCCCTTTGAGTGGAAAGGTTCTGAGAAAGCTCATTGGGATAACTTTAAGTAGCAACTCCAATTATTTGACCCTCTTGAAGGCATCAAATCTAAAACTACGGCCCTCTGGTATACTTGGTGCAATTTCCAACAAGGACCTAATCGCATCTACTCTAGACTTGACAAATTTTATGCTAACAGTAATTTCTTCTCCTTCTCCCCTAACCAGTATAATATCTATGTTGCTACTATCTCTACTACCCTGTCAGACCACTACCCCATTTTAGCTATTGTGAATCTTAGAAATTCCATTTTGGCCACCCCTCAGCCCAGTCAGTAATTTATTCTTAATACTTCCCTTCTTGGTGATCAAGATGTTCTTATTGCCATTAAGATGATTAGATTGCTCAACCTATAGAATAAGACCCTCTCTCATACTAGTAGATGGAGAGTCTTAATGTCTCCTCTTGGCAAAAAAATTTTAAAAATTTTGGTCAAAAGAAGGCCAAAGACTATAGACGTGTGGGGAACCTACTTTCTGACCGTCTTTGCTCACTTGAAATTAGCATCCAGTCTCAGCCCAACTCCCCTGCCCTTGCTGAACAGGTCTCTCTGGCTAGGGACTCCCTTAGGAAACATCAACAAGTCAAAATCAGAGGTGCCTTTATTAGGGCCCGCAACCATTGGCTTCAGTATGGTGACAAAGGTTCAAAACTCTTCTTTAACCTCCTAAAGCATAAGCAGAGCAAAGAAAGAATTGATAGAATTGTTATGGATGATAAGGAACTCCTCACCCTTCATGACATTACTAATGCCTTTGAGATGTTCTCCAGAACCCTTTTTAACATTGAAGATACTGAGACCTCGAAAGTTACTAGAAAGAGATGCATTGATCTCATCCCCAAGATGATCTTTGATAGTGATTCCCTTCTCCTCCAGAATATGGTCTCCCCTCAAGAAATCTCTGACGCCATTCACAAGCTCAAGGAAAATAAAGCCCCTAGCTTGGATGGGCTCCCTGCTGAATTGTATAAAACTAATATTGATAGGATTACTAATGATCTTCATGATCTTTACATGGAAGCCTTTACTAATGGTACTTTGGGGAACTCTATTAACATCGACATTATCAAACTTATCCTAAATATGGTGATAGAGCTCTTGTTAAAAACTAGCACCCTATTACTCTCATCAACGTCTCCTACAAGATCCTTGCCAAGATCTTGGCCTCCCACCTAGAAAAAATTCTCCCCAAATTCATTTTTTCTACCCAGATCGGATTTATTAAAGGTAGGTATATTCTTGAGAACCTTGTTACTAACTGGGAGGCCATGGAATGGGCTAACACTTCTAAATAGGATGCTTCCATGCTTCTTCTTGATTTTGAGAAGGCGTATGACAAGGTTGAATGGGACTTTATCCTTATGATGCTTAAGGCTTTTGGCTTCCCTGACTTATTTTTTAAGTATGTCCAAATCCTTCTCAAGGATGTCTCTGCCCTGGTTGAAGTCAATGGGGCTCTCTCCCAACCCATCCTTCTTTCTCGATCCATTAGACAGGGTTGTTCTCTTGCCCCTACCCTGTTTGTCATTGTTTCAGATGCCTTATTTTACCTCCTTAGAGATGATACCATTTGTCCTAGAGTCTAGGGCATTAACTTGCCTGATGAATTTGAGCTTCTTAACATTCAGTTTGCTGATGATACCTACCTTTTTTTGGAAATCTCACAACATAATATTCAGTGTCTCAATCAAAAACTTGAGCTCTTTAGTAAAGCTTCAGGGGCTCGTATCTCCAGATCCAAATCTATTATGCTTGGGTAGAAAGAGAAACCTCCTGTTTGTCTTTCTTATTATGGGTGTGCTTGGGGGGGACCTAACAAGACTGTTAGATACCTTGGTATCCCTTTTTTTGTGGCCCCTTCTCTCAAGGATATGTGGCTTTGGGTAAAGGAAAAGATTGTAAAAAAGCTTAACAAATGGAATAATAGATTTCTTTCCCTTGCGGGGAGAGTCTAGGTTTGTCAGAAAATTCTTTCTTCCTACAACATTTACTACTCCTCTGCTTGGATGTTTAACAACTATCAAATTTTTGAAATTCAAAAGGCTATCTATCTTTTCTTGTGGTCGGATGGTAAAGGAAATAAAAAATCCCATGCGGTTAAGTGGAATTGGTGCCACTTGGAGAAAAGACTTGGTGGGCTTGGTCTAAAAGATCTCAGGCTTCAAGGAATGTCCCTTGCCTCCAAATGGATCTTCCAAGCTCTTGAAGGAAATGAGCCCTGGAAAGTTCTTATCATAAACAATATCCAAAATGGTGCTCCTAAAGCTGCCAAGTCATGGAAAGGCCTCCCCTTTTGTCACCTAATTGCTGGTAGGTTTCATCTGGCTATTCAAGGCACTTGGGTTTTTAGATCCATTTGGAAGGCTTGGGAGAATGTGTGTGGTTTCATTGCTAATTCCAGTTTTGATTACAATCACACCTTACATGTTGAATGCTTTATTTGGTGGAATCTTCTTAACTTGGATAAGCCCCTTGCCCTTACAAAAGGGTGTTCTACCAGATTCTAGGCTAGTAAAGGCATAAAATGCATCATGGATATTATGGAACATAACAAACTTATCAGCTGGGAAAGCCTTTCCTGGGACTATGATCTCCCAGTTTCTCACAAAAGAACTTACAATTTGATCAAAATGGCCTGTGCTACCCTTAAACTCCCTAGGGACACTGATGTTGACTCACATTGTTACCTCACCTTTAGATGGAAAGATGGTTCCCTCCTTACCAATGTTAAACCTAAAGATATCTATAAACTCCTTAACCATGATACCTCTGCGACTGACCATATTAACACCATTTGGTATAGTACCACCAGCTGTATTGATTGGCAGAAAATCTTTGATAAACTGTGGAAGTCCCCCATCCCACCTAAGATTAAATGTTTCAAGTGGCAACTCCTCCTTGATAGATTGCCTATTAGGAATCACCAAGCCGCCCTTGATACTTGTCCTATTTGCAGAATGCCTAAGACTATGAGGTGCATTTTCTTTGACTGTAGCTTTGCTAGAGAGATTTGGCTTATGTTTGGTTTTTCTATTACTAAGCATGTTTACACTCTTGATATGATTACCGATTTTATTACTGGGCTCCGTAAAGATGCTAACTTGTTTTGGCAAATTATTTCATCTTTCATCCTTTGGTATCTTTGGAAATTAAGAAATGAATCTAAATACCAAGGCACTGATAGGACTCTTACTAGGTTTTTTAGAAAACTCACCCATTACAAAATTGCTTCTTAGGTTTGATGTGTGTAGAATATGGAGTGAAAGAAGCTTTTAAGGTTTCTCTGTGATGGTCATGCTTCTATGTTCATCTATGAGATGAAGGATGGCTTCGAGTGGGCTAGCACTGTGGACAACCAGACGGCTTTTGATGCTATGCTTGGGAAGCTGATTCAGGACATTAAAGAAAACAATGGTCCCAGATTTGATAAGCTGGATATGTTTACCCAGATTTTGGAGTGGAAGAAAGTGGTTTGGATGGAGGGCTCTCTTGGCTAGACCACATGGATTGAAAATCTTGATGATGTCCTTCACTAGAGTGTTCTCTTCTTTTTTGGATGATCATTCATGATGTTACATATAGTAATTATGTGTTAAACGCTTGTTGTTTAGTTGTTTTGTAGCTGATACTCTTCGATTGGTGGGTTGAGGCCTAGCCTCCCCTCTTTTTGATGTAATCTTTTTCTAAACTCTTGATCTTTAATATAAAATAAAATAAAATTATAATTTCTTTAATTAAATTAGAATTAAGATTTTCAAACATATATTTAAACCATAATATTAATATATATTATAATTAATAATAATATCTTATTAAAAATAAAATTACAATAAATATTATATAAATATATTTAAAATATGTATAATTAATATATCTGTGTGTGTGTTTGTATGTATTTATTGGTTTACTCCCTATTATCATTGGATAGTTGCTAAAATTATAATTAATATTATATAAAATATAATTAAAATATGTATAATTAATATATCCATGTGTGTGTTGTTGGAAAAATGGTCAGCGCTCCCCTCGGGATTCGTGACATGGTTTAACAGCCTCTTGTGCCTTCTATAAGTCTTGTGGTTATATCGGGCATTAACAAGTCGATTATTTGGTGCAACGACAACTACTACTTGTAACAAGTGGTATCAGAGTTTGGTCATAGGTTTGAATCCCCTCGGGTAACACTGAGGGGGAGATTGTTGGAAAAATGGTCAATGCTCCCCTCGGGATTCATGACATGGTTTAACAGCCTCTTGTGTCTTCTATAAGTCTTGTGGTTGTATCGGGCATTAATAGGTTGATCTTTTGGTGCAACAACAACTACTACTTGTAACATGTGTTTGTATATATTTATTGGTTTACTCCCTATTATCATTGGATAGTTGCAGAAGGTTTGAAGAATTCAATGGATATCCAAATGAAGTTACATGCATAGAAGAAAATAGAGGAGGAGGCTATGATGCATGAATTGGGTCCTCTTTCTAATCTAAACAATCCACTTGGGAATCCACTGCATATGTATATGTAAATATGATTGGAATGATTTTGTAAACTAGGATAGAATATTTCGTAGGAATATTCATTTTGTATGGAATGACTCATGCTCCTCATATGTAAAAAAAGAGGGTCAAAAAATATACAAAGTCAAAAAGACTTGACTCACCAAAAGGAAACTACATCAAAAATTCAACACCATTTAAGTTCATACAACATGCTTTTTGCCATTACACTAGTTGTCCTTAACAATAATTTTTAACTATGAATTAAATTTAGAATTGTGTTTTTACTATAATTATAATTTCTTTAATTAAATTAGAATTCAGCTTTTCAAACATATATTTAAGCCATAATATTTATATATATTATAATTAATAATAATATCCTATTATAATTAAAATTACAATTAATATTATATAAATCTAATTAAAATATATATAATCTTAAAAAAATAAATATTAAATTAAACCATAATATTTATATATATTATAATTAATAATAATATCTTATTAAAATCAAAATTAAAATTAATATTATATAAATATAATTAAAATATGTATAATCTTAAAGTAATAAATATTAAATTAATTTAAAATTAAATTTATTATTATAATTATAATCCATACCACATATTTTTTAATATATTTAATCTCCCAAAAGCGAACCATGCAAGCTTATAAAATGCCACATGAACTGATTTGACATTCCCCTCCGATAAAGCTAAGCTTTTACTCGATAAAACTGTAAAGTCAGGTGTGTGGTCTTAAAAAGTATATTCACAGTCTAGAAAGGCGTGTTCCTCAAAGGCTTGTTTTTACTATTACTTATTTTTTATTAATATTTTTTGATGAATATAATTTATAATTGATGTTTTCATTATTTTTGTCACAAAAGTAGAAATTCTATTTCATTTAGAAAAATAGGAAATATACTCTCTCCTACAAAACTCACTAAAAATTCTATGTTATTTTTTATTTTAAAAATATGAATTAGTAAAAAGATGTATGTTTTTATTTTTTCAAATAAGAGAAGTACTATCAATTATAGAGAAAATAAAACTCTATTTAAATTGAGCAAGTAAAGAAACCTTGGTATTTGGCAATATCATCTAATCCTAATTTCCAAAAAAATTTCACTTAGTCTTTTCGTAAGCTCACCCATTTTAAAATTTCCTCATAGGTTATGATAAACATGATGATAGATCGTGATAAGGTGAAAAGGTTCCAGAAAGGTGGTCATGCTTGCTACGATGGTTGCTTTTGAAATGAAGGATGGATATGACTGGAGAAGGAACATGGATAACCTTGTTGCCCTCGAGGAGACTGTGAAGATGCTCAACAAAGAGATTAAGAAGAAGATGAATGTTGTTGATTACAAATTCCTCATGCTTAATCAAATCCAAAAAAGGTTGAGCATCGTTTGGATGGAGGGCCCTAAAAGATGGACTACTTGGGCTGAGTCTTACAAAGGTATTTTACATTAGTGATCCATCTTTTTTGATATCTTGTTTTGAATCTCATGGTATACTTCGATATATGTTTTTATACTCTAGTGAGCCTTGGTGTGAAGCCTTGCCTCCCGTTTGCTCCTTTAGATGTAATTATCTTTTTCTGATCTCTATAGTTAATATAAAAAAAAAAATTAATATTATATAAATATAATTAAAATATGTATAATCTTAAAGTAATAAATATTTAATTGATTTAAAATTAAATTTATTATTATAATCATAATCCATACCACAATTTTTTAATATATTTAATCTCCCCAAAGCCAACCATGCAAGCTTATAAAATGCCTCATCTACTGATTTGACACTCCCCTTCGATAAAGCTATGCTTTTACTCGATAAAACTGTAAAGTCAAATGTGTGGTCTAAAAAAGTATACTCACAGTCTAGAAAGGCGTGTTCCTCAAACTTTATTTAGCCTTAAATACGTTTTTGCTATAAATACGTATTTCCTTTCCGCGTATGAACGCAATTGCGTATGTCATAGATTTCTTCGAGATGAAGCTTCCCCACTATCAATGCATCCAAAAATAGAAATGAATGACAGTTGTAAAAAGCGAAATCTTTGCAATTGTCTGCTTTTAGTTCAACTTCCCCGAAAGTCTAGGAAACGTAATCGTCACGGCACCGACTGTCTATAAATTTGCACAGCGGCCTCTTATTTCTTCGGTTTAGATTTCTGCATGATCTTTCATCTACAGAGCGATTTCAACTATCCGAAGGACAAATTTTAGGTTGAACAATCCCTTCTACAATCGATCAAAGACTATAGCTTATCCAGCATAATCAAAGTAAGAGTAAAGCACACGATTCCGGCCTCTTTCAGACTGGAGATTCTGGAGATTTTTGTTTGATAAAATGGCGAAAAAGCAAAAGAAAGAGAAAGTGTCACGGATATTACAAGAATGGGAGTGCTCGAGTCCCTGTAAAAGAAGAGTCGGCGGGCAGAAGGGGTCAAGAAAAGGGTGCATGAAGGGAAAGGGAGGTCCGCAGAATGGGGAGTTCAATTACAGAGGAGTGAGGCAGAGAACGTGGGGTAAATGGGTTGCAGAAATCAGAGAACCCAACAAAGGAAGGCGTCTCTGGTTGGGCACTTTCGACACAGCCCATGAAGCTGCGCTTGAATATGACCGTGCTGCTAAAATAATGTATGGGCCTTCTGCGTTCCTCAATAATCCTTCCCCTCAATCTCAAAATCAATATAAACCTGAAAATTATTCTTCCACCGCAGATTCTCAACCAGAGTTTTGCTCTCCTGATATTACCGTTACAGATGACTTTGATATGGAAGATTTTCTGAGGTTTTTTGATGAGGATGGAGTGTCTGGAATATGTGATGAAAGAACAGGATCTGATTTAATGGCGTTTAACGAACTGGGATTGGAATTAGAAGATGAGCCAACAATAGATATTTCAGAATTAGGTTATCCGGACTCTCCGTTAGACTGGTGCGCTGCGAACTTCCAATTACAATGCATTAACTCGCCCTTGCCATTTTCAGAACTGGGATAATTGTATTTGTTCTATCCATGGAATTCAAGTAAAATTTGTACTGGTATATAAGTGAAAGAGATTTTGTAGGACTCTTGTGAAGGATATTTTGTTTGACTCTTATCTATCCATAATTGATTCTCTATTTGTCAAGGTATCTGGGAAACAAGTGTTGGATTAACATTTTATCTATTGCCAATGTCATAGGCATAGATATCTTATATAACTTGCTTTCTTACCTGTACAAGAAAAACAAAGAGCAAAATGTAAAATTGTAAATACATTGGGCATTTTCAAAGATTGAAAGGTTTTGTTTTTAAAAATGGTTATTTTTTTTCAATTGGAAAACAGATTACTAAACTAAATTGACACTATTTTCTTATTTTCATTTCGTTTCAAAAATTTGCTAACTACTAAAATATTTTACACAGATTTTGAGATATTTAAATATGTTAGTTTTCATTGGGGGGTCTTAATATACATATTCAATCTATTTATTACACATTATCTATATTTTAAATAGATTTATTTAGAATACATTTTATATGAAGTATAATCTCATGTTGTTTCTTATGTATGTTTTCTACAAAACTTTAAATAGTTACAATATTATTATGGACAATTGAAATTGTGGAAAAAGTTGTGAAGAAAAATAATTTATGTAAAAAAAATACTAAAATGATTGCTACAAATATTGGTAGGTCTATTTTGACAAGGTAGATGTTGGCAAAGCATACAGAAATACAAAGAGCATAATGTAAGTACATTGGGTATTTTCAAAGATTTCAAAAGTTTTATTTTTAAAAATGGCTAATTTTTTTCAATTGGAAAGCAGATTACTAAACTAAATTGATACTATTTTCTTACTTTCATTGTGTTTCTAAAATTTGTAACTACTAAAATATTTTACATAGATTTTGAGAAATTTAAATATGTTAGTTTTATTGGGGTCTTAATATACATATTCAATCTATTTATTAGACATAAAATATATTTAAATAAATTTATTTAGAATACATTTTATGTGAAGTATAATCTTATGTTGTTTCTTATGTGTATTTTCTACTAAATTTTAAAAAGTTAGAGTATTCTTATGGACAATCAAAATTGTCTAAAAAGCTGTGAAGGAAAATAATTCTTGTAAAATTTATGTAAAAAGATACTAAAATGATGGCTACAAATAAGCAACATTAGAGAAAAAATTGAGAGTGACTAGTAAAAACAAGCCCCCCCCACACATATAATTATAATTTTTATTTTTTACTATGAGAAAACCTCAATGTAAAGGCAATGGTTTTTTGTTTTAAAAACATAAATCAACAAATGTTATGTATTTTTTTAAATAAAAGAAATATTATCAACTATGGAGCAAGTAAAAGTCTATTTAAATTGAGTAGGGAAAGAAACTATGTCAATATCAGATCTAGTAGAGGTGTGTTATGAGGGGGAGTAGACCTTATGACCTCGTGCTCAATTTTCTTTTATTATATTTTTTGATTAATTATTTTATGAATATATCTTATAATTGATATTTTTTAAGCTTTTTATTTTTAAAAAAAGAAAATTTATATTTTATTTTATTTTACAAAGACTTTTTTTTTATGAAATAGAAAAAGAGAAAATCTATTGAATTTCTAGAAAACTCAATGTAAAGACAATGCTTCTTTTTGTTTTCATTCCATTATCTTTATTACTTGTTTTTTATAAATAATTTTTTATTAATAAATTTAATAATTTATGTTTTCAATATTTTTTACTCTATTTCATTTTATATGGGTATTATTTTTTTATAAATAGAAAAACCAAAAATCTACTCATTGTACAACAAAACTCAATGAAAAGGCTATGCAATTTTTTATTTGAAAAACACAAGTTAGTAAACGATGTATTTGTTTTAAAACAAGTGCCACTAGTGGATGATGTTAAGTGATTATTTATTATTTTAAAATTTAAAATTATTATAATATAATTTTTTTTGTATTATATATAGGGAGATCAAAAAAGAGAGATACACTACTATCAACCGAGAGTGCAAAATAAGAGGCTCAATCTCACCACGGACTTAGAGTATAATGCAGATATACATAGTTTGGAGAAGAAAAAGTAAACTAATGTAAAACATCATGGTGGGTATCTGCCAAAGAATGTTAGAGCAAAGAATATACCAAAAAAAAATTGCATCTTTTTTAAGCCCATCAATATTACCAGTAATGATTTCCATAATGTTCACATTTATAGGATAAGTAATACCAAACATATTCCAGATTTCCTTAGCAAAAATATAGTCAAAAAGGATGTGTCTACCAGTTTCAAGAAGCCTGCAAATGCTACAAAAATTAGTCATAGAGCCATCTTTTTTGATAAGAGTTTGTCAACCATTTTAAATATATTAATCTATATTATTGTAGCTTTTAATTAATATTATTTGATTTCTAATAATCAAATAATAAATTATTATAATTTCAAAAATATTATAATTATTTTAATATATTATATAATGAACTTATAATTTTGTATTTCTATTTCTATTTAATGTATGATTTTTATAATTTAAAATATTTTTAATATATTATTTATTAAATTATTTTTAACATATAATCTGACATAATTTAAATATAAAAATATATTAAATTAAATATTATTATAAATTATTATAAATAAAAATATAATATTAAAAGATGGGTGGATAAAAAATAATTGTTTAATAAAAAATAGAAACTACCATTTGTAAATTAAAAATTTAGATTTGAAAAGTGCTAAATCGTAATTTGTTAAAATGTTGCACCATTAAAATATTATAGAATGCCTAATTATATGAGTTGAAAAAATAAATTAGAGATTAAGTATTTTAATTATTGTTATATAAAAATAAGTACCAAAAATAAGCATTTTTAATCATTAATTAAGAAATCTAAATAATGATGCAATAGTACTTGTTTAGCCTACCGATAACTAATAAAAGGTGCCACATAGTGGCTGGTGTAGATCTCTATAGTTTTGTTGACTATTAGTGACTCACACATAGTCATTTATCTAGGCAATGAAGGTCGGTCATCACTGCTCTATGCACCCTAAAATGGTCACCTGGACTTTGGGCCCCCATTCAACAATTTATCAAATCCCTAAATCAATATTTTAAAAAATCAACATTTTATCAATTATATCAATTTCCTTGATCAAATCCTATTTTATCATTTTCGATTATTTTCCTTGGGCTAACCATTTTATCCTAAAGTCTTTATTTAATTAAAAGGAATATTTCCTCCCTTTTTGTTAAATAAAAAGCCCCCACTTTTCCTCTTATCCTAAGTTGCACAAATAAAGCATTATTCTTATTTTATAAAAAGGGAAAAAACACTTTTTGTCTCATATGGACACAAAAGTCAACTCTTATTTTCTCATTGGAGGATATTTGTGCACATGAATTGCTCCTCTTTCAAGCTCCACCCTTGATTAAATCTTTTGCCTCTTAATCGCCATGGTCCATTCTTTCTCATTTCCTATAAAAGAAGAGCTCTCTTCCTCATTTTCATATGCATTTTTGAATACTAATGTTATGCTACAGGTTTTCTAGGTCACTTTGGAGCTTTTGAAGATTTGGAGCATTCTTGGCTTTTGTATCTACATTTCATTCTTAGTTTCATTCATCCATAGTAGCTTCATGTTTATGCTTTCATAGTTTAGATTTCCTTTCAGACTTTAGAGTAACTCATCTAGTTTAACTAGGAAGGCTTGGTAATACTTGTACTTTCATTTCCATAGCTTAGCTTGCATCTCTTATTTCTAGCTTGCATATTCATCTTAATCTAGCTTGCATTTGCATTTCATAGTGATTCTTGGGATATTGGCATTCTTGCCCTTGTCTTCATTTGAATCTCTCATTGTGTGGTTGACTAGCAAGGTCACTAGCTTAATAGCTCTAGCTGAGAGCAATCAAATAATCTTGCAACTCCATGCATAGATAGTTGTAGGTCACTTTCTAAGGTTTCCTATTCATGGATTCCTTTGGATATAATGACTTAGAGAAGTGCACCATTTGAGTGTGTACATTTTTTGTGCCCACCGTGGGGTAGAGCATTATTATTTTGTACTTAATTTGCTGCATTTCTGTTAATTTTTTCTCAAATTTTAGCTTCATTTTTGCCTCTCATGTTTTTTAGTCTTAGATTATCGTGCAATAGTTTTCCATTATCGCATGATATTTTACCAGTTAAAGTATCACCCCGTTTGAGACATTATGTCACTTTGTTTGAGACATTCTGTTGCCTATAGTAAAGCGAAGTATCACCTAGAAATATATTATCACCCCGGTATACTGTAAAGTATCACGCGATATTCTAGTGACTGTGTTGGTGTTCTTTTTCCCCAAAGGTCAGATTGGCATTAGGATTGATAGGGCTAGTGTCACATTCACTCAACACTCCAAATCTAACAAGGATCAAAGAGAGATCCTTCTACACTTTGAGCTCCACATCACTCAGGTGGGTATACCTCATCTTCACACACATACAACTTATGTCACACTACAGGCCTGCAGGTAACTGACTGTGGAATGGTTCTCAAACCCTTGTAGGTATCCTATACCTCAATGAAACCAAGATCTCATGCAATAGCCCTACTTGCACAGAATGGGTATGAAAACCAGAAACCTATACTAACAACATGAAAGGGAAAGGGTAGTGTTAGCATGTGCCAAAAATTTCATGGCTCTAGCTCTCTTCCCCGAGTCTCTGCAATGTTTTTCATGTCTCCGGCTGAAACCCTTGGAAATTTTTTTAAAAAAATCTAGCCGTTCGGTCCTTAAATTTAAATTTGCCCTGGTCCTATTTTATTTTTACATTACCTTTTCATGGGTCACTTAAAACTTTTAATTTGCATGTGCCTTTTTAAAAAAAAGACTTCTTTACATGTCACGCAGTTAGGTTTCATGTGTCGGTGGGTCCCCTTTAATATTTCCTAAGTCTGGCACCCTGCGAAATTAAAATATTTCCCTAAGTCGTGTTTTAATTTTTCCTAAGTTCTCAACTTCATTTTTCCCTTGGGCCCCCCTCTAATAGATTTTTCATCTAACGGTTGGCGTATCTTCTCATGCGATGTGTCAGAGGCTTGTGATCATGCGCCTGTCATTGATTTTCTTTCATGACATAACCTTTCAATGGAGGTGGGTCTACTGCCACATAAGCACATTTGGCGCTCCCCTATTGGCCAAAAGAATCAATGACTTGGTAGGGATGTCAGATGGTCATTTTCAGTGAAGAAAATTGGTTTGTCCATTTGCCAGATTTTGTGACGTGGCAGTCTCTGGTTGGTTGGCATGGATGATCTAGCACGGTGGGGTTGGGCTTTACGTTAGCAACAAAAGATTCAAGATCTATGACAGACGTAAGTTCTCATGGAATCTATCACAGGATTGAGATCTTACGCCAGCCGTTGATCTCATTTGTCTCAAACATATCTTTGGCGGTGGTCCCACTGTCAGGTGGAGCTGATTGGGAGGTTTCTTATTGGTCCATGTAGTATGAGGTGGAATCCTGTCAGTGGGATCTAGTTTTCACATGTGTCAGTGGGTCCTGATCCTGTCAGTGAATCAACAAATGATGCATAATCTTATGGGTTTTGTGAGAGGCTTAAGATCTTGCGACGACCGTTGATTTTGTTTCCTATTAGATGGTTGTTAGAGATGGGGGAAGATTCTTTATCTAATGGTGGGCGTGAAATCTGATAGAATCTCGGATGGGTATGCGAACTTGCGATGGTCATTGATCTTCCTGATGCAGGCCTGGTTAAGTTTCTCAGTCTTTTGGTGGTTGAGTTAAGATTTAAAGATCGCGAAGCATTAAGATCGGATGGTCATGAATTAAAGTGAACCTGATTTTAAATTTTGACCGCCGATTTGCTGCAAGCACCATAAAGTAGTCATTTGATTTCAAATTTGAATTTGCAGAGGGTTTCCAGCGACAGGAAGTACCATAATTTATGGTTTTAATAGCTGATTTCGATTGGTTTGGTGGCACTTGCTATTGCAGTGTGGTCCAATGTATTGAGTGATCGTCTGTAGGGTTTGTACTATGTGGTTTTGTGCTTAAGGCATGTTGCAGGGTTGACATTTTGAGCATTGTTCATGATTCTCAGTACCTTCTCAGAGAATTTTTCATGATTGAGGATCATTCTAAGATTTTCTTTCTCCTGGTTGCGTGGGTTTTGACCCCTATAATAAATTTGTGACTATTTCCAATTGGTTGGGTGGTTGAAACCCTAACCCTACTTTTGTAGCTTGTTGCATTCTCTTTGAGAATTCCAAGAGGACTAGGGAGTATAAGTTGTAGAAATTTTGATTTTGTAAGGGTTCCAAACTTTCTTTGGTCCCAGGCTGGTTGTTCATGGTGTTTTACTGATAAAGGAGCTAGATTTTGTATCTTTTCCTATCCTTGTGTTGTTATGATTTTATATTGATCTTGAATATGTTAATGAAAATACTATTGAGTTCCAATCTTGCATTTGTGTATGTCTTCTTGTTTCGGTTCTAAGCTCATATATGTTAATGTCACAAAGTGTGTTAGCATATGGTAAACAAAGAGTATTATGAAGTCATCTCTGAGTTCCTAACAAAGTTAGGATTAAAGTCTTTTGGGTGGGTTCAGTGAGTTTACAACCAAGTAAGAATCTGATGTCCTTGTGTTTGAGGGAGAGGGGTAATAGCCAAAGCACTTATCCTGAGCCCAAGAGTGTTTGATTCAAGATCTTTAGCTGATGTATGTAATTGGGTGACTCTTTGCCCTAGGTTAAGGCACTGGTCCATCCTCTGGAGGCATTTCATTGTCATCAACCACACACACAAACATTCAAATGATAAAATATTAAAGTAGTTAGTAAAGAGTATATAGTTGTATATCATTTAGTGATTCCTTTCAAGAAGTGAATCAAGGGTACACATGCCTGAGCATTGAGGCTCAAAGTGTAGGAGGATCTCTTTTTGATCCTTGTTAATTGGCCCTCTTCCTTGTAGACTTTGGAGTGGTGATAGAGTCAAAGTTATATTAAAGTTATCCATCAAAGTATAAATCTACAAGTGAAGATCAAAGGGAACCCCCAACAAAATGGCGACTCTAGTGGGGAGAACAACAATGAAGCAGTATATCTGTTAGGACTTCTGGTTGGGACTACATTGTAAAGTCAAAATCTTTTGTTGACCAGATAGATATAAAGGTTGTAAGTGGACTCTTGTTTTCCTGTTGTATTCTGTTAAAAAGATTTCCCATCTAGGTGGGTGGCAACTCAAAAAGGTTAGAACCAGTGCTATATGTTGTAAATCATGGACAAGAGGAGGAATACTAGGTCCTTTGTCAGAAAGAATCTAGAGGTCACTCTGGAGCAATTGCCTAGACAGGAGAATAAAAGTTGGATTAGAAGGAATGGTGAGTCTACTAGTGCTCCCATGAGAGAACAAAGAAATAATAGAGGTAGAGCACCACATGTTTCCTCAAGTGAGGATGGTTCATAGGATAGATTTTCTAGATCAGATGGTGGTCACTCTGAAGATAGATTTTATGATACCCTAGAGGCTGTATTTCAGGACAAAGGTCCATTGCCTACAGGTCAAGATGAACAAGCTAGAGAGATGGGTTTGGAGATTGATTTAGATCTTGATGAGGACAATTTCAGAAGAGAACCCATGAGACCAAGGCAAGTCCACTTCCCATATCAAAATATTTTTGATATGGATGTGTCATCAAGTTCTGATGACATTATGGTAGATCCTGATGATTTAAATGCATTAAGGTTGCAGATTGCAGAGAAGGATGCCATACATAAGAGGTTACAAGAGGAGAGAGAGGCTAAAAAGGTGAATGCTCTGATAGAAAGATAGTCTCTCCTTAGAAAGATTAATGAAATGAAGGAGAGAAACAAGATGCTTGCTTCTGCTCCTAAAACTTTGCAGCATGATGTCTTTGGTGATCTTGATGCCTTGAAGAGTGAGCAAGAGTGCTTACTGCAAGATCAGGAATTTGATAAGGAGGGCCCTGTGGTTAGACAAGTGCAAAGTTATGTTCCTTTGCCTAAAGATAAAGATGGGCGTGAGATCACTAGGCTTGATGTTGCCGCTGGTGAGAAAGGAAAGCAAAAGATGGCGGGACATGAAACAAGAAAATCATTTACAATACCCGAGGTCCCACCACCCAATTTAAATAAGGACACAGAAATGGAGAGAAGAAGAAAAGAAGATGAGGACCTTGCAAGAGAACTTGAGAAGGCTGAAATTGAAACTTCCATTGCAGAAAAGAGAAGAAAGATCTAGTTCTTAAAGGCTTCATCAGCTAATGCTCTTGGTCCATTTGCTACTGAACTAGGTATGCCATCTATGACTACTACTATTCCACTTAGTAATGCTACTAGTTCAATTCCTTCTTCATCTGCTAGGATAGGTGCTCATCCTAGGCAGCAGTCAAATGCACAAGTAGATAAAACTGTAGATGCTAATGTTGATCCTAGGGTTAACACTAGCTCAAGTTTTCAAAGAAGACCTATGCAATTAGAAGGCTATAGGAAAATTAGTTTTGATGGAATTCCTGGCTACCCAAATGCCTTTCCAAATGATATTAGAGATAAGGTACCTAAGTTTTCTGGTAATAATGCTATTAGTTTTGAGGAGCATCTTAGGTTATTTGTTGATATGCTTAATGATTATGAGGTAGAGCATGAGGATGTGGTCATGAAATTATTTGTTCAATCTCTGATGGAGGATGCTAGAGATTGGTTTAAGAGACTTCCTGACAAATATATTGATACTTGGGATTCTTTTGAGAGATGTTTCAAAGAGTAGTATGGTGATAGGCCTAATGCTAGTTTCATGTTGAATGAATTCAATACCATAAGGAAAAATTAGAATGAGACTGTAGCTGAATTCAACATGAGATTTCAAAAGGGTATGCATAAGTTGTTCCAAGTTATGCGGTTAGATGACAATGTCTGTCTAACCACATATTTCAATGCATTTGATAGAAAAATGGGATATCTTTTGAGGGACAAAGAACCAAGAACTCTTAAGGATGCCTTTAGGATTGCTGTCAATATTGAGAACAATATGAGAATATCAAGAAAATTCGGGGGGAAGAGAGATGACCCAAAGTTGTTTGGGGACAAGAGATACAAAAAGGAAAATGATAAGAATGTTGGAGCTAGGAGGCAAGAGGAAGATAAATTGGATAAGGTGCTTAATGCATTGAAGGATTTGAAGGTACCTACAAATAGGAACATCAGTGCTCCTACCAATGAGAGGCCTCAATTCAACAATAATTTTAGTAAGTAGAATAGATTGCAAAACTACCCCTATAACACACAATGGAAGGATGGCAAGCCTATTATCCCTACTATAAGAGGAAAAAATTATAGAGGTGTCCTTGACCCTCTACAAAAGGCTTCAATAAATGTCATCGAGGACATACCTTGGTGTGTTGCATGCCAATCCCCTCATTCTATAGAGCATTGTGTAGTTGCACATTCTATGGCTGCAAATCAAGATTGTGGCAATGAGGAGATAGATCAAGAAGAAGATCAAGATGATGTTGGATGCAACATGGCTTCTTCATATCTAGGATATGAAGATGATTTTAATTTTGATGAAGAGGCAGATGTAAATGTGAAGAGACACAATCAGGCCCTTTTTCATCAACAAGTTTTTTCTGATAGTGAAGACATTGATAGGAAGACTGTAATATGAACTCTTCTTCTGAACCAATAAATTTGAGAAGGCCTTCTAGAGAAGAGATGGATATGATTACTACAGAAATGTTTTCCCAAGTGCAAACCAAAGGCATGGTGGAAAGGAATATAAATGATAAAGGTACAGGAATGTTTATAAAGAGTACCAACTCCAGAGAGACTAATGAGAACAAATCAAAAGGTGATCACATGGTAAAATTCGAGAATGTAAAAGGTAAGAATTGTGAGTCTAAGGGAGTTGGAATTGAAAAGATTTCTAGTGAGATTGAGAGGCCAGTTAACATAATGGCTAAGATTGAAAAAATAAGGGTGGCCAATACACCTAATGTTTCAGATAAGAAAAAGGATATTAAGGCAGTGTAGATTGAGATTCCTTCTTCTGCTCCTATTGATATGTTATATGTATTATCCCAAATTACAGTTAAGGTTCCATTGTCAGAATTGTTGAGGATCCCTGAACACAAAGACAGAGCTATTGCATGGGTAGGTAATGTTCATAAAAATGATGTTGCATGCAATGGATCTCAGGGTAAAGATTTGAAAGGTGTTGCTGCTCAGGGAATTGTGTCTCAAATTCCTCCAATATATTTGGATAGCTCTGTCAATGCCAGCCTTGAAAATATTGATCCATTCTTTTTAAGTGTTCTTGTGAATGGAATGAAGTTGAGAAATTGTATGATTTATAGTGGTGCCTCTAATACTATCATGCCTTTCAAAATCATGGAGAAGCTGGGCCTTAAAGTTGATACAGTTCAAGGCAGATGTTGTGCAATGGATCAGAGGGAGGTACCAGTTATTGGGACTATCAATGCAATGCCATATAGGCTGGCAGCATATCTAGAGAAAGAGTTAACAATGAGTGTTTTGGTGGTGGATATCCCTCCTCATTATGGGATGCTGCAATCTAGAAGGTGGAGTGTTGCCATGGGTGGAAGTTTACAGCGTGATCTGTCCTATGCCACTTTCAAGATTGATGATCAATTTGTCAAGATTGAATGAGAGCCAAGAGTATGCCACATGGTTGAGAGAAATTTTGATAATGCAACTACATGTTTTGTGGATACTGATATTAATGCTTTTAGGGAAGATATCCTTGTATTTGAAGAGGAACCCATTTTGTCACCTATCTCTATTGAGGTAAGTGCTAATTCTGTGAAGGGTGATTTGTTGGTAATGTACTTTGATGGTGCAAATTGCAAAGATGGTGTAGGATTAGGTATTTTACTTATTTCTCCTGATGGAAATACCTACAAATTTTCTTTCACATTGAATTTCTTTTGTACCAACAAGATAGCAGAATATGAGGCTTTGTTGTTAGGATTGAGGTTGGCACAAAAGCATGGTATTAAGTGTTTAAGTGTTGTTGGTGATTCTGAGTTGGTGGTGTCCCAAGTCAGGTTAGTATATGCTTCCAAGAATAGGAGGTTGAAACAATATAGGAACACAGTTTAGGATTTGATTGAACATTTTGATGCCTTCAATATTGAGTAGAAGGATAGGAGTAACAATAAGATGGCTAACTTGTTAGCCAATATTGCAATCAATCCCAATGATATTACATTTTCTGGTATCTCTAAAGTTGAAATTCAGGCTAGGGCTAGCATACCAGATAATATTGAGAATTCACAAGTTTTTGATGATGATAATGATATCTTGAAGTTTATGGGTTGTGAGGATCAGTATCATGGTCAGGAATTTGATTGTTCAGCCTTGGTTGAGTCAGTAGAAGGAAGGGAGGTTGTCTTTGGTAATGAGGTCATTCAGCTTAGAACTAACAAGGTGCCCAAGGGGCTTGTTGTTTTGGAGACTGTCTTTGATAACCAGGATAGAGTTCAAAAGAATATCAAAAGAGAAGGTCATGTTGATCTAGCGGAGATAAATCTTGGAACACATGAGGCACCTAAGAAGGTATACATTGATAAAGATGTATCTCAAAAGGTAAAGAAATCTTTGATCGAATTATTGAGAAAATTTAGGTATGTTTTTGCATGGTCATATGATGACCTAAAGGTTTATAGAGAAGATTTGTTTCAGCATATTATTCCATTGAAAGAAGATGCTAAACCTTTTTGGCAAAAACAAAGGCCTATTAATCCCACTTTGGCACCCAAGATGCAAGAAGAGTTAATGAAGCTGAGAGATGTTGGAATTATCAAGCCTATAAGGCACTCTTCTTGGGTGTCAAACCTTGTTCTTGTGAGAAAGAAAAATGGTGACATTAAGCTTTGTGTGGACTTCAGGAATGTGAACATCAGCTCATTAAAGGATAATTATTGTTTGCCCAATATGGAAGCTATGTTACAGAGAGTAACCATATCAGAATTGATGTCTATGATGGATGGTCTCTCTGGCTACAATCAAGTCATTGTCAAGGAATCAGAGTAATTCAAGATAGCTTTCACAACACCTTGGGGGACATATGTTTATGTGAGGATACCTTTTGGCCTCACAAGTGTTGGTGCTACTTTTCAGAGGGCAATGGATGTTGCTTTTTCAGATTTCATAAATGATTTCCTTATTGTATATCAAGATGATCTAACTGTCTATTCCAAGGAGGAAGAAGACCATTGCACTCATTTAGAAAGAATATTTGTGAGGGCCTTGGAATTTGGCATTTCATTAAACCCAAGGAAATGTTCTTTTGGTGTCACAGAAGGTAAGTTGCTTGGCCACTTAGTTGGGAAGCAAGGAGTAAGAATTGACCTTGAGAGGGTAGTAGCCATTGATAAAATTTAGAGACCAAAGAATGTTAAAGGAATTCAGTCCTTCTTTGGTCAGGTCAATTTCTTAAGGAGGTTTGTGACAAATTTTGTAGAGGTTACTAGACCTATTTCTAAGATTTTGAAGAAGGGATCTGCAATCAATTGGGAGGGTGAGCCTGATAAGGCTTTCAAAAATATCAAGCAGGTTATCAAAGATGTACCAGTGCTTAAGGCACCTAATTATAATGTCCCAATGCATATCTTTTCCTTTGCATCTTTTCACACTATTGTTGCAGTTTTGTTACAAAAGAATAAGGATTGTTTTGAGCAGCCTATTGCATTTTTTAGTAAATCTTTGCAGGCTACAGAATTGAAGTATGACATAAATGAAAAATAGGCTTATGCACTTGTGAGGGCAATCAAGGCTTTTAGGTGTTACTTGATGGGAGCAGCTATGATTGCTTTTGTGCCAAGTGCAGCTGTGAAGGATATTTTCTCACAGCAAGAGGTGTCTGGAAGAAGATGCAGATGGATCAATAGGATCCAAGAATTCAATGTTGAGGTCCAGATTACTAAGTTGGTTAGAGGAAAAGGATTGGCAAAACTGATGGCCCAATCCAATCTTGATGCAAATCAGGTAAATCATTCTGAAATTGATTACACATGTGATATGGATGATTGTATTTGGTATCAAGATATCATCTATTACTTGAGAAACATGAAATGTCCAGATAATATGAATGATAATCAGAAGAGGACATTGAAATTACATGCCATCAAGTATGTAATTGTGAAATGTAAATTGTATAGGAAGAATTTGGATTGCATATTTTTTAAGTGTGTAGATGAAGATCAGGCTAACAAGTTGTTGAAAGAAATGCATGAGGGAGTTTGTGGTGGGAATTATATGGGTAAAACAACTACTCATAAGATCTTGAGAGCAGGATTCTGGTGGCCCACAATCTTCAAGGATGCAGAACTATTGGTGAGGAGGTGTGATGCTTGTCAAAGGTTCTTTGGTAAGCTTAAATTTTCAAGAAATGTGCCATTAAAACTAGTAGAAGTTCAGGCTCCTTTACAACAATGGGGAATTGATTTCATAGGGGAGATACCAAACAAGTCAAGTGGAGGACACTCATGGATCTTAGTTGCCACTGATTACTTTACAAAGTGGGTAGAAGCTATACCTACAAGAAATGCAACTAGTAAGGTGGTAATTGATTTTATGATGAATAATATTGTTACAAGGTTTAGGTGCCCTGAGAGAATAGTAAGTGATAATGCCATGTGCTTCAGGTCTGTTAAATATAAGGACTTTTGCAAAGGTTTGGGAATTCAGATTTCTAATTCCTTACCTTATCATCCACAAGGAAATGGTCAGGCAGAATCTACTAATAAGAGTTTGATTAAAATATTAAAGAGAATTCTTGAAAAGAATAAGAGGGCATGTAATTCAAAGCTTCCATTAGCTCTATGGTTTGATAGGGTAGCTATGAAGAGGGAAATTGGTTGTGCACCATTTGACCTAGTATACAGAATTCATGCAAGAATGCCTCAGAATAACTTATTGGAAATGTATAAATTTGTTCATCTATATGATGGTGACATAGATGATGAGATGTAGTTGAGAATTGAGGACCTCATTAGGTTGGATGAGACTAGAAGAGAATCAATTGCAAGGAATGCCAAGTTGCAATTGCAGGTTAAGAATTTATATGATAAGAAGACTGTTGACAGAAAGTTTGAACCTGGTGATTTGGTGTTAGTTTGGAATGCCAGACTGGAGGATAAGGGGAAACATGGTAAAATTTATCCCATCTAGCTAGGGCCATATCTAATTCATGAGAAATGGGGCCAAGATTCATACATTATCAAAGAATTAAATGGTGATATTCAGGAATTGCCAGTTCATGGACAATTCTTGAAGAAATATTTCAATTAAGGTATTTTGTTTTCCATGAATAGTAGTTAGGTTTGTACATTTTGTAAATTTTTTAAATAAGTTGCTTGCCCCTGCCCTATTTTGTCTTGGTCTATCAATTTTTGGTCCTATTGCCTGTTCTGCCTTCCTTGTTCCCTGTTGTCTGCAATTTCTCCAGTGGGATGGTCTACTTTAAACCAGTGATTCTATGTCCTTGCTATGCCTATAGGAGGCATACATCCCTAGATAGAGCCACTATTAGCATGTGCCAAAAATTTTGTGGCTCTAGCTCTCTTCCCCTGGTCTCTGCAATGTTTTTCATGTCTCTGGCTGAAACCCTTGGCAATTTTTTTTTAAAAATCTAGCCGTTGGGTCCTTAAATTTAAATTTTCCCTAGCCCTATTTTATTTTCGCATTACCTTTTCATGGGTCACTTAAAACCTTTAATCTGCATGTGCCTTTTAAAAAAAAAGACTTCTTTACATGTCGTGTGGTTAGGTTTCATGTGTCAGTGGATCCCCTTTAATATTTCCTAAGTCTGGCACCCTGCGAAATTAAAATCTTTCCCTAAGTCATGTTTTAATTTTTCCTAAGTTCTCAACTTCATTTTTCCTTTGGGCCCCCCTCTGATAGATTTTCCATCTAACGGTTGGCGTATCTTCTCATGTGATGTGTCAGAGGCTTGCGATCATGTGCCCGTCGTTGATTTTCTTTCATGACATAACCTTTCAATGCAGGTGGTTCCACTGCCACATAAGCACATTTGGCACTCCCCTATTGGCCAAAAGAATCAATGACTTGGCAGAGATGTGAGAATGTCCTTTTGAAGGAAGAAAATTGGTTTATCCATTTGCCAAATTTTGTGACATGGCAGTCTTTGGTTGGTTGGCATGGATAATGCAACATGGTGGGGTAGGGCTTTATGTCAGCAGCAAAAGATTCAATATCTACGATGGGTGGAAGTTCTCATGGAATCTGTCAGAGGCTTGAGATCTTACGCTAGCCGTTGATCTCATTTGTCTCAAACGTATCTTTGGTGGTGGTCCTGGTGTTAAGTGGAGCTAATTTTTAGGTTTCTTATTGGTCCACATAGTATGAGGTGGAATCTTGTCAGTGGCACCTGGTTTTCACATGTGTCAGTGGGTCCTAATCCTGTCAATGAATTAGCAAACGGTGTATAATCTTATGGGTTTTGTTAGAGGCTTAAGATCTTGCGATGACCGTTGATTTTGTTTCCTGTTAGATGGTTGTCAGAGATGGGGGAAGATTATTTATCTGACGGTGGGTGTGAAATCCGATAGAATCTCAGATGGGTATGTGAACTTGTGACGGCTGTTGATCTTCTTGATGTAGACCCAGTTAAGTTTCTCAGTCTTTTGGTGGTTGAGTTAAGATTTAAAGACTGCTAAGCATGAAGATCAGATGGTCATGACTTAAAGTGAACCTGATTTTAAATTTCAATCGCCAATTTGCTGCAAGCACCATAAAGTAGTCGTTTGATTTCAAATTTGAATTTATAGAGGGTTTCCAGTGATAGGAAGTACCATAATTTATAGTTTTAACAGTTGATTTTGATTGGTTTGGTGGCACTTGCTGTTGTAGTGTGGTCCAGGGTGTTGAGTGATCATCTACAGTGTTTGTACTATGTGGTTTTGTGCTCAAGGCATGTTGCAGGGTTGACATTTTGAGCGTTGTTCATGATTCTTGGTACCTTCTTAGAGAATTTTTCATGATTGAGGATCATTCCAGGATTTTCTTTCTCCTAGTTGCCCGGGTTTCCACCCATGTAATAAATTTGTGATTGTTTCCAGTTGGTTGGGTGGTTGAAACCGTAACCCTAAGTCATCTGTAGCTTGTTACATTCTCTTTGAGAATTCCAAGATGACTAGGGAGTATAAGTTGCAAAAAATTTGATTTTGTAAGGGTTCCAAATTTTCTTTGGTCTCAAGCTGGTTGTTCATGGTGTTTTACTGATAAAGGAGCTAGATTTTGTATCTTTCCTATCCTTGTGTTGTTCTGATTGTATATTGAGCCTAAATATGTTAATGAAAATACTATTGAGTTCCAATCTTGCATTTGTGTATGTCTTCTTGTTTCAGTTCTAAGCTCATATATGTTAATGTCACAAAGTGTGTTAGCATATGGTAAGCAAAGAGTATTGTGAAGTCTTCTCTGAGTTCCTAAAAAAGTTAGGAATAAATTCTTTTGGGTGGGTTCAGTGATTTTACAACCAAGTAAGAATCTGATGTCCTTGTGTTTGAGGGAGAGGGGTAATAGCCAAAGCACTTATCCTGAGCCCAAGAGTGTTTGATTCAAGATCTTCAGCTGATGTATATAATTGGGTGACTCTTTGCCCTAGGTTAAGGCACTAGTCCATCCTCTGGAGGCATTTCATTGTCATCAACCACACACACAAACATCCAAATGATAAAATTTTAAAGTAGTTAGTAAAGAATATATAGTTGTATATCATTTAGTGATTCCTTTCAAGAAGTGAATCAAGGGTACACCTGCCTGAGCATTGAGGCTCAAAGTGTAGGAGGATCTCTTTTGATCCTTGTTAATTGGCCCTCTTCCTTGTAGACTTTGGAGTGGTGATAGAGTCAAAGTTATATTAAAGTTATCCATCAAAGTATAAATCTGCAAGTGAAGATCAAGGGGAATCCCCAACAGGTGGAACTTAATGTAAATGATTTAAAAATGGGTTTGAATGGACCCTTGAGATACCCTAAGTCTCTCATAGACTAGTGCCTTGTCCAATGGGCCACAGAGTCAAATACCCTATTGTAATAGATAGTTATGAAACAAGAAAGAGATAAATTCAATGTGTTGATGCCTAACATCAATCACACACCATGACCAAACCTCACTTCAACAACCCACCTATGTATTCAAGTATGTTATCACCCATCCAAAGGTTTTTAACCCTCCCCTTAGAAGAGACCTATAAATAGATAATACATTAACCAGCATCCACTGGAAGACAAGCATGACATATCTTTGACACCTCAGCTCATACATACATGAAAACTAATCCTAAACCAATTATCTTTGTGAAGACAACTCCACTTGTAAACACATAGGAAATGCAAATAGAAAAATCAAACACCCTTGATGTATGATTAATGAGATTAGAATTCAAATGGAGATAGCTTCGTAATAGTAAGGATAAATTGAGTCCTCACAAATAAGACAAATCAATTACAATATGCATTATATTCTCTGAACCAACAAAGGAAGAAAGAAAACCCTATATGCAGATAGAAGGAGAAAATCTGCAGGACAGAACCTTTCTTGGAACCAGAATAATTGACCTGCAAAATTGTGGAACCCTTCAAAAATAAAAAATACAGCCATATATACCCCCTAGTCATCTTGAAATCCCAAAACAGGATGCAACAAGCTACAGATGACTAGGGTTAGGGTTTCACCCACCAGACCAACTAGAAATAGTCACAAATAAATGTGGGGGATGGAAACCTAGGCGATCAGATCCAAGAACAATCTTCACTCATGATAATTTTTTGAGAATGTACCGAAGATCATCAATATACCATGCTTATTGGTCTAATCAGACACCTAAAACATGCCTCAAGCAACTCCATCACAATACAAAAACCCCTGCAATCAATCATGGAACACCCTAGACCACACTGCATCCACTGGCACCACCAACCAAATCAAATCCAACCGAAGAAACCATCAAAACCAATCTTTTCTATCGCTGGAAACCCTCAAAAAATTCAAATTTGAATTTCAATGGTCAGTTTCAAAGCACCAGTAGCAAATCGGCGGTCAACATTCAAACTTGAATCAACTTTATATCGCAGCCATCAGATCCTTCCTTTTCGTGGGCTTTATGATTTAACCCTTCAGACACCCTCAGGTAACTCCTAGTGACTACACAACAAGGATTTTTATTATTCACGAGATGAAAAACTTAACCCGAGCTCAACCCTGCAACTTAGTGAACAAAGGAAAGTTACTAACCCCGGTCTCTTATTTAGTGAACTGGTGACCGAAGGGTTTTGCCAATTCGTAAAACACTTTATGTTACTGCTAAATAATTTAGCGATTAGGTGACCTTCCTTTGCTGAATCACCAGACCTTTTAGCACATCACCATTTTACTCAGTGAATGAGAAAACCCATTGAAATTTGTCGGGCTGCTAAACACTTTGTTAGAACTACCAAACCCTTAGACCAAAACCTGGGCCCGCTTACAAGAAGATCGATGGTTGTCTCATCTTCACATGTGTTAGAAAAGACCCTTCAAATTATATGCCGATCGTCGATGCTCTATCATTGTCAGAACTATTGAAACTCAAAAAACTTGGCCCCACTGACATAATCCAATTCATCACCATGCAGACGAATGAAAAGAAGACAACTCAACACACCGTGGCACATAAAAACCATCTGGCAATTGGACCCACCTTAATACTGCCACCTAAGAATAAAGTAACATCGACAGCTGGCATAAGATCTCAAAGCTCTGACACATCTCATGAGAACTTACGCCAACTATTGATCGACTACGGATGTCAGAACCCTTTGAGTCTTCAGAAAATTAGGTCCCACTGATAGCATATCCATTCATTCACCCGTGGACCAATCACAAATGCGCAAGTCAGCGCCCACTGGAAAACAGCCCCACACAACAATTTGTCAACCAAGAAAGATCAATGGTCATCGCTATACCACTGACCTTAAAAATTGATCAACTTGTCCTAGCAATATAATGACAACCACATGATCTTGTGGACCTACATGCACTTTATCTCCCTTTTAAAAATTGCAGCCCCACCTGACAATTTCCAAGTCACTACTCCTCAACCAATTGGAAGCCACCAACCATGCAAACCTAGCAGTGGACCCCCTTGACAACTCTCATGTCAAATTCCAAATCAACGGCCATCGCATGATCGCAAAGGGGAAGAATATTCCTTGCAATCATGCGATGACCACAAGATCAAAATAATCTGCAAGTTGTCGAGCCCATCTGACAACCTGCCAACTCACCACCACACTGACCAATAACTAGCTGCCACCTCCGCAATAAGCAACACATAAGTGGGCTTGCTGAGATAGATGTCACCTTGTCACGTGATCACATGGGGAAAACAGATTCCATGCAAACATACAACAACCACAAGTTTTTAAAAGGGCTGGTACTTAGGAAAATATTACTGCGGGGGGACATAGACTTAGGGAAATATTAAAGGGGGCCCAAATGTGAAACCTAACCAATCAACATGCGAAGGGACACAACCTTTAAGCACATGGGTATTTAGGACTTTAGTGACCTGATAAAGTAACAACAAATTAGAACATGGCCATGGACAGATTAGGGTTTTCTCATGTAACTGCTAGAATTATGAATTTAGACTTAGGTTTTTAAGCCAGAGATAGAGAAAAACATGTGCAGAGGCTAGGGCAAGCTATAGAGCCATGACAAAATTTGTAGGGACAGGCCATTTTCTGAGGATTTTTTCTATGAGAAGAAAATGGGCTAACAGACTGTATTATCACCCAGACCTGAAAGTGGTTTTTTTTAGGTCTTTTTTATTTTTTGAAAATTTTAGTGTTTTCAGAAGCCACTCTGGAGAACTAGCACCCATTTTTAAGAAATTTTCACATATGGTATCAAAAATTTAAGTGTGATATATCATTGGAAAGCTCTTTTCGAGCCTATTCCAACCATGTTGGTTTCATTTTCAAATTTTTCTATTTGATCAGCTATTTTACTTGTAGATTATCTGATTTTTTATGTGCTAACCATTATGGGGCTAACAAGTTATGCTTGTAGGTGCCCTCGTTGCTTGAAATATTTTGCCAAAAGAACACATGTCAAAGCTTCAAATGCACAAGGGCTACTAACGATTTTTGTAGGGCTGCCCAAAGCATAAAAACCCAATCAAGTGCTTGTTGTTTATTTCATTTTCAAGTGTGGCAATTACTAGTTGTTTCATTTCATAGGAACATAATATCTTATTGTAGGAATTCTTGGGTGGTAGGAGAAGTATGCTCTTCACCCTTGTGGTGAACTAAAAATTCTTGACCCATCTTTGGATTTTGAAAGCAAGGGGGTAATTGAATCTTTGCTTGGTGTGTTTGGGAGAAAATTTGAGATAGGGGAGTATGCTCTTCACCCTTGTGGTGAAACAAAAACCTTTAACCTCATAAATTGATCCACTCTTTGTTTAGATTTTAAGAATCCTTTAGCGGGCCTACTCTTGAGCAATCAAGAGTAACAACCCAAGTGGGGACAAGCTAATACCAAGCTATTCCAACCCATTATAAACTCAAGGCTATCAAGGACACAAAACCTTGGTAGACGTAGTGCTTGTCTTTGCTTAATGTGAGTACTTGAGGGATTGTGACCATGAGGAAAGTGTTGAGCAAGAATGCTTAAGGTACTCTTGAGGCCGTGAGGTCCTAGTCCTTTTTGAGGAGCAAGAGGGGTACTATGAATGGAAGCCCTTACTAAGAACCATAGATAGAAGCCACCCTATTTTGCCACTTAACTTCTTGGTGCAAGGATTGATCCAAGTGGAATAACCCATATCACCCCAAGATTACTCACCATCTATGTTCCTTTGGTTGTGTCATTGGCACTTCCACGACAAAGTCAACATCTATTGTGGGAAACCACTTTGTGTGAGGCAATGGAACATCAAGTGTGGGCCAAGTTGCTAAGTATTGAGCCTTTGTCCTTCTAGGCTAGCAAGTGCTTGAACTATTCTCATTGTGATCTACCTGTTTAAACATTCTCAAACATCAAACATCATGGTAGCATTCATAGGATTTTTTGCTTTGATATCACAATTGCTTGTCTTGGCAAGGTTTCTTTTGCTCTTGCACAAGTGTTCTATGACATGTATGATCTCCTACTTTTGCAAACTTGTCTATTATCTACAATTACTATATTTTGGACTATGAAATCGAACTTGCCAAACTTACAACATTGACCAAATTGCCTTTAAAACTAAGTTTTTCACATTCACTTGTTAAGAGTCGCATTGCTTGCCTGGAAACTATCGCACAAAATCCTTTTGTTGTCTCACTATTGCTTGCAATCCAAAGTTGATTTGTGTCACTTCCAGTCTTCCTTGGTCAGTCTAGATCTTGGATCTTAGGTCTTATGACATGTTGCTCAATATCCAAATGAATTTCAATGGTATCAAATTGTTAAAAATGACTCTTAGTCTTCTTTCTTCCTCTTCTTCCATGTCTTCCTAGTCTCCCATTTCCATCCTTTATCTTCTTTCTTCATGCTCCTTCCTAAACTCTTCATGTCTTCTTAATTCTTTTTCTCTTATTATATAGTCTACCTTCTTCTATTCATCTCTTCTTTCACTTCCATGCTTGATTCCTCCTCTTCTAGAACCATGAATTTCAACTATCTTATTATGAAACCTCTCTTGAGAATGGATGATCTCAAACTCATTGCTCAATTTGAAGAATTTTATTCTTACAATAGTCCTTCTAGCTATGTCATGGGTGATAAATTTATGGCAAAAATAAAAGAAAAATCAATTGAATCAGACACTTTTGCTAGGATCATACACATGATCCCATCATGACCTTATTCCAAAAAATCTTCATCTTCTAAGTCTTCTCATCCTTCCTCACATTCCAAATCTTATCATGACTCTTCTAGACATCATTCAAATTCTTCATCTTCCAAGTCTTATCATGACTCTTCTAGATATTATCCACATTCGTCATTATCTAAGTCTTCTTCCTCCACTAGGTCTTCACTTTCCTCTTCTTCACAATCTCATTCCTCTTTTATTTCTCCCAAGAGTCTTACTCCTCAATATGAGAAATATAGTAATCCTTGTGATACCTCTCCCATGAAGAGTGACACGCCCACTTTTGATGACTATGATGACTATTATGATGGCTATGATGATGAACCATATAGTCATACCTATGAAACCTCTATTCCTAAGAGTCCTCCTTGTTGTGTGCTCATGCTTACTAAAGGGTCATCCTATTGGATAGATCATGATGTTGATCCATATGATTGTAATTTTGAAAGAGACTTTGATGAGTTCTATGAACAATACCTTGATGATGATCCATCTACTTATATTGGGGAATATAAAATGTACCACACTGATTTGAAATGTAAATATTATAAGAATCATTCCTCTAAGAACATTCATGTTGAAAATAAAAATTACACTCTCAAGAAAGATTGTGTTAGTGATGTACCTTTATCTTGTGATGGTTCCCTTCCACCCCCTACTTCCTCCAATACTCATACACTTCCTAAATCTTCTGAGTCTTCCAAATCTTTCACAAATCCTTCATCCAATGAAAGTCCTAATACTTTTCATGCAGTTCCCTATAGTTATCCTCAAGGGATACCTCTTAAATAAACTCAAGTCAACCTTCACTTGGCTAAAAATACTTTCAATAATGCTAAACCTAAAGAGCTTAAGCCTTTATGTGCTATAATGCCTACTTCAGGTAGTCCTTCACCATCTTTTCTAAAGTCTTCCATGCAATCCCAACATGATTCCTTGTCCTTAGAAGTGGTACCATGTCAAGAGGACTTTAAAAATGATAAAGAAAATAACATAAATAAAGATCAAGATCAAGAACCCTCCATGTCATCCAATCCTTTTCATGATGTCTCTCATCCATTTCATGGTTCTTTTGATCCTCTACACCCTTTCTCATCCATTCCACCATATCTTCAGTCTTCTCCTAACCAAGATCAAGCTACTACTTCTAATGTTAAGCCTATTGAAAATCAAGAGAAAAATTATATGCTTATGCTATCCAAAGATCCTTGTCAAGATCAAAGTCTTCCATCTTCTTTTTCTACCACTCCATGTTCACTTCCACTTTCTACTCTTCCTAAGTCTTTGCAAGCTTTGAACAATCCTATCAAAAAAGTTTCTCCTATTCAAGATGTTCATAATCCTATTGAAAATCCTAATGTCCACTCTAAAGATGCTGATGTCCTTGGTTGTCATATAGATGTTGATGAAATTATTGATTATCCTTTTGCATCTTCCACTTCCATCCTTGGACTTCCTCCACCAATACCAAAGGCTTCACGTCTTCCTTCCATCTTGGGCCCTTATGTCCCTTCACTTTCCCCTCCTAACTCTCCTAATTCATCATCCATCTTGGGTCCCTATGTCCCTCCATCTCCTATCTTTCCTCAAGATCAACATAGATGCATACCCTTGAATCCTTTTCATCCATCCACCCATCTAAACCGGTCATATCATCCTTCTTCTTCCTCAAGTCCCAAGTCTTTTGGAAGTAACTTGAATGTTCAATACAAAAAAAAGAAGCAATACAAGAATCCATAAAATAAAGAAGATCACCATGTCTCCTCTAATCGACATGGAGGCATAAAGTCAAAAGAGATATCTAAGAAGAAAACTACAAGACAAGTATGGGTTCCAAAATCCATCATTGAAGATATTCTCTCTAAATCATCAAAAAGAAATGAAAATCATATGGCTATATGGCTTCCAAAGTCTCTCTTGAAAGAGTCTAATATTAAACAAAAAGTGAAGTTGACATTCAAGCTTCCAAAGGCTTCCACCTCATCTTCTTTCCAAAACATTCTTCCATTCCGTGTCCCTAAACCACAACCTCTGCTAAACATTCACCATATTCCTTCTCATATTCCTTCATTCACATTTCCTCCACCCTCTCGCCATCCTTCAAGGTGTGTGTTGATGTTGATCTTGCCTTCCTTTCCATCTACCCTTTCACAATCCTTCCATTCATTATCCTTCTACCTTCTATCCTTTTTCCTCATTTGCTTATTCCTCCTATCTTCCAACCTCACTTGCTTTACGTAAAACCTTATCCTCCATTTTTCTCTTCCATCTTCCTTTTCCTATCAGCATCTTTGAGCATATCATTTTGAATCCTTGGCATATCATGGTTTATCCTTTCAAGGAGCATTATCCAAAAATCTTGCCTTCTTTCAAAAAAAAAAAAACAATGAAAAAAAAAAATGAATGAAAAAATTGAGAATGTGCCTTGGTGGAAACCTGGAAACAGGTGCCTTGGTAGAAAAAGTAAAGAGAAATAAATTTGTCCTATGGTGAAAACCACTCCCTTGTGGCACCTTGGATAAGTACCATGATGAAAACCTGACAATTAGGCATCATGCGTAGTTCTACATATTTCATCCATTCCATTCCATCTTTGATCTTGACAATGTTGACCTATAGATGAACATTTGGCTATCTTGTGAGCTATCTTACGATGATCTTGCTTTCATTCCATTCATGTTTAGCCTTTATTTTTCCTCCATTCATTCTAGCCTTTCACTATCTTTTTCCCCTTTGGTCTTGATCTAATAAAAAAAGAGTAAAACACGATGCTATGAAGCCTCTTGACATGTCTACTCCTTTGGACTACATCCTTTCCTTCAATTGCATTACACTTTTGTGACTTATCCTATGCTAGCCTTTCATTGCTTGTCCAAATGTGCTTTGCATGACAATTTTTCCCTAGCTTGGGTACTCTTGAGGAGTTTTCCCTTGAGGATTTCTTCCCTTTATTATCCTTCATTCTCTTGTCTTTCAACTCTTACACCAGCTTGCTAATCCTTCTTGTCCTCCACCTTGCTAGACATTGGGACTACATGATTTGATCTTGCTTGGGAGTTTGATGCCCATTCTATCTAGGGGCATCCTTTGTACATATTTATTGATCCTGAAAAAAATTCTAAAAAATTCATAAATTATGTTGAAAAAATCCTAAAAAGCATAAAAAGTATTGAAAAAATGAGCATCCTAGTAAAAACCTAGCAATAGGTGCTTTGATGTATCTCCAAAAATATATATATATTTCAAAAATACCAAAAAATCAAAAAATTCAAAATCCCCAAATAATAGTCACTCTTATCCAACTGTGTTTTTCAACACTCCCCTAGTGTCGAGTGTTTCTCAACACTTATCAGATAGCCTACATATAGTCTAGGATGATATGGTATCTCTCACTGGTAGATGCAATACTCAAAAGTTTGATTCTATGACCTACACACACGCACTTAAAGACTTGACTCACTGAGACTTGTTTGACTTTATTTCTTTGTGTGCTGTCTATGATGATTTATTTGATGAGTGTTCTCTCTATGATAGTTTTCAATGATGCATAACTAGAAGACTGAGGGCATGAGGACATGTTTTATTGCTTTTTCTGCTTGTGGGTATATTTTGTTGGTCCTAACTATCATTAGCATTTATGCTTGTTCCACTTGACATTGGGATCTACAAGGTATTATCCTTGACTATTTTTGCAAGTGCATGCTTATAGCCATCTTGACCTTCTTATGTCCTGATGCAAGCATAATCTCACTATAGCAAACTTAGCTAATCTCACTGCAGTAGTCATCTTGACCTACATGTCTTTGGTGCCTAGGTGGGATTCCCACATTCCTATCTAAGATAGATCATATTCATATACCCATAGTCATACTAGTGTGTATTGTATGATCTTATGATGTTACCAATAAAGCTCAATGATGATTATTAGACGTCTATTGGCATTGTGACCTTGCAAGTCAACCACTTTTCATAGTAGCTTGCATTCTTAGGTTCATGTTATATTAGTTTTTTTGCACCTTGCATATGGAGAGAGCTCTCCTTTCATCTTTTGAGGATCTATTGGTCAATTGCGCTCACCTTTCACTTTTCTTGATCATATCTTTCACTTCTTGTCTTTTCCTACCCCTTATATAGTATTTTGACATTTTGACCAATTTTCAAAACACCTCAAAATTGGGAAAAAATTGCACCCCTAGCTAATTTTGACATCTTGGATCCATTTTCAGACTTGAAATCAAAATCTGAGCTAATCTTGATAGTCAAAATCACATTTCAAAATTTCTCCTTCTTCTACATAGTTGGCTGACCATTTGAGGCCCGATCCTTCGATATTTGTTGGGGCACCTTCATTTCTTCACCCCCATCTCTTCCAAACTCCTAGTCTATCATTCATTTTCATTCGCTTCATCTCTTTGAGGTTTGACTTCATCTTTATCCTATATCTTTCTCAGTCAAACTGGGTCATATCTTCATTACTTAATGGTTATCCTATCATCTTCAATTGTGATTTCTAGTGACTTGATCAAGTTTATCAATTTTTTGTTCTCCTCTACCTGATTTTGATTTCAATTTTGAGGGGGCAGTACCTATCAGCTTCAAATCTTTGATTCAACTTTATCATTCAGTTTAGCTTGAGATTCTTATTTTGAGACTTGATTATCATTTAACAGCAATGGTGTTGATTTTGTCTTTTGATTCTTATCTCTTATTTTGAGACTTGACTATCACTTAATAGAAACTATGTTGGTCTTGTCTTTCAGCTTATGCTTATGCTTGTCTTGATGTGTTCCCATCCGTCGAAGACACATCCGGGTTGTTTTGTGATCCCAAATCGATCTCACATTTCAATTCTTCTTTGACCACATGTGTCCCCAGAATGATCACACATTAGTCAAAGAGGGGAAAATGTATGCACCCTAAAATGGTCACCTAGACTTTGGGACCCCATTCAACAATTTATCAAATCCCTAAATCAATATTTTCAAAAATCAGTATTTTATCAATTATATCAATTTCCTTGATCAAATCCTATTTTATCATTTTCAATTATTTTCCTTGGGCTAACCATTTTATCCTAAAGTCTTTATTTAATTAAAAGGAATATTTCCTCCCCTTTTATTAAATAAAAAGCCCCCACTTTTCCTCTTATCCTAAGTTGCACAAATAAAACATTACTCTTATTTTATAAAAAGGGAAAAAGCACTTTTTGTCTCATATGGACACAAAAGTCACCTCTTATTTTCTCATTGGAGGATATTTGTGCACATGGATTGCTCCTCTTTCAAGCTCCACCCTTGATTAAATCTTTTGCCTCTTAATCTCCATGGTCCATTCTTTCTCATTTCCTATAAAAAAAGAGCTCTCTTCCTCATTTTCATATGCATTTTTGAATACTAATGTTATGCTGCAGGTTTTCTAGGTCACTTTGGAGCTTTTGAAGATTTGGAGCATTCTTGGATTTTGCATCTACATTCCATTCTTAGTTTCATTCATCCATAGTAGCTTCATGTTTATGCTTTCATAGTTTGGATTTCCTTTCAAGCTTTAGGGTAACTCATCTAGCTTAACTCGGAAGGCTTGGTAATACTTGTACTTTCATTTCCATAGCTTAGCTTGCATCTCTCCTTTCTAGCTTGCATATTCATCTTAATCTAGCTTTTATTTGCATTTCATAGTGATTATTGGGGATATTGGCATTCTTTCCCTTGTCTTCATTTGAATCTCTCATTATGTGGTTGACTAGCAAGGTCATTAGCTTAATAGCTCTAGCTGAGAGCAATCAAATAATCTTGCAACTCCATGCATAGAGAGCTATAGGTCACTTACTAAGCTTTCCTATTCATGGATTGCCTTTGATATAATGACTTAGAGAAGTGCACCATTTGAGTGTGTACAACTGTGACTGAGTTATTATGTAAAGGTCAAGTTATGTAATGTATACTTACCGAGTAAACTTATGGTCACTATGCATTTTTTGTATTAGCCGAGTCAAGTTTTGTCGAGTCATGTATGCAATGATTACTAAGTGATAGAGATATCAACATATGCCAAGTATAGTGAATGCTGAGTATCGGGAACATGATTTGCCAAGTTAGCCAGAAATGACATATGAGTTTGTTATGGCACAGTGATCGAGGTAAATCATTTTGGCCTACATTCATGTTTTGTATTTTGTTTGTTGAGGTAATTACAAAGGTGATTACACATCTATTTTGTAATCATTGATCCCCATGTAATACTTAGAGCCAATCAGAAATTAGTAAGGCTTAAATGACAAAAGGAGTTAATCTGAACCATAGATCTTGAATCATGAAGATGTTTTGTTGTTTATATAAGTATAAGATCTGAACCCTAAAATGAGAGAGTGTGAAAGAGAGGATGTGAAGGGTATGAAGGAATGAGCAGAGAGGCACATTCAGTTTTGGTGAAGTATTCAGATAGAGTTCAGTGACCAAGTTAAGTAGTGAAAGTATAGATAGAGATAAATCTGATAGAAGAGATCAATACAATACTGTAAAGAGAAGATCTCTTAATCAAGTGCTTACTTTGTTGTAAGTTTTAAATCCTTTAGCAAGGTATACTATATAAGTCTTTGAGCTCTTAACAGGGTAGACCCCTCACAGGGTAGATCACATTTTGATCAGATTTTACAAGCCCTAAGAGGAAAACTTATTACTACAGTAGTGAAGATTTGTGGGTGTCATCCCCACCCCAGTTTTACCTTTTAAGGGTTTCTGGGTAACCAAAATTACTGTGTTATGAGTACTTTCATGAATGCTACTTAATATGTTACTTACTTTGTTTTGAGGAAGTATTGTTGATGCTATGCAAAAGTTTTATACAATGTTAAAATTAAAGTAGGTGATATCTAATTCACCCCCCCTCTCAGAATCACATTTCCCAACTATATTTCCAACAAATGGTATTAGAGCTGCAAGGTTTCTCATAGAAAGTCTAACCACTTGAATAAAAATATCTTGAGATGGAAGTCTATAAGCTAGGAAAGGTCATAGAGAATCAAAAGATTGATATTCAGCTGGCATTACAACAACTGAAAGTAGCCAGAGGTGAACTGAAGAAATCCTTGAGAAGGAGAGAAATTGCTATTTAGCAAAATGATTCACTCTATCAAGAAGAAGATACCACTGGACTATTTGATAATGCAAACTCTGTAGAAAGTGACAAAGCCATAAAAGAGCTACTGGAGAAAAATACTATACTAAATGATGACATCATAAATCTAAGAAGAGAACAAGAAATTCAATCTATCAGACTCTGTGGAGTAGTTGAACAGAAAAAGAAAGATGAAGATGACAAGACAATGGCTCAAGAAGATAAAAGACAAATAGAAATGAGACTAGATGAAAGGAAAAGTGACATGCAAAGGCTGACCAACAATCAACTAGACATGGTAAATCAACTACTGGTGGTTAATCAAGAGTTGGGTAGGAAAGATATGGAAATCAATCAACTGAGGTCTGAAAATGACCAATTAAGGAATAAACTAAGATCTGAGAAGGAAATCAATGTAAGGATGAACAAACCTAATGAAGCTGCAAAATATTTTGAAGAGCTATTAAGGTCACCAAGAAGATCTGGTGATAGATCTAGACTTGGAATAAATGAGCATTCATCATCTATTGAAGAAGGAGAATCATTAAAGAATGGAGAGTAGAAGATTACAAAACCAAAGAACAACAAGCCCACATGCCATCACTATGGAAAGCCAGGGCATGCAACCAACATATGTAGGAGAAAACATGGTAAGTCTGATCCTAAACCTAATTTCAATGGGCATTGCTTTAATTGTAAGAAACATGGACATCAAACACATGAATGTAGGTCTAAGGTTAGCAATCCACCTACCTTACCTAAGTTTCAAAGTCAGTGTTTTAACTGTCAAAAGTATGGGCATAGAGTATTTGAATGCAAATATAAACCTAGATGGTCATCAAATGAACAAACTAAGTCACCTGTAAAGAATAACTCATACAATTGGGATTATAACACTTGGTACAATTGTCATTACTATGGAAAATATGGACACATTGGAGCAAATTGTATGAAGACTCATTTCAGAGGAAAATCCAAAAGCTGGATGAAAGGAAGCATGGTATGTTACAAGTGTAATAAGATAGGTCAGCTAAAGAAATATTGTAGAACACCTATGCCAAGCAATGATCAGAATCAAAATGAAGATATCTATGAGAAATTGAGAAATTGGATGAATAAGACATGGAAGAAGAAAGAAGAAGAAAGCACAAGTGAAGCTAGCACATCTAAGGTCACCCAATTCAATGGATCAGGTGATCACACTTCTTCTAACTAAGTATAGAAGGTATGTTTGGAACTAAATCTTACAATGCTTTATCTTACATTAGTTCCTAACATAAACTTGAGTAAAAGTCCATATCTACATAGATAAAGATGTATTATGACATATCTGAGAAAAGTAGAGAATTTTATTTTTTATTCCAAGCGTTAGTGCCTTAACCGAGTTATCAATGTATGTCAAGTACCTATTGTGGCTGAGATGCTATATACACCAAGCTATGTCTTAATGGTTATATTGACCGAACTTGTGTTAGCCAAGGTTAACATGAGTTTTCTAAGACAACTATATTCCACTTAGAAATTTTTATGGAGCATTTATGAGGCCCTAATTCAACTTTTTGGAATATATAAAGTGGAAATTTGCCACCCATTTCATTTCACCAAGCGAATTGAGATTTCTTTGAGTGATTCAAAGTGTGAGAAACTAGTTTTTCAAAGGTGATTCCAAATCTTTTCAGTGTGCCATCAACAAAAATCATCTACAGGACACTTACGAGAAAGGTACCCTATTGAGAAAACATTTATTTTTAGAAATTTCAAATTAAAATTGCATCATCATCATCTGCTACAATGAATAATCAAGGGATGGAAATTTTCAATGCACAATTGGTAAGGAATGAAGTTTGCAAGCCACATAAATTTAGGGAAATTATGGAAACTACAATTAAAAGAGATCTTACCGGTGCCCTATCCTCAATTCCAGAGAGTGTGTTGATAATGAATGACATTAGGTCTTGTTACATGTGCAAGATCAAAGAAATCATAGATTACAAGATCAGGGAGGCATATGACAAATTGTGTCATAATAGAGTGTTGAAGCCAGAGTATAAATTGGTTGCCAAACAAGGGTTAGTGCATGCCCTAGATTTCCCATAGAATTTTAAGGTTGAATAGATAAAAATAGTGTTGAGTCAAGTGCATGACATGCAATTGTAGCTGGAAGATGGACCTATGAAAATAATGAAAGAAATGATCCACTGAGTAACTGGATACCCTACAATTCAGGGAAAAAGAATAATGAAGTGTTCAAGTAAAGAAGAATTTTAGGAAAATAGACATGCAGTATGGATAAAGCGTGGAATGATGATTTCCACCATCACAAATCTAGAAATTGACTTTGTTGTTAGGGTTATCTCACACAAATTCTACCAATCCAATCATTTGGACAATGTCCCCTGTATGGCAGTCGACCAGGCATGGAAAATCATCAAGAAGGGATGTTGTCTCTATTGAGCATTAATGATTGTCATTAGTATCAAAAAAAGTCAAAGACTTTGGTCGATTACTTATATGAACCCAGTTGGTAACTATAAGCAATACAAGCCAGTCGGTTAAGTCTTCATACTGAGCACCAAATAGTTTTACCGAGCATCAAACACCGACACCGAGAGATAGTAAACACCAAGCATTAGTGTAATTACCAAGCTGTATTTACAATGTTAACTGAGGATCACAAAAAATGACATAGTAATCAGGAATGGCACATTCTTCTATGCAAATGGTTACAACAAAATCAAAAAATGTTTTACCAAGATCGAGGATCATTTATTGTTGAAGATCATTTGTAAATGTTAGATCTAGGTTATTTTTGTACATCGTAGATCTTAGGGATTTTCTCTAAGTTGTTGAAACCTAATTTTGTATAAGTGGCATAAAGTAGTATGCTATATATTTGTATGTTACATCATTTTGATGGGAACTCATGTATGAGAGAATAAGCACTTGGAGCACTAGCCAACCTTCAAGATTATCAGTTGACAAAGAAAAACAATATTTAGAGGAAATTAGATTAAGTAGAATTAGAGCAGGCTAACCGAGCAGTTCAGAGAAAAGATTCACATAGTATAAGGTGATATACATTCGGTACTTTATTGATTTGTATCAGACAATTTTGGTTTTCATTAGCATATAGTTACCTATTGCCTTCTAATAATTGTAATAGATTTTTGGTAAAATCTCCTAACAGAGTAGACTTGACAGTCTTTTGTAAATCACTTAACTAACTGCACACTCAAGTAGTGTTGTTAAAATCATATAACTAGGTAGACCTAGTTGATCTAATATGTTACTCCTAATAGGGTAAGATCATCAGAAGTGATCAAAACTTGTAGCCCTAATAGGCAAACCTTTTCTATCTGCAGTAGTGAAGAATTTGTGGGTGTCATCCCCACCACAATTTTTTACCTTATAACAAGGGTTTCTACATTACCAAAATACTTGTATTATGGGACTGTTATATTGTTGATTTCATTCTATTTACTTTCACAAGTTTAATGGATAAATGATACATGCATTAGATACAAGTTATTTTGCAAGGTTACTACTATTTTTTGTTTTAGATCTGAAAGGTTAATGTGTCAATGTTTTTGTGGGCATTGATTCACCCCTCCCCTCTCAGTACCCTATCTCTCCTAATTCCAACAATTGGTTGCAGAGCTTGTTCTCTTATTGGATAGTTTAACCACTGAAGGGTAAATATCTAATTCATGGAGAGGTATAAGTTAGATAAATCTATTGAGAATTAGAAGATTCAAATGTAGATGTTTCTTGAACAATATAAGCAAGCCAAGGAAGGACTGAAGAAATTACTGGTTGTTTGGAAGAACCTAGCTATTCTGCAAAATGAGATTGGCTACCATGAAGAAGCAATTGATGATATATTTGACCACATTGGATCTAGTTCAAGGAGTATTTCTGATGGATCTAAAAGTATAATCTCTAACTTTACTAAGAAGAATTAGCATTTAACCGAACAAGTGAAAGCACTACAAATCGGTCAAGAATCTTAGATGGTGAGAATGGTTGAATTAATGAACAATGCTAGATAGGTTGAGCAAGAAAGGAATCTAGTTGTTTAAGACCAAAGATAGACAACTGAACAAATACAAGCTAAAGAGAGTGAGATACAAAGACTCACCGATCATCACTTTCAAGTATCTAATCAGATGATGTCTGTGAATCAAAAAGTCAACCGAGTGAATGGAAAATTGTCAAGAAGACTTGAAGATGTTGTAATACTTAGAGAAGAGAATGAAAAACTGAGAAATGAAATAAAGACAAAAAAAATAATAATGTAGGAGCATCCTAGGATTCTTGGCAATCCTGTATCAACCAAAAATATGTTTGTCTTTGAAGGTAGATTATTAGTTTTGATCTTGGTTTGGAGAGTTCTTACTCAATTTGGGAGACTAGTTGCTCGATTTATGTCTTTACCAGGGTGATCGGTCTCTGAAGGCCACTCGGTAACTAAAGGCATCAGTTTCCTGATGCTCAGTAATAATTATGTTTCTTGGTCATGCTTGGTGTGGTCAGTTGACTGGCACTCAGTTATTTCCTCCATTGCTCGGTCTTCTTGCTTACCAAATGGATTATTTGGATAAATCGGCTTGGCCAACTGGTGCATTTAATTTGGGTCGTACTCCTCATGTTATGGATTGACCATTGGACATGTGGGGACCTAGATCTAGCATGTTGCATTTTCAATCTGGATTTGATGACCGTTGGAGCCATATTTTGAGAGTTTATTTATTTTGTAAGGCTATGTGAGAGCCGATTGATGTTTAGCATTTTAATATTTGTTTATAGAGATTTTATTATTTCATCAGCTGACTTGTGGCTGGGAATCAGTATTTATAGGATGCTTGGGTAGTTTTTTAGGGGATCAAATTGTTGGTTGGAAGGTTAGTAGCCTGCGAGATTAGGAGCAGGAAGATTTCTTGGAAGTTTGAGTACAAGTTTAGATCTTTCTTGGGTGCCTACCAGTGCACTGCCTATTGTAGACCTGGACTAGCTGGATGTTGATGTTGGGGAAAAGATTTGGATCCTATGAGATCTTGTAGACTGTTACTTTCTTTGTAATTGGCTATAACTAGGAAGGCCTTACAGCCCGACACATTGCATGTAATCAATATTTTTCACGAATAAAGACTTTTGTTTCATTGCAGATTTGTTATTGTGATTGTGTATTTCTCATGCATATTGGTTTGGCTACAAGATCGGTCAGTCCTTAATTGGATCCACCCACCTTTTTTGCATTAAGTGGTATTAGAGTGAAGTTTGTTCCTATTTGAGCAAAGTCTGTTCCTATTGGAGCCGAGTGGATCTTGTGTACCTAGATCTTGATTTGAAAATGCCTCCGAGGAGAAATCATGAGATCTCTGAAGAAGAAGAAACTACTGGAGAATTTTGTCTTGATGATTTTAGGGCTTTGCATAAACAAGTGCAAGACCTACAAGAAAAATTGAGAAAGAAGAAGCCTACCTTGAAAGAGGATAGTGATGATGAATATGAGGAAGATCATTTTGAAGAAGTTGTAGAAGAAGCTAGAGATTCTGAGGAGAATTGAATTTTGAAAGCTATGCCTAAGATTGGGAAGAGACCTACGATTGAAGTTTCTACATTTTCTGGAAGCCTTAGGCCTGAGGAATTGATTGATTGGATCAATGAGATTGATGAATACTTTGAGTATGAAGAAATAGAAGACCTTGATAGGGTTAGATTTACAAATACTAAGTTGAAAGGTCATGCAAATATCTAGTGGAGAGAAGTTTAGTTGGAAAGAGGTAGAAGAGGAAAAGAAAAGATCACTAAATGGAACCAAATGATTGACAAGTTGAAAAAGTAATTCATTATGGTGGATTATGAATTGGATATGTTTAAGAAGATGCAAGCTTTGAAGAAGACTAAAAAATTGGTACAAGAGCATATCAAATAGTTTTATAGATTCCTGATTAGGATTGGTCATTTTGAAGCCGATAAAGAAAATATTGCTAGGTTTGTCTATGGTTTGACACCTAGTATTCAGGAAGAATTATTTACTATGTGGATGACAAAAATTGGTGATGCTTATCAAATGGCATTAAAGATTGAAGAGAAGCTGAATAGGAAGTATGAAGGAAAGAAGAATAGTAGGAACTGAGGTGGTAAGACTGGTGAGACTGTTGCTGAGAGTAGTCTGATAGAGAATCCTAAGCTTGATGTAGGTTCTAGCAGTGGTCAAGTTACTAAGAATGCTAGACAGAGAGGAAGGTGGAAGAATGAGTTCACCAACACTTGCTCTAACTGTGGTGAAGCTAGTCATACAAGTTGGCAGTGTCCTAAGAAAAGAGTTGCATTACTTGTTGAAGAAGATATTAAGAATGTTCCTGAGAAAGGTGAGTGTCTTATCACTAGTATATTAGCTGCATGTGTTCATGAACCAGTGCAAAGAAGGAATTTGTTTAGAACCAGATGTAAGTGAAAGGATAAGGTATGCAATGTCATAGTTGATGGTGGCAGTTCAGAGAACTTTGTTTTAGATGAAATGGTCTGTAAATTAAATTTGGATAGAAGGAAGCATCCTAATCCTTATCAGATTAGTTGGATACAAGATGTTTCTAAGGTTAGAGTTGAAGAACAATGCTTGGTTAAGTTTCAAATTGGATGTTACCATGATGAGATATTGTGTGATATATTGCCTATGGATGTTTTTCATCTATTTCTTGGTAGACCCTGGCAGTTTGATAGAAATGTTTTTTTTAATGGTCATGCTAACACCTATGTGGTTAGGCATGAAGGAGCTTGGCATAAGCTGATACCTTTACATGAGACAGGGGTTAAGGGATGTGGAGTTATTACATGTTGTCCTTATGACAAACCTCAGGAGCAGAAGGTTGATGAACCTATTCTTGTTAAGTCTAGTTTGAAGGAGAAGGAGAATGATATCTCTGAAGAGTTTGTTGAGATTAAGAAATAGATGATTTTGCTAGCAGAGATGGATAAAAAAATGGTGACATTTATGACATAGAGAGATGCAGATGATACTAAGTTGATTGAGAAGTCTAGAGAGGATGAACCTTACTGAGGCACTGAGGTGATCAGTAGTGGTTAGAATCAGTTGCTATCAGTTGTCGACTGGAGGAGTAAACAAAGTGAAAAGTAGAAGGACTTTCTGCATGAGATAGTGAATGAAGTGAAGAATACTCAGCATGAAGGACAAGAAGAGATATGGGTGAAGAATAGATTTGGCATACCTATTCTAATTTCCTTGAGGCACTCCTAATTTCCTTATGAGGAAATATTTTTGACATGGGGTGTCTGATGCAGGAGCATCCTAGGATTCTTGGCAATCTTATATCAACCAAAAATATGTTTTTCTTTGAAGGTATATTATTATTTTCGATCTTGGTTTGGAGAGTTCTTGCTCAGTTTGGGAGATTGGTTTCTTGGTTTATTTGTTTATCAGGATGCTTGGTCTCTGAAGGCCACTCGATAAGTAAAGGCATTGGTTTCCTGGTTCTCAATAATAACTGTGCTACTCAGTCATGCTTGGCATGGTTGGTTGACTAGTGCTCGGTTATTTCCTCTATTGCTCAGTGTTCTTACTTACTGACTGGATTATTTGGATAAATCAGTTTGGCCGACTAGTTCATTTAACTTGGGTCATGCTCCACATGTTATGGATTGACCATTGGACATGTGGGGACCTAGATCTAGCATGTTGCATTCTTCTATGTGGATGTGATGATCGTTGGGGCCATCTTTTGAGAGTTTATTTATTTTGTAAGGCTATGTGAGAGTTGGCTGATGTTTAGCATTTTAATATTTGTTTATAGAGATTTTATTGTTTCATCAACTGACTTGTGGCTAGGAATTAGTATTTATAGGATGCTTTGGTAGTTGTTTAGGGGATCAGATTATTGGTTGGAAGGTTAGTAGCCTGTAAGCTTAGGAGTAGGAAGATTGCTTGGAAGTTTGAGTACAAGTTTAGATTTTTCTTGGGTGCCTACCAGTGTTCTTCCTATTGCAAACCTGGACTAGCTAGATGTTGATGTTGGGGAAAAGATTTGGATACTACGAGATCTTGTATAATGTTACTTTATTTGTAATTGGTTGTAACTGGGAAGGCCTTACAACCTGACACATTGCATGTAATCAATATTTTCATGAATAAAGACTTATGTTTCATTGCAGATATGTTATTGTGACTATGTATTTCCACTACATATTAGTTTGGCTGCAAGGTCAGTTAGTCCTTAATTGGATCCACCCAGCTTGACTGGATTAACAACATAATGATATGATGAGGCTAGCTGAGAACAATTCCAAGAAGATTGATGATTTTTTGATTAACCAAAGAAGATTTGGAAGAAAAGATGGATTAGGCTATACTGGAAAAGGAGAATCATCACAACAAGATGAACATGTCAACAATAATCAAAATCAGAGACCTAAAGTGTTGACATGTTATCATTGTGGCAAACCGGGACATACATCTAATGTGTGTAGAAGAAAAGCACAAGGTATACCTCCTGTCACTCCTAAGTTCAATGGATATTGCTACTATTGTGGAAAGTATGGTCATCAAGCTTATGAATGTAGAGCTAAATAGAATGCTAACAATACTACTATGGAGAAGTTATGTTATACTTGTAGTAAACATGGACACACTGCATGAGAGTGTAAGGAAAAACTGAAGCAAGTATGGACTCCTAAGAAGAAGACACAACACAAGCCTTATCAACCGAAGAGATAAGGTAACTCTTATGTTTGGGATTATAACACATGGACTAACTGTGTTGCATGTGGTAGATATGTGCACATTGCAGAAAATTGTAACAGGAAAAGATGGGCTGGACAATCAAGAAGCTGGACAAGCACTAGAATGGCATGTTTGCATTGTCATAAGGTCTGTCATCTTAGAAAAGACTACAGAGACTGAGCACCAGAAGAAGGTCATGTATTTGAGAGTGGAAACACTATTGCAGATATCATGAGAATAAGGAACGACATGTGGAAGAAGGCATCTAATGACAATGTTGAGTCAAGTAATGTTGTCGATGAAACCTCATCCACTGGATTGGGTGACATCAGTACCTCCACCTAAGGAGATATAGGTATGTAAGGGATTGACATTTCAAAATGATCACATTTTACATACAGTTCCTTATATATGTTGTGCACATACCAAATCTACATGAATAAAGATGCATTATGGTTTATATGTTTTGAGCTAACAAATTTACACAGTCGGTAAAAGTTAGACCGAGCACTGGTTACCCATCGGTAATCACTATTCAAGGTTAACCAAATAACAATATCAATTGAGAAAATAAGTCTTGTGTTAACCAAGCTTATGAAAGATTGTATTTGTTACCGAGCTAACAGTTGTCATGGACTAGAAAGTAGGTCAAGAATTTATTGCATAAAGTTTTGAGTGGGAATATTAAAAATTCTATAAATACATAGAAGATGGAGTTTATTTTTCACATTATGATTTTGGAGAGCTAAAATTTCATAGAATGAGTTCGAGCAAGAATATTTCAAGAAAATTCAAGCAGCCACAGATCAAACCGAGCACACTCTTTGATACATTTTGAGTAAGTTGAAACCCTACCAAGCATATTTTTCATACTTATCAAAAATCCTAGTTTGTTCAAATGGAATCTACTACAAGTTCTTCTAAAGTTGTGGAAGAAGAAATTAATTTAATAGTGTCAGCAAGCTACAAGGCATCACCTTATAAGTTGCACCCTGAAGTTGCTTCGAAAATGGATTCAGCAGGTGCTTTTTCAAGCATCCCACCTAGGGTTTTGTTAACTGAAGATATACGATCATACATACACTTTAAAATTGGAGAAATAGGTGATTTTGATATGTATGTTGCATATCAGGCACTTTGTAATGAGAAAATAGAACTGAAACTAGAGCACAAAATTATTGAATCACTTGGTCTTACCAATGGCCTAAATTTCCCAAAGAATTTTAAGAATGAATGGATTAGGGTTGTGTTGAGCCGCTATCATGAGGGCACATTCTAGCTAGAAAAACCAAGCAAGGTTACAAAATGAATGGTTAGCAGGGTTACTGGTTACCCTACTACCGATAAAGCCAAAGCATTTCAAAGCTCATCCCGAGTTGATGTTGAAAATAATACTGGCGCAGCATGGGATGGTAGAGCACTAAAAATTTCATCTATTGTGGATCTTGAAGTTAAGTTCGTAGCACACATAATTGGGTACAAGATATTTCAATCAAGAAAAGAAAATAGTGTACTATGTAGTGTATTTGACATGGCTCACAAATTGATAAAGAAGGGTCACCAAATAGACCTTGTCGAGCAGCTACTGAGACAGGTTGAAGAAAACATGAAAAAAATCAAGACACAAAAGTCCAATACCTGTAAATTTGGATCATTACTTGTATTTTTTTTTTCTATCTCCATAAATTCTTTCCCTCTGTCGGTCACACTAATTGGATAGATGACACGCCGATCACTTCACAAATTTTTGATATTATGAAAGGTTTGGGAGATATTGTTGAGAATGTAATAGATAGTTATTTTGAAGATTTTAAAGTGAAGATGAATTTAAGAAGTAGAATTTCGAGTTCATTGGTTGAAAAATATGAGATGGACATTTATTTCTTATTGAACACCGACCACACTATAATTAAAGTAGTTGAGCCAAGAATAAAATGGCTAGCACCTATGGGATATGAAATGGATCACGATTTCGGTTTGAAATCTATTAAGGCACTGCTAGCATTACCAAAGGACATAAAGGCCAAAACATTTGGAACATTTGAAGAAGCTAAAACTAGAATTAAAATAGGTTTGGTCATCAGTAAAATGACACGGAAAGAAAAGAAAATGAAGAAGTTTTTATCTGAGGAATTTGGGACTGAATCTGACTCATCTCAGGAGTCACTGGTTGAGATTGCAATAGAAGGTCAGTTAATGTTGGCTGAAAAACCATATGACAGTGAAGAAACCAAGTCCAAAGATGAAGAAGAACCAATACCAGTTTCTCCCACTCAAGCTCCAAAGAAGAGGTAGTTGCCTATGCAAACAAGTGCACACACAAGGTCATCAACTTCAGCTTCACCACCACAAAAGAAGGTAGCTATGAAGGCAGCAAAATGAAAGGTTGCTACACCGACAAAGACTTATGTAAAGAAAGAACCCAAGGCTATAGCAGAAACACCAAAGAAAAGGAGAAAATTGATAAGAAACAGAGAAGACCTTGAGGATGATGAAGATGACAAAAATCAATTCAAGGTTGTCAGTAATAAGAATAGATCAATTGATGAGGTTGTTGCAGACATAATCAAGAATGTAAATCTTGTAGATCTAGAACTTAGTAAGTTTGACAGTATGTCAAATGAATGCCAAAACAAAATTGAGGAAGTAGTCATCCCGATGATGATACGCTTCAAACGAGTTCCACTAGAGTTTGAATTATCACTGCCCAAGACATTAGAGGTCTCAATAAATCAAAAGTGGTCATATGCCTTGGACACTGAGAAGAGGATGAGGGAACATGCCCTTGTATCGATTACACTAGACTTATCTCTTGATGAGATTAAAGAGCTTATGGATACTTATGTGCAGAGATTCAAAGTCAAGCACCGAGCTATGCAAATAATAGATGATAATCTAGGAGATCTTGATGAGTCTAGTCAACTTATCTAGAGTTCACTTTTGGTTGTCAGAGAGCATAATGAGAAAGTTGCGTTTCAAAATTTGTCTAAAAGGAGACAAAATTCAAAAGGTAAGGGAATATTCATTGAGGATAATGCAACAAAGAAGATTAAAGAGTCAAAGGTATCATTTACTGAGGTAATTGATATAACAATTGGTCAAGAAATCAAGAATAGTTCAGAGGATGCACCAAATCCAAAAGTGATTCAGATTGAGGATACAAAATGAAAAGGATGTACTCATTGAGGACATCACAAACGGTGATCCTAATCACATGGATGAAGATGATGATGTGAATAATGCACAAGACAACACATAGGATGAAGAACAAGTTACTGAGTGTGCATTTTCATCACTACTGGGTGAGCTTCTTGTACTTGTTGAAGCTACAGAGATTCTATCTTAGGAACAACCTGATGGCTCTGACCCCGAGCTACCTAAAGATAAAACAAGGGAAAAAAGAGCTGAGATACCTGCAGCAATAAATGAGCCTAAAATAAAAGAGGCTATTGAAACATAAATGAAGGCACAAGAGGAACCTAAGGTAACTGAGGATACCCCACCTTACACCACATCCAAGGTTCCACCTCATTCAACCAACACATAGGTTACCAAGGAGTAGAAGAAGGAAGATAGCATTTCAATTGAGTAGAACACTCTGAGGGAAGAAGATAAAGATATTGTCAACATTGCCAAGGAGTTAGCAATTGCACCGGAGAAGAAGAAGAAGAAGAAGAAAGGAAAAGGGTCAGTCACTCTATAAGAAGTCATTGTGATACTTGATTGAGATGTGAGGACCCTTAGCCCTAAGGAATTGAGAAAATATGGGGAATTATGTACAAGAAAAGAAACACAAAAGAAGTTGAAGCAAGAGAATAAGAACAAGGAAGTATTAGAAAATGTTTAGGATATCTTACAATAGGTAGTACCTAAGGTGAACATAGATGAAGATACTCTGATCATGGATCAACTTGCAACACTTACCGAGAAGATAAATGAACCAGATATTGAAGCGGATAAAAGAATAGAGGAAAGGGCTGAATCCAAGATTCAAGATAAACTTGCTCAAAGAATCAACCAAGAAGTGGCTATTAACAAGGTTAAAATTTCAAAGCTAATAATTGAGATTCAGTGTATTACTAATTCTATTTTCCAAATCTTGTTTAAGTTATGCACTATCGGAACATTCACTGTAGAGATCAGTGAAAAGATTAAATGATTTGAGAATGAAATCTCAGTTAGTGCAACTATAGCTACAACTAAGCCGCAAGATTTTTCAAAGCATATACTCAGAGTTCAAGAACTCAGATGGTTTGATAGTAGATCTCAAGAAGCAAGAAGAGCAGATAACTGATCAGGTTACTGAGTTGTAGACAGAACTCCTTCCATACATGAAATTTTTTGAGAAACATATTGTCAAGGGACAAATGCTTATTACAACACCAGAGATTTATGTGTTGGACAACATATTTGACATGCATGCATAATTTGGTCTTGAGCACATTTCTCTCACCAACTTGAAAGAGGAATGGGAAAACCTCTTAGAGTCATTGAAGAAAACCCATAAGCACATTTTTGACAAGTTGTAAGTATACACTTTTTTCTATTTGGCATTAATATAAAAAATGGGGAAAAACATGTATATAAAAGATGAAGATAAAGGGGGATAACATGTTTATGCCAAATATGTAACTTTTTGCTAAGTATACTACACATTACCAGAGCATGCACTGAGGGGGAGTATTTGTAATTTTTTTGATATGTATATGTATATGGCAGAGATATAAGTTTTGAGACATAAGGTCTATATACACTCAAGTTTTGATATTAATGCCAAAGGGGGAGATTTTTATCTGTATTGACCATTAGTGACTATCATTAGTATCAAAGGAAGTTAAAGACTTTGGTCGGTTACTTGTATGAACCCAGTCGGTAACTATAAGCAATACAAGCTAGTTGGTTAAGTCTTCATACCGAGCACCAAATAGTTTTACCGAGCATTAGACACCAACACCGAGAGACAGTAAACACCGAGCATCAGTGTAATTATCGAGCTATATTTATAGTGTTTACCGAGGATCACAGAGAATGGCATAGTAATTAGGAAGGGTACATTCTTCTATGCAAATGGTTACTGTTAGAATAACTCAGAGGGGGGTGAATTAGTTAATCAATGTCCCAATACTAAATGTATAATCCAAAATCAAATACTTCAATTTTTGCTGCTTGGTAACTTAAAATACTTTTACTGTCTATGCATTTACTGATTATCAGTCTAAACTTATAGTAGTTACCGATTAAATCAAATATGAAACATATAAATATGACATCAAAACAAACATCACAATCAACACATAACATAAGAGATTTAACGTGGAAACCCTATGAAGGGAAAAACCAACTAGGACCGGCAACCCAAAATATTCACTCTTCTGAAGTGAGGTCGATGAAGACCCAACCCTGCTAAAGGTTACAAACACACTGTTAGGTGTGACCTTGTTAGAGGATTTAAGACCAACCGTTATCATCCAACCAACAGTCACTCCGGGGTTGACAGGATAACAATGCTCATTCTATGAATAATACATAATAAGAATTTCTTAGTCCACTTGGTTAAGAGATTTGAATATGTACAATGGTTAGATATGTAATAGTAGGTGATCTAACTTAATACAACTTCAATTGAAAATTACAGATTAATATTCAGCTTGTACAAATCTTTCTCATCAATAAATCATTTATGTTTCAAACATTGTTCAACTTACTATCCCTTGTAATCACTCTCTATCACTCGGTAATGCTCTGAAGTAGGGTTCTCCTTAACAAGTATGATCAGAATGCATGAAAACTTCTTCACGTGAATATTTTGTAGTTTCCTTCTCTTCCGGCATCACACTCATTGTGAAATCTCTAGTCTCTTATATAGACATGTAAACCATTTTCTTCTTCTCCATTAGATTTTGCCACTTAACCATCTTCGTTGATTTTTCCTCTTAAACATACCTTGACACTTGTGTCAATAACATGTTTGATTCTCATCCTTTAGATCTTTCCTAAATTTTGTCAGTCGTCGATCTGTGGAACAAACTTTATCTATTACCTTGAATTCATACACTTGCCAACTCATCAATCTTATCGGCTAAACTAATCATTAAGTTCATTATATTCTTCTTGGTTAACAAAGAAATGTCACAATGAACACAAGGTTGATTAACACTATGCTTAGTATACACTACACTCCATTGGTGTATACTAAAATGCTTCATCAACTGACAACACTGCTTTGTCTTTCAGCTCTTTTCGTCATCATAGATGAATGAAACATAATCAAGTCAATAACATTAAGTCATGGACTCATCAAAAAGTTACTCAATGTATTCCTTATCCTCATCTGTCATATCCATCTTCCTCATGTAGATATTTATGTTCTTCATCTCTTCCACTCCTTCACTATAGATGTATTAGTACAGTAACTTACAAGATAAGTGATGTCAAACTAGTTGACATCAATGGCAACATAATACTGATTTAATCACATTACATATCTAATCAATCTACTCAGTGATATTAAATCATAGTTTCTTCAATCTAGTTCTAAATCAGTTGTAGTTCATCAATCTCTCCCTTTGGCATTGATGGCAACTCAAGAAATATGAAATCTACCATACACATACAAAACATGTATTCTAAAACTCTATGAACAAATTATTTACAAGCTCTCCCTAGCTTAATATGTTTAGTCACTACGTTACTCAACAACATTGCAAAAATATAGCTTTGTAAATCTGCAAATATGATCTTTTCTACTCTTGGATTTCTTCTTCTGTTCTCAGTAACTGATCTTCAATGCTCTTCCTTTCTTCAATTTGTCTCTCCCTCAGATAGTTCTCATTAGTGCATATTTTTTCATATGTTTCATATTTTTTATCTCTCCCTTTGATAACAATGCCAAATAAACAAAATAAACAAATAGCTCTTTAGTTATCTTGGTTATTGTGTATGAATATCTTTCTATGGTTGGTAATTATATTGCTTATATGGTTTAATGTTGTTGAAGATGATAAAAGTTATAATTATCTGATAACTGATTCACCCCCCCACCCCTTCTCAGTTATCTTGGTGGACTTTACTTTCTAACAATTGGTATCAGAGTGGCAGGTCCTTGAAAAAGAAGTTTAACAGCTTAAGGAGATCCATGGAAAATTTTAGGAAAGAGAGCCCTAAGTTTGATGCAGTAAATTTTGACAACTGGAAAGAAAATATGAAGACACACCTATTATGTTTAGGACCAGGTTATTGGTTGATTAAAAAGAATGATAAGACTATCATTGAAGAGGAAAATATTGAAACATGTACTGCTGATGAGAGAGATCTATTCATGTGTAACATACTTGCAAGAGAATCACTTTTGACAACACTTCCAAAGAATGAGTACAGTCAGGTAAAATGTTTTAAAAAGTCTCATGAAATTTGGAAAGCTTTACACTTTTCTTTTGAAGGTGATGAACATGAAAAAAGAGTTAGATTACATAATTGGATATGTGCATTTGAAGATATAAGAATGTTGGAAGATGAATCTATTAGAAGTTATATTGTTAGAATGTTAGAAATCATTATAGGTATAAAATCTTGTGGAGGAACAAAGACAACGAATTAAGTGATATGGAAAATTTTGAGGACATTGACTCTTGTATTTAAGTAGACAACATAGATGATTGAACAAGTCATACCTTGTACAATAAACTTTACAAGAGAGACTCTTCTTGGAAGATTGGAAGCAGTAGAAATGAACCTAAGATTATCAGGAGACTTACCTAGAATGGAGACAACATTCAGTGCTCTTAGTGTTCAACCTACTTTGTTAAGAAGCATCAGTGTGGGTAGAGATTATGCTGGCAGCACCAAATCTAGAAATGAAGAAGACAAGAATATTGAAGAAGGTATTGCCTTGCTTGTGAAAAGAGAGCCAGATGGTAAGAAAATATTTAAATGTTGGACTTGTCAAGAATATGGTCATTTTGCATCTAAATGTCCTAAGAGAGTTAAAAAGTATAGAAATAATTTGAAACCTAGAAGATCTAAGGAATGTTATTATGCTAATGATGAAGATCTTGAAGCTAGTATAGAAAGAACTTTAATTGAAAGTGATACTGAGAATAATGATGACATAGGATTTGTAGCTATTAAAGAAGAGAATCCTGAAACTAATGTTAAGGAAGAAAAAGCCTTAGTTTCTCAAGTTGAAAAGAAAGTTGATTGGATTATAGACAGTGGTTGTTCATATTATATGATTGGAGACATGAAAAAGTTCATAAAGTTGAATGAATATGATGGAGGAGTTGTTAGAGTTGGAAATAATGCAGCTTGTTTGATTAAAGGTATAGGATCTATTACTCTTGATGGAAAGACTAATATTGATGATGTTTATTTTGTGGATGGATTGAAACATAATCTTTTGAGTGTTGGATAGTTAGTTGATAAGGGATATCAAGTTTGGTTTACTGAGAAAACTTGTGTGATAAAGGATAAAGATGTCAATCTGATTGGAACTGGATCTAGAACCAGAGGTAATGTATTTTAGTTGAATCCTACTAAGATGACATGTTTGATTACTAAGATTGATGACAGTTGATTATGGCATAGAAGGTTTTGTCATATAAACTTTGATAACATTATGAAAGTAAGTACTACACTTGCAGTAAGAGATTTACCAAAAATTATGAAGCCTACTAACATGATTTACAAAGAATGTGTAATGGCAAAATAGAAGAGAATTTCTTTTCCTAGTAAGAAGTTTACATCTATAGAGAAGCTGGAGATTGTTCATACAGATTTGCGCAGTCCTACCAAGACTAGAGGATTCTATGGAGAAAGGTATTTTATGATTCTTGTTGATGATTTTACAAGAATGATGTGGATTGCATTTCTTAAAGAAAAATAAGAAGCATTTGATAAGTTTAAGATTGTTAAGAATAATGTTGAGAATGAATCTGGAATGAAGATTAAATGTGTTGGTTCTTCCCTTTGATCTTCAACTTGTAGATTTATACTTTGATGGATAACTTTAATATAACTTTTACTCTATCACCACTCCAAAGTCTACAAGGAAGAGGGCCAATTAACAAGGATCAATAATGAGATCATCCTACACTTTGAGCCTTAATGCTCAAGCGGGTGTACCCTTGATTCACTTCTTCAAAGGAATCACTAACTAATAGACAATTATACTCCTTACTAATTGATTAAAGATTTTATCATTTAAATGTGTGTGTGATTGATGATGGACAACCTCTAGAGAATGGACCAGTGCCTTAACCAAGGGCAAAGAGTCACCTAATAACATATATCAACTAAACCCTAACTCAAACACACTTGAATTCAGGATAAGTGCTTTGCCTATTATTCTTCTCACTCACATATCAAGACATCAAATCCTTATCTAGCCATGAACTCATCAAAACTACCTAAAAGACTTTAATCCTAAATTTGTTAGGAACTCAAAGATAATTTCAAAATACTCTTTGTTTACCATATGATTACCCACTTTGTGAAATTAACATATATGATCTCAAGATCAAAATAAGAAGACATACGCAAACATGAGATTGGAATCCAAATGTATTCTCATTAAAATTTGCAGGATCAATACATTATCAAACAACAAAATGCTGAGGGAAAAGACCCAAAATCCAGGCTCTCCTCGTTCATTAAATTAACATCAACAATCAGGGACCAAAAGAAATTTTTGGAACCCTCACTTAGTCAAAAAAAGCTACAATATATACCCCCTAGTCATCTTGGAAACCCAAAAGAGGTTACAACAAGCTACATATGACTAGGGTTAGGGTTTCACCCACTAAATCAATTGAAACAGTCAAGAATTTAATATAGGGGAAGAAACCCAGGCAATAAGGAGAAAATAGATCTCGTAGTGATCCTCAATCATGACAATTTCACTAAGAAGGTACTGAGAACCATGAAAATGCCAAATTTGTCAACCTGTTCGGCCACCTACAACATGCCTCAAGCACAAAGAACATAGTACAGACCCCTGCAAATGATCACAGAACACCCTGGACCACACTGCAATAGTTTGAAAATCATTTCCACCAACCCCAGCTACTTAAACATTGAATTTTAGTCCTTCTTGTCAGAGGAAGCCCTTCAAAAATTCAAATTCAAACTGCAACAGCTATTTCCATGGTGCCAGCTGTGTATCGGTGGTCCACATTTGAATTTAGGTCAACTTTATATTGTGACCGTCGGATCTCTTTCTTTCACGAGCTTTATGACTCAACCTTTAAATATGACCCTAGTCACATTTGGCGAACCGGCGACTAAAGGATTTCACCCACTCGCAGAACACCCTTTACCTCCACCAATTTATTTAGCTATTATGTGAATGCTTTTTCACTGAACCACTAAAACATTTAGAGAACTGCCATCTTTCTTTGTGAACGAGAGAACCTATTGAAAATTTGTCAAGCCACTAAACACTTTATCAAAACCACTAAGACCTTTGACCAAAACTTGGGCTCACCTTTAATAAAATCAACGACTATCTTAAGTTCACATGGAGCATAAAGATTCTATCAGAACTTAAGACAACTGTTAGATTAACCTTTTACCTCCACTTTGTAGATCCTCTAATAGGATATGAAATCAATGGTCATTTGATAATCTCATGTGTCAGAACAAACCCCTTAGATCATGCACTGGCTGTTGATGCTCTGCAAGTGTTAGGACTGTCTAAAATGCTAGAAAATTAGGTCCCATTGACAACTGCGAAGTCACAACATACACCAACCAATAAGAGACCACCAACTGTGCTAACCTGGCAATGGACCTACCTGCATTGAAAGGTTACGTCATAAAAGAGAATCAACAGTCAGCGTAAGTTCACAAGCCTCTGAAAAATATTTTGAGAACTTACACTCACCATTTGATTGAGATGGTGTCAGAGCTAGGCCCAGGAAAGATTTAAGCTGAAACTATAGGAAAATTAAAGGTGCAAAATTTAGGAGAAATTAAAGACCACCGGGTGATAGAAACTTAGGAAAATTTAACAGCAAACCCCACAAGGTGATAAAACAACAAGGCACATGTGTTAAAAGGTTTTTAACTGGCCCCAAAAGGTAACATAAAATTAGAACAAGGCCGAAGCACTACAAAGGGTTTTTTCACACCAACGACTAGTTTTTCAAAAATTTGAACTAAGGGTTTATGCCAGAGACCCAAAAACAACTGCAGAGACCAGAAGAAAAGGGCTAGAGCCATGAAATTTTTCCAAGGTGCTAACAATGGCTCTATCTGGGGATGTGTGGCTCTTGCAGACATCGCAAGAATCTAGAATCACTAGTTAAAGCAAACCATCCCACAGGAAAACTGACAACAAAGAGCAACAGGACCCAAAACCCTACAGACCAGGACAAAATAGGACAGGGGCAAGCAACTTTACAAAAATTTACAAAATGTATAGACCTAACTACTATTCATGGAAAACAAAAATACCTTCAATTGAAGTATCTCTTTAAGAATTGTCCATGAACTAACAATTCTTGAATATCACCATTCAGTTCTTTTACAACATATGAATCTTGGCCCTATTTCTCATGAATTTGATATGGCCCTAGCTAGATGGGATCAAAATTTCCATGTTTTCCCTTATCCTATAGTCTAGCATTCCAAATTAATACTAGGTCATTAGGCTCAAACTTCCTCTCCGTAGCCTTCCTATCATGCAGGTTCTTGATTTGCAATTGCAACTCGACATTCCTTGAAGCTGAATCTCTTCTAGTCTCATCCAGCCTGATGAGATCCTCAATTCTCAACTGTATCTCATCATCTATGTCATCATCATATAACTGAACAAACTTGTACATTTCCAATAAATTATTTTGAGGCATTCTTGCATGTATTCCATATACTAGGTCAAATGGAGTACAACCAATTGCCCTCTTCACAGTTACCCTATCAGCCCATACCGCTAATGGCAGTTTTGAATTCCATGCCCTCTTATTCTTTTCAAGAATCCTCCTGAGGATCTTAATCAAACTCTTATTAGTAGATTCAGCCTGACCATTTCCTTGTGGATGATAAGGTGAGGAATAAGAAATCTAAATTCCTAAACCTTTGCAAAAGTCCTTATATTCAGCAAACCTGAAGCACATTGCATTGTCATTAACTATCCTCTTAGGGAAACCAAACCTTGTAACAATATTGTTCAATAGAAAATCAATTACCACCTTACTACTTGAATTTCTTGTAGGTTTAGCTTATACCCACTTTGTAAAATAATCAGTGGTAACTAAGATCCAAGAGTGTCCTCCACTTGACTTGTTTGGTATCTCCCCTATGAAATCAATTCCCCATTGTTGGAAAGGAGCATGTACTTCTACTAGCCTTAAGGGAACATTACTTGAAAATTTAAGCTTACCAGAGAACCTTTGACAAGCATCACACCTCCTTACCAACTATTCTGCATCATTAAAGATTGTGGGCCACCAGAATCCTACTCTCAAGATCTTTTGAGCAGTTGTTTTACTCATATAATGCCCACCACAAACTCCCTCATGCATTTCTTTCAACAACTTGTTAGCCTGATCTTCATCAACACATTTCAAAAGTATGTAATCTAAATTTTTTCTATACAATTTACATTTCACAATTACATACTTGATGGCCTGTAATTTTAATGTCCTCTTCTTATTGTCATCCATGTTTGATGGACATTTCAGATTTCTCAAGTAATAGATGATATCTTGATACCATATACAATCATCCATGTCACATGTATAATCAATTTCAGCTTGATTTATTTGATTTGCATCAAGATTGGATTGAGCCATCAGTTTTCCCAATCCTTGTCCTCTAACCAATTTAGTAATTTGGATATCAATGTTGAATTCTTGGATCCTATTGATCCATCTACATCTTCTTCGAGACACCTCCTGCTGTGAGAAAATATCCTTCACAGTTGCACTTGGCACAAAAGAAATCACAACTTCCCCCATCAAGTAACACCTAAAAGCCTTGACTACCTTCATAAGTGCATGTGCTTGTTTCTCATTTATGTCATACTTCAATTCAATAGCCTACAAAGATTTACTAAAGAATGCAATAGGCTGCTCAAAACCTTCCTTATTCTTTTGTAACAAAACTGCAGCAATAGTGTGAAAAGATGCAAAGGAAAAGATGTGCATTGGGACATTATAATCAGGTGCCTTAAGCACTGGTGTATCTTTGATAGCCTGCTTGATATTTTTGAAAGCCTCATTAGGCTCACCTTCCCATGTAATGGCAGATCCTTTCTTCAACATCTTAGAAATATGTCTAGTGACCTTAGCAAAGTTTGTTACAAACCTTCTTAAGAAATTAACCTAACCAAAGAAGGATTGAATCCCTTTAACATTCTTTGGTCTCTGAATCTTATCAATGGTTGCCACCCTCTCAAGATCAATTCCAACTCCTTGCTTGCCAACCAAGTGGCCAAGAAACTTACCTTCAATGACACCAAATGCACATTTCCTTGGGTTTAATGAAATGCCATATTCCAAAGCCCTCACAAATATTTTCTCTAAATGATTACAATGGTCTTCTTCCTTCTTGGAATGGGCAGTTAAATCATCTTGATAAACAATAAGGAAATCATCAATAAAATCTAAAAAGGCAACATACATTGCCCTCTGAAAAGTAGCACCAACATTTGTGAGACCAAAAGGCATTCTGACATAGACATATGTCCCCCAAGGTGTTGTGAAAGTTGTCTTGAATTGCTCTGATTCTTTCACAATTACCTAATTGTAACCAGAGAAACCATCCATCATAGACATTAGTTCAGATCTTATTACCCTATGCAACATAGCTTCCATATTGGGCAGACAATAGTTATCCTTTAATGAGCTGATGTTCAAATTCCTGAAGTCCACACAAAGTCTAATGTCACAATTCTTCTTTCTGACAGAGACAAGATTTGACACCCAAGAAGAATGCCTAATAGGCTTGATAATGTCAGCATCTCTTAACTTCATTAATTCTTCTTGCATCTTAGGTGCCAAAGTGGGATTTATAGGCCTTTGTTTTTGCCGAAAAGGTTTAGCATCTCCCTTCAAAGGAATGACATGTTGAAACAAATCTTCTCTATAAACCTTAAGGTCATCATATGACCATGCAAAAACATGCCTAAATTTTCTCAATAACTCAATCAAAAATTTTCTCACATTGTGAGACATGTCCCTACCAATGTATACCTTCTTAGGTGCCTCATGTGTTCGAAGATTTATCTCCTCTAGATCAGCATGATCATCCTTTTTGATATTCTTTTGAACTCTATCTTGGTTATCAAAGACAGTCTCCAAAACAACAAGCCCCTTGGGCACCTTGTTAGTTCTAAGCTGAATAAATTCATTTCCAAATACAACCTCCTTTCCTTCTATTGACTCAACCAAAGTTGAGCAATCAAATTCCTAACCGTGATAGTGATCTTCACAACTCATAAACTTCAAGATATCATTATCATCATCAAAAACTTGCCAATTTTCAATATTGTTTGGTACACTAGGCATAGCCTGAATTTCAACTTTAGAAATACCAGTAAATGTAATATCACTGGGATTGATTGCAATATTGGGTAACAATTCAGCCATCTTATTGTTACTCCTATCCTTCCACTCAATATTGAAGGCATCAAAATGTTCAATCAAATCCCAAACTGCATTCCTATATTGTTTTAACCTTTTGTTCTTGGAAGCATATGCTAACCTGACTTGGGACACCACCAACTCAGAATCACCAATGACACTTAAGAACTTAATACCATGCTTTTGTGCCAACCTCAGTCCTAACAAAAATGCCTCATACTCTTCTATATTGTTGGTACAAAAGAAATTCAATGTGAAAGAAAATTTGTAGGTGTTTCCATTAGGAGAAATAAGTAAAATACCTGCTCCTACTCCATCCTTGCAATTTGCACCATCAAATTACATTAGCCACAAATCACCCTTCATAGAAATTACACTTACCTCAATAGAGATATGTGACAAAATAGGTTCCTTCTCAAGTACATGGATCTCTTCCCTAAAAGAATTAATATCAGTATCCACAAAACATGTAGTTTCATTATCAATACTTCTCTCTATCATGTGGCATACTCTTGGTTTTCGCTCAATCTTGACAAACTGATCATCAATCTTGAAGGTGGCATAAGACAAATCACATTGTAAACTTCCACCCATGGTAGCACTCCACCTTCTAGATAGTTGCATCCAATAATGAGGAGGGATGTCCACCACCAAAACACTCATTGTCAACTCTTTCTCTAGATATCATGCTAGCCTATATGGCATTGCATTGATAGTCCCAATGACCGATACCTCCCTCTGATCCATTACACAACACCTGCCTTGAACTGTATCAACTTTAAGGCCCAACTTTTCCATGATCTTAAAAGGCATAATAGTATTAGAGGCACCACTATCAATCATACAATTTCTTAATTTCATTCAATTCACAAGGACACTTAAAAGGAATGGATCAATTTTTTCAAGGCTAGCATTGATAGAACTGTCCAAATATATAGGAGGAATTTGAGATACAATTCCCTGAGAAAAAACACCATTCAAAGCTTTATCCTGAGATCCATTGCATGCAACATCATTATTATGAACATTATCTACCCATGTAATAGCCCTGTCTTTGTGTTCAGGGATCCTCAACAATTCTGACAATGGAACCTTAACTATAATTTGAGACAATACAACTAACATATCAACAAGAGCAGAATGAGGAATCTCAATCTGCATAGCCTTAGTATCCCTTTTCTTATCTGATACATTAGGTCTATTGGCCACCCTCATTTTTTCAATCTTAGCCATTGTGTTAACTGGCGTCTCAATCTCACTAGAAAATCTTTCAAGTCCAACTCCCTTAGGCTCACAATTCCTACCTTTTACATTCTTGAATTTCACCATGTGATCACCTTTTGATTTATTCTCATTAGGCTCTCCAGAGTTGGTACTCTTTATAAACATTCCTGCAGCTTTTCCATTTGTATCCCTTGCCACCATGCCTCTAGTTTGCACTTAAGCAATCATTTCTACAGTAATCCTATCCATCTCTTCTCTAGAAGGTCTTCTCAAATTTACTGGATTAGAAGAATAGTTCATGTTACATGTCTTATTATCAATGTCTTCACTATTAGAAAAAATCTCTTGATGAAAAAGGGCCTGATTGTGTCTCTTTACATTTACATTTGCTTCTTCATCAAAATCAAAATCATCTTCATATCCTCATTGCCACAATCTTGATTTGCAGCCATAGAATGTGCAACCACACAATGGTCTATAGAATGAGGGGACTGGCATGCAACACACCAAGGTATGTCCTCCATGCCATTTATTGAAGCCATTTGTAGAGGGTCAGGGACACCTCTGTCATTGTTTCCTCTTACAACAAGGACAATAGGCTTGCCATCCTTCCATTGGGTGTTGTAGGGGTAGTTCTGCAATCTATTCTTCTTATTGAAATTGTTGTTGAACTAAGGCCTCTCATTGGTAGGAGCACTAATGTTCCTATTTGTAGGTGCCTTCAAATCCTTCAATGCATTGAGCACCTTATCTAATTTATCTTCTTCTTGCCTCCTAGTTCCAACATTCCTATCATTTTCTTTCTTGTATTTCTTGTCCCCAAACAACTTAGGGTCATCTCTCTTCCCACCCAACTTCCCAGATATCTTCATATTGTTCTCAATATTGATAGCAATCCTAAAATCATCTCTAAGAGTTCTTGGTTCCTTGTCCCTCAACAAATAACCCATCTTTCCATCAAATGCATTGAAGGATGTAGTCAGACAGACATTGTCATCTAACCGCATAACTTGGAACAACTTATGCATACCCTTCTGAAATCTCATGTTGAATTCAGCTGTAGACTCATTCTAATTTTTCCTTATGGTATTGAATTCATTCAACATGAAACTAGCATTAGGCCTATCACCATACTGCTCTTTAAAACATCTCTCAAAAGAATCCCAAGTATCAATACATTTATCAGGACATCTCTTAAACCAATCTCTAGCATCCTCCACCAAATATTGAACAAATAATTTCATTACTACATCCTCATGCTCTACGTCATAATCATTAAGCATATCAACAAATAGCCTAAGATGCTCCTCACAACTAATAGCATTATTGCCAACAAACTTAGGTACCTTATCTCTTATATTATTTGAAAAAGCATTTGGGTAGCCTGGTATCCCATCAAAACTAATTTTCCTATAGCCTTCTAATTGCATAGGTCTTCTTTGAAATCCTAAACTAGTGTTCCCACTAGAATTATTATTTTTATCTACATTCCCACCCACTTGCACATTTGACTGTCTATTAGGATCAACCAATGATTTGGCAGATACATTAGGAATTATATTACTAGTAGTAGCATTGCTAAGTGGAATAGTAGTGTTCATAGATGACATACCTAGTTCAATAGCAGAAGGGCCATGAACATTAGCTGATGAAGCCCTCAAGAACTGGATCTTTCTTCTTTTCTCTACAATAGCAGCATCAACTTCAACTCTTTCCAAATCTTGAGCTAGAGCTTCATCCTCTTTTCTTTTTCTTTCTATCTCTATCTCCCTATTTGATTTAGGTCATGGGATCCTTGGTATTGTCACTAGTTTTCTTATTTGGACACCCACCATCTTCTGCTTTCCTTTTTCATTAATAACTACAGTAGGCCTAGTGATCTCATGTCCATTCTTAACCTTAGGCAAAGGAGCATAACTTTGCACTTGTCTGATCACAAGGCCCTCTTCATCAAACTCATGGTCTTGCAACAAGCATTCCTACTCACTTCTTAGAGCTTCACGATCACTGAAAACATCATGCTGCAACACCCTAGGAGCAGAAGCAAGCATCTTGTTTCTCTCTTTCATTTCATTAATTTTTCTTAAAAGAGACTGCCTCTCCATTAGAGCGTTTACTTTTTCAGCCTCTATCTCCTCTTGTAACCTTTTGTATATGGCATCCTACTCTACCAACTACAACCTAAGTGCATTTAGGTCATGTGGATCTATCATGCTATCTTCAGAGCTTGATGATACTTCCACATCAGTAGGATGTTGATATGGGAAATGCACTTGCCTTGGTCTCATGGGTTCCCTTCTGAAATTATCTTCATCAAGATCTAAATCAATCTCAAAACCCATCTCTCTAGCTTGTTCATCCTGACCTGTAGGTAATGAACCCTTATCTTGAAATACAGCCTCTGGGGCATCATAAAATTTATCTTTAGAGGGACCACCATCTAATCTAGAAACTTTGTCTTGTGAACCTTCCACACTTGAGGAAACATGTGGTGCTCTACCTCTAGTATTTCTTTGTTCTCTTATGGGAGCACTAGTAGACTCACCATTCCTCCTGATCCAACTCTTCTTCTCCTATCTACGTAACTATTCCAGAGTGACCTCTGGATTTTTTCTGACAAAGGACCTAGTATTCCTTCTTTTGTCCATGATTTACAGTCTATAACACTGGTTCTAACCTTTTTGAGTCACCACCCACCAAAGTGCGAAATCCTTTAACTGAATACAATAGGAAAATAAGAGTGCACTTTGAAAACCTTTATCTCTAGACTCTCCCCAGTAGAATCACCATTTTGTTGGTTCTTCCCTTTGATCTTCAACTTGTAGATTTATACTTTGATGGATAACTTTAATATAACTTTTACTCTATCACCACTCCAATGTCTACAAGGAAGAGGGCCAATTAACAAGGATAAAAAATGAGATCCTCCTATAGTTTGAGCCTTAATGCTTAGGTGGGTGTACCCTTGATTCACTTCTTCAAAGGAATCACTAACTAATAGACAATTATACTCCTTACTAATTGATTAAAGATTTTATCATTTAAATGTGTGTGTGATTGATGATGGACAACCTCTAGAGAATGGACCAGTGCCTTAACCAAGGGCAAAGAGTCACCTAATAAAATATATCAACTGAACCCTAACTTAAACACACTTGAATTCAGGATAAGTGCTTTGCCTATTATTATTCTCACTCACATATTAGGACATCAAATCCTTATCTAGCCATGAACTCACTGAAACTACTTGAAAGACTTTAATCCTAAGTTTGTTAGGAACTCAAAGATAATTTCAAAATACTCTTTGTTTACCTTATGATAACCCACTTTGTGAAATTAACATATATGAGCTCAACAACAAAATAAGAAGACATACACAAACATGAGATTGGAATCCAAATGTATTCTCATTAAAATTTGCAAGATCAACACATTATCAAGAAACAAAATGCTAAGGGAAAAGACCCAAAATCCAGGCTCTCCTCATTCAGTAAATTAACATCAACAATCAGGGACCAAAAGAAAGTTTTGGAACCCTCACTCAGTCAAAAAAGAGCTACAATATATACCCCCTAGTCATCTTGGAAACCCAAAATAGGTTGCAACAAGCTATGGATGACTAGGGTTAGGGTTTCACCCACTAAATCAACTGAAATAGTCAAGAATTTAATATAGGGGAAGAAACCCAGGCAACTAGGAGAAAATAGATCTCACAGTGATCCTCAATCATGACAATTTCATTAAGAAGGTACTGAGAACCATGAAAATGCCAAATTTGTCAACCTGTTTGGCCACCTGTAAGATGCCTCGAGCACAAAGAACACAGTATAGACCCCTACAAATGATCACAGAACACCCTGGGCCACACTGCAATAGTTTGAAAATCATTTCCACCAACCCCAGCTACTTAAACATTGAATTTTAGTCCTTCTGGTCGCAGGAAACCCTTTAAAAATTGAAATTCAAACTGCAACAGCTATTTCCATGGCAGCAGTAGTGTATCGGTGGTCCACATTTGAATTTAGGTCAACTTTATATCGTGACCATCAGATCTCTTTTTTTTGCAGGCTTTATGACTCAACCTTTAAAAATGACCCTAGTCACATTTGGAAAACTAGTGACTAAAGGATTTCGCCCACTCACAGAACACCCTTTACCTCTGCCAATTTATTTAGCTACTACGCGAACACTTGTTCGCTGAACCGCTAAAACATTTAGAGAACTACCATCTTTCTTCACGAATGAGCGAACCTATTGAAAATTTGTCAGGCCACTAAACACTTTATCAAAATCGCTAAGACCTTTGACCAAAACCTAGGGCTGCCTTTAATAAAATCAATGGCTATCTTAAGTTCTCATGGAGCATAAATATTCTATTAGAACTTAAGATAACCATTAGATTAACCTTTTACCTCCGCTCTACAGATCCTCTGACAGGATATGAAATCAATGGTCATCTGATAATCTCATGTGTCAGAACAAACCCCTCAAATCATGTGCCGACTGTTGATGCTCTGCAAGTGTCAAGAACCTCTGACATGTCGAAAACTTAGGTCCCACTGACAACCACCAAGTCACAACATACGCCAACCAATAAGAGACCACCAACTGTGCTAACCTGGCAGTGGACCCGCCTGCATTGAAATGTTACGTCATAAAAGAGAATCAATAGTCGGTGTAAGTTCGCAAGCCTCTGAAAAATATTATGAGAACTTACACCTATCGTTGGATTGAGATGGTGTCAAAGTTGGGCCCAGGAAAGATTTAAGCCAAAACTATAGGAAAAATTAAAAACCGTCGGGTGATAGAAACTTAGGAAAATTTAACAGCCAACCCCGCAAGGTGATAAAAAAATAAGGCACATGTGTTAAAAGGTTTTTAAGTGACCCCAAAAGGTAACATAAAATTATAACAAGGCCAGGGCACTACAAAGGGTTTTTTCACACCAACAGCTAGTTTTTCAAAAATTTGAACTAAGGGCTTATGCTAGAGACCTAAAAACAACTGCAGAGACCAGAAGAAAAGGGCTAGAGCCATGAAATTTTTCCAAGGTGCTAAATTTTTTTTTAGATATGGTAGAGGTGGAGAATTTACTTCTAGAGAGTTTAACACCTTTTGTGAAGAAAATGGCATTAAGAGATAGTATTCTACCCCTAGAACACTTGAACAAAATGGCATTACAGAAAGAAGGAACTGATCAGTGATTGAAGCAACAAGAGCTATGTTGTTTGAAAATGATTTTGTGAAGATATTCTCGAGAGAATCAGTGAACAAAACAATGTATACAATGAACAGAGTACAAATCAGAGAAGACACATACAAGACACCTTATGAATTATGGTTTGGACATGCACCCTCAGTTAAGTATTTTAGAATTTTTGGAAGAAAATGTTATATAAATAGAGATGATGCTATTGGAAAGTTTGATCCTAGAAGTGATGAAGGTATATTTATTGGATATTCTTTGAAAATAAAAGCATATAGATGTTTCAATAAAAGAACTAAGACTATTGTTGAAAGCGCAAATGTTAAAGTTGATGAAAAATTCAAAATTTAGGAAAGAATGCTTGATTATGAATCTGATGAAGAAGCTCATCCTAAACCTAATACTGGATCTACTAAATTATTTTATGAAATTGACAGTGATTTGTTGAATGAAAGCCACAGTGAATTTATTGAAGAACCTACATCTGAAGAGAGATCTAAGACAATGACACCTAGCAAGAGTTTGTTAAGAAATCATTATTTTGAATAGATTATTGGGAGCATCAAAAGAGGAGTTCTAACTCGAAATAAGGCACAAGAACAGATATGTTTGATTTCTCAAATTGAACCTAAGACTACTAATGAAGCTTGTGAAGATGAAAGTTGGACTAATGCTATGAAAGAAGAACTAGATCAGATTGAAAAGAACAAGACATGGGAATTGGTCCCTCAACCTAAAGACAAGAATGTTATTGGAACTAAATGGGTATTCAGAAACAAGATGAATGAACAAGGAGAAGTAGTAAGAAACAAAGCAAGATTGGTATGTAAGGGTTACTCAAAACAAGAAGGAATTGACTATGAAGAAACCTTTGCACCTGTTGCAAGAATTGAAGTAGTAAGAATGTTTTTGGCATATGCAGCTTACAGGAAATTCAAAGTATATCAGATGGATGTGAAGTTAGCATTTTTGAATGGAAAATTGGAAGAAGAAGTCTACATTGAGTAGCCTGAAGGTTTTCCTTTAACTCAAGAAGGAGACATGGTATGTAAATTGAAGAAAGCTTTATATGGACTTAAACAAGCACCTAGAACTTGGTATGCAAGAATGGATAAGTATTTGTTAAAATTGGGATTTAAAAAAGGAACAACAGATAGCAATCTGTACACAAAAGAAATCGAAAATGGTTTGTTAGTTATAGTTTTTTTTCTTATGACATTATCTTTGGAGGAGAAGATGAAGCTAGTGACAAATTTGTGGATGAAATGAAGACTAGATTTGAAATGAGTATGATTGGTGAGATGAAATACTTTTTGGGATTACAAATAACACAAAATAATGATGGTATCTTTGTAAGTCAGACAAAGTACTTGAATGACTTGTTGAAAATATTTGGAATGGAGAATTGTAAACTAGTTGGAACACCTATGGTGACTAGACATAAGTTATCTAGCACATATGAGACTCCAACAGTAGAACAGAAAAAATACAGATCTATGATTGGAGGATTCCAGTATTTGACTCATGCAAGACCTGATATAGCACATTCAGTTGGAATTGTAGAAAGATTTCAACCTGAACCTATAGAATCACATTATGTAGTAGTAAAGAGGATACTAAGATATTTAAGAGGCACAATGGACTATGGACTATGGTATGAAAAATCTAATGATTTTACCCTATGTGCATATACAGATGCTGATTGGGGAGGCAGTGTTGATGATAAGAAAAGCACCAGTGGTGGAGCATTTTTTCTTGGAGGAAGATTAGTTTCTTGGCTAAGAAAGAAGCAAAATTGTATCTCACAAAGCACAACAGAAGCAGAATATGTAGCAGCAGCAAACAATTGTAACCAGATAATTTGGATGAAGAAAATGTTGAAGGATATTGGAATAAAATTTGTTGAGCCTATTGTCATACATTGTGACAACACCAGTATAGTTAGTATGTCTAAGAATCATGTATTACATTCTAAGACAAAGCATATAGAGATTAAGTATCATGTTGTAAGAGAGAAAGTTGCTGAGAAAGAAGTCAGACTTGAGTACATAAGTACAAAGGAGAAGATAGAAGATATATTCACAAAGCCTTTGCTTAAGGATACATTTGAGTATCTGAGAGGTATGCTTGGGGTTATGCCCCAGCCTAATTTTGAGAAGTGATGCAGTTGGTTGCATCCGTCCAGTGGTATATGAGACTTATCTTTCTTCTGGACTGGTTGTTGGTACTTCCTCTATGGGGGAGTATGTGTATCTGAGCTAAGTCGTGAGGACTCTAGTAAATGTATTTTCTGAAAAAGTTTCTTTTGACATTGATTTGTTGTTGACATAGTGATAAAATTTATATCATTGATGTCAATGGGGGAGAAGTATACATGAAAAATAATTTGAGACATCTGCTGGAAAGAACTGATTAGGATAACGAAGCAAGATTTGATTGATGAAGAGGATTTGAAGAAGCAGTATTGCAGTATTGAATTTTTGGAACATTGGATGTTTTCATCTATGTTGCTGTCAGTGCCAATGGGGGAGATTGTTAGGAATGAATGCTAAATGTTTGGAAGCCATTCTGTAGTAGTTGTGTTTGCATTCATGACTATGATTTCCATTGATGTCAACACAGTGATTTACTGAAGACTTGCAGAGAAGTAGACAGAGTTTGGATTAGCGCACATAGGTTATTACAGTTGGAGCTATGAGATCTTGAGGTTATACCCTTAGATATGTTATATGTCTATGGCTAAGAGTCTACATAGTAATTCATTTATTCATGGAAGTTATGATCATTTTGGTGGAAGCATTATTCAGGCAGTGTTCCTGAGTAGCGGTTTGTGGAAATCGGATGATATCTCCTAATCAGGATGGAATATGGTTTTGCTCAGTTAAAGGGAAGTTGAAGACACCTTGATAGTGATGTGGATGATAGTGCAAAATTTGAGGTCACACAAATGAAGATTTAGTGTATTTGAAAGTTGGCAGTTTTGTGTAATTTTTGTGTAGCGTGTGGAAACTTTAATTTTTGTAATTGTATCCTGACTCATTTGTAATTATTTGAGTGTGGTATAAAGGAAAGAATGTATTTCAATGTTTTAGTGTGTAAGTAAGTTTTTTTGATATGGAAGTAGCGATTGTGTGTGATGTTGTATGCTTGAAATGAAGAAAAGAGATAAGTATGAAAGCGAATTTGTGAAGGAAGACATGCGAGGTACAAAGATCTGAAATTGAGATTTGATGTAACAGTGAGTGTGGTTTGGCATAGTCAGACAAGAGGTAACATATTATTTTGTTGAGTAATGCAAAGATTATTTGGACAGTGTATTTAGTGATCTTACCCTGAAGTTATTTGGCCAGTGGGTCCTTCTATCTTCCATAACTCTTAACAGGGTTAGAATCTTTTAATAGGGATTCAAAATCTCCTAATAGGGATTCATATGTACTGAATGTATTTCATAAGACTCCTAATAGAATCCATCCTTTCACAAGCAATATTCATATTAGTGCATCTTTTGAGGGCATCATTCCCACCGGGGTTTATTCTTTGATCAAGAGGTTCCCTAGTCAATATATCTTGTGTCATTGTGTTATTGTGTATGAATATCTTTCTATGGTTGGTAATTATATTGCTTATATGGTTTAATGTTGTTGAAGATGATAAAATTTATAATTATCTAACAACTGATTCACCCCCCCCCCTCTCAATTATCTGGGTGGACTTTACTTTCTAACATAAACTTGTATACTTTCATACTTCTCTTTCGACAGTGGATCCAGAAGGTAGGTTTAACCTTCGCATTCAGGCTTTATGCTAAGGTAGTGAGCCTTTTATTTCATTCAACTCCAAACAGGTCTGAAGGGACTCTTAAAAAGGTTTTTCCTTTAACATGGACTTTTTACTAGATGTAATAATCAACTCCTAATACCCAGACAAATCTCCTAACATGGATACTATATTTCTAGTTAATTATTCGTGGGCATCATTCCCACCAGGGTTTTTCCCTAAAAATAGGGTTTTCCTTGACAAAAAATACTTGTTTTGTTGTGTTGTTATTGAAGTGTTCATATTTACATTAAGTAAGTTGTTTATAAGTTTAAAGTTTAAATATTTGGCACATAACTAACCCCCCCCCCACCCCCCCCCCCCCCCCCCTCAGTTTTGTTATTACTAATAGATTTTAATAGGTGCATGGAGAAAAATGTTATAGACTTTTTAACTAATATATGATTAAGAAATCCATATCATCAAATGAAATTATAAGACATGCAAATACCTATATCAAGATTAATGGAAAAGGGTAATTGTTTACAAACACATTTGCACCCATTGATTTGTGTTAGGGTTAGGGTTTAATTTGGTTTATTGGTGGTGATATGATTATATTTTGTTTAATGTTATGATTCAATTTGACTTGTTGTTTACTTACCTGTTCAGGGTTAGGCATGAATTTGTCATAGCATTATAATTTCACTTTAATTTAATTTAAGTTGTATAGGGTTAAGGGTTGAATGTATTATAGTGTTCATATAGGTTTAAGGTTTGACTCTAACTTAGCTTAGTTGAGGGTTATTTTTTATTTGCATTCATCATTAAGTTCAATTTGGTTTAGTGTTAGGCTTAGGATTCTATTTTATTTCTTTTTCAATTAGGTTTATAGTTACAAATTATTTTTGTTTCCTATTAGGGTTAAGGTTCAATATTGTTAAGGGTTAGGGTTCAAAAATTTTTAGTATTAGTGCTAGGGTATAATTTAGTTTAGTACAATGGTTGAATTTGATGATGTTAAATTTGATTTATGGTTATTCTTTAATCTAATTTAGTGTTCAATTGGTTTTAGGGTTATTGTTAAATTAGGTTTTGTTTGATACTTAGGGTTGATGAATATCTAGGACCATGATTAAATTTAATTTAATTAAAGCGTTCAATTTGGTTCGGCATATGTTTAATTAGGTTTAGGGTTTTTACTTCATTTTGATTATGGTTAGGGTTCAATTTGGTTTTGTTCTAGCTTTAGGGCATAATTTAGTTTAGATTTGGGGATCAATTTGGTATATAATGTTCAATTAGGTTTAGGGTTATGGTTCATTTTGATTTAGTATTCAATTAGTTTTAGGATTATGGTTCAATTTGGTTTAGTGTTATAGTTAGGGTTCAAGTTCGTTTAGGACTAAGGATAAAATTGGTTTCATTAAAGGGGTCAATTTGGTTTAATATTTAATTATTATTAGGCTTAGGGTTGAATTTATTTAAGTGTTATGGTTCCATCTAGTCTAACATATGGATTCAATCTCCATATAATAGGGATAGGGCTCAATTTGGATTAATGCTTATTTAGGTTTAGGGTTACAATTAAATTGAGCTTATGGGTTAAATTTTGTTTCTAGAATTAGGGTTCAATATAGTTGAGTGTCTGTGTTAGGGTATTTGGTTTATGATTAGGGTTTAATTTGGTTTAACTATCAATTAGTTATAGGGTTATGGCTCAATTTTGTTTAGTTTTATAATTAGGGTTTGAGTTGGTTTAGGATTTGGGTTTAAATTATTTTAGGTTAAGATTTCAATTTTGTTTAATATTTAATTAGGATTATGCTTAGTGTTCAATATATTTCAATGTTGGGGTTCAATTTGGTTTAATGTTAGTATGAGGGTTCAATTTGGTCTAAGGTACAGATTCAATTGGGTATAGGATTAGCATAAGGTTTTATAGATGTTTATAATAAAAGATCAATATCATTTAGTGTGATGGTTAGGGCTGGACAAAGAGTTCCCAAGTATGATTTAACTATTAATTAGATTTAATTAGGTTTTAATTTTGGTTTCTTAGAAGCATTAAAATATATATTGGTTTATGACCGAGGTTTAATTTAGTTTCATTTTCAATTAGGCTTAAAGTTAGAGTTTAATTACATTTAGTTTTAGGGTTAACATTTCATTTAGCCTAATCTAAGAGTTTAGTTTCAATTTGGTCTTGTGTTAGGTTTACAATCCAATTTGATTAAGAATTCAAATTTAATATGTTGTGGAGCTAGGGTTTGATTTGGTTTAGTATTATAGTTGGATTTTTATTTGGTTTAGTTTTATAATTGGGGTTTATTAAGGTTTAGTGTTATAGTTTAAATTGGATTAGTGTTACAACTAGGGTTAAATATGGTTTAGTGTAGGTTTAGGATTCAATTTGATTTAGGATTTCAATTTAATTTACCTTAAGCTTATGGTTTAATTTGGTATAGTGTGCAATTAGATTTATTTTGAGGGTTTAATTTGAATCAAGGTTTACATTTAATGTAGGTTTAAGATTCATTTTTATTTCTGGGATTTGGATTTAATTTAGTTTAAGGTTAGGGCTCACTTTGGCTTAGTGACCAATCAGGGTTTTTGGTTAAATTTGGTATAAGGTTAGGGATAAATTCTCTATAGTGTCTAGTTTGGGTCCTTGTTAGGGTTTGAATTTGGTTTAGTTTTATTGATAAAGCATAACTTATCAAGGGCTTATGTAATTGTTTGTATATTAGGGAAGTCTTAACAAGCCAACTTAAGTGCTTATTGTAACTTTTATAAAGGAAATTCATTCCTTGTTGAAGTAAGTACTTAGGTCTGGAGACTATGAGCATGTGGATGCTAGTTTTGTTGGATATAAAGAAGTGATTATGTTTGTAATGCACTTCACTAGAACTTTATAGGAAAACAAAGTTGCTATCAGTGAGTTCATTGTTATAAACTTGTATACTGTCATACTTCTCTTTGGACAGTGGATCCAGAAGGTAGGTTTAAACTTCACATTCAGGCTTTATGCTAGGGTAGTGAGCTTGTTACTTCATTTAACTCCAAACAGGGCTTAAGGGACTCTTAAAAAGGTTTGTCCTTTAACATGGAATTTTTACTGGATGTAATAATCATCTCCTAATAGGGAAAAATCTCCTAACATGGAATACTACATTTCTAATGAATTATTTGTGGGCATCATTCCCACCAGGGTTTTTCCCTAAAAATAGGGTTTTCCTCGACACCAAATACAAGGTGTTATTGTGTTGTTATTGAAGTATTCAGATTTGCATTAAGTAATTTGTTTATAAGTTTAAAGTTTAAATATTTGGCACATAACTGATTCACCACCCCCCCCTAGTTTTGTTATTTCTAATAGATTATAATCTATGCATGGAGAAAAATGTTATAGATTTTTTAACTAATATATGATTAAGAAATCCATATCATCAAATGAAATTATAAGACATGCAAATACCTATATCAAGATTAATGGAAAAGGGTAATTTTTTACAAACACATTTGCACCCATTGATTTGTGTTAGGGTTAGGGTTTAATTTGGTTTATTGGTGGTGATATGCTTATATTTTATTTAATGTTATGATTCAATTTGACTTGTTCTTTAGTTAGGTTTAGGGTTAGGCATGAATTTATTGTAGCATTTTAATTTTTCTTTAATTTAATTTAAGGTGTATAGGGTTAAGGGTTGAACTTATTATAGTGGTCATATAGGTTTAAGGTTTGACTCTAACTTAGCTTAGTTGAGGGTTACTTTTTATTTACATTCATCATTAAGTTCAATTTGGTTTAGTAGTAGGCTTAGGATTCTATTTTATTTCTTTTTCAATTAGGTTTATAGTTACAAATTATTTTTGTTTCCTATTAGGGTTAAGGTTCAATTTTGTTAAGGGTTAGGGTTTAACCTTTTTTAGTATTAGTGATAGGGTATAATTTAGTTTAGTACACTGGTTGAATTTGATGACGTTAAATTTGATTTATGGTTATGGTTCAATCTGATTTTGTGTTCAATTGGTTCTAGGATTATTGTTAAATTAGGTTTTGTGTTATACTTAGGGTTGATGAATATCTAGGACCATGATTAAATTTAATTTAATTAAAGGGTTCAATTTGGTTCAGCATATGTTTAATTAGGTTTAGGGTTTTTACTTCATTTTGATTATGGTTAGGGTTCAATTTGGTTTTTTTAGCTTTAGGGCATAATTTAGTTTAGATTTGGGGATCAATTTGGTATATAATGTTCAATTAGGTTTAGGGTTATGGTTCATTTTGATTTAGTATTCAATTATTTTTAGGATTATGGTTCAATTTGGTTTAGTGTTATAGTTAGGGTTCAAGTTGGTTTAGAACTAAGGATAAAATTGGTTTTATTAAAGGGATCAATTTGGTTTAATATTTAATTATTATTAGGCTTAGGGTTGAGTTTATTTAAGTGTTAGGGTTCCATCTAGTCTAACATATGGATTCAATCTCCATATTATAGCGATAGGGCTGAATTTGGATTAATGCTTATTTAGGTTTAGGGTTACAATTAAATTGAGCTTATGGGTTAAATTTTGTTTCTAGAATTAGGGTTCAATTTAGTTGAGTGTTTATGTTAGGGTATCTAGTTTATGATTAGGGTTTAATTTGGTTTAATGATCAATTAGTTATAGGGTTATGGCTCAATTTTGTTTAGTTTTATAATTAGGGTTTGATTTGGTTTAGGATTTGGGTTTAAATTATTTTAGGTTAAGATTTCAATTTTGTTTAATATTTAACTAGGATTAGGCTTAGTGTTCAATATATTTCAATGTTGGGGTTCAATTTGGTTTAATGTTAGTATGAGGGTTCAATTTGGTCTAAGGGACAGACTCAATTGGGTATAGGATTAGCATAAGGTTTTATAGATGTTTATAATAAGGGTTCAATATCATTTAGTGTGATGGTTAGGGTTGGACAAAGAGTTCCTAGGTATGATTTAACTATTAATTAGATTTAATCAGGGTTTAATTTTGGTTTCTTAGAAGCATTACAATATATATTGATTTATGACCTGGGTTTAATTTGGTTTCATTTTCAATTAGGCTTAAAGTTAGAGTTTAATTTGATTTAGTTGTAGGGTTAAAATTTAATTTAGCCTAATCTAAAAGTTTAGTTTCAATTTGGACTTGTGTCTATTTTACAATCCAATTTGATTAAGAATTTAGATTTAATATGTTGTGGAGTTAGGGTTTGATTTGGTTTAGTATTATAGTTGGTGTTGGGGTTTTTCCTTGCAAGACCAAACTTGAATCAATAGATGGGCTTGATTCTCAAGGTAGGCACTCAAGTTTGACAAGAAAATAGTCCAATTGATGAGGATAAAGAACATCCTCCTTCTTCTTTGAGCTCCACATCACTCAAGCGAGTATTGCCTTATCTGCACACTCAAGACACCTCATGATAAACAATAGGCCTACAGATACATTATTGTTGAATAGTCTTCAAACCCTTATAGGTATCATATACCCCAATGAAGCCAATTCTTATGAAATAGCCCTATTTGCATAGAATGGGTATGTAAACCAGAGACCTATCCTAACAGCATGAAAGGGAAAGGGTGGAACTTAATGTAAATGATTTAAAGATGGGTTTGAAAGGCTCCCTGAGATACCCTAAGTCTCTCATAGACCAGTGCCTTGTCCAAAGGGCCACAGAGTCAAATACCCTATTGCAGTAGATAGCTATGAAACAAGAAAGCAATAAATTCAATGTGTTGATGCCTAACATCAATCACACACCATGACCAAACCTCACTTCAACAACCCACCTGTGTATCCAAGTATGTTATTACCCATCCAAAGGCTTTTAACCCTCCCCTTAGAAGAGACCTATAAACAAATAATACATTGACTAGCATCCACTCGAAGACAAGCATGACATATCTTTGACACCTTACCTCATACATACATGAAAACTAATCCTGAACCAGTTATCTCTCCAAAGACAACTCCACTTGCAAACACATAGGAAATGCAAATAGAAAAATAAAACACCCTTGATGTATGGTTAATGAATTCAGAATTTAAATGGAGATAGGTTGGTAATAGTAAGAATATACTAAATCATCATACATAAGAAAAATCAACTACAATATGTATTATATTCTCTGAACCAGCAAACGAAGAAAGAACACCCTATATGCAGATAAGAAGTAAGAAATCTACAGGAAAAGGACCCTTCACAGAACCAGAATAATGGACATCCAAAATCATGGAATCCCTCAAAAATAAAAAGTACAGCCATTTATACCCCTGGTTATCTTGGAATCCTACACAAGTTAGGATGCAATAAGCTATGGATAACCATGGTAAGGGTTAGGGTTCCAACAACTACACCAACCCTAATTACAATAGAAAATCAAAATTTATGGAGGTAAAACCAAGTACAGGTCTATCAAATCCAAGGATGATCTTCATGAATGAGAAAAATCTATGAGAAGCAGAGGAAAATCATAAATTTCACCATACAAACCAATTTGATTAGACCTGTAAAACACCTCGAGCCACAAAAATTATCCATCCCCACATAGTACAAACCCCCATGCAATTTGATCATGGCAACCTGGACCACACTGCAACCACCGGCGCCACCAAAAAAATCAAATCCGACCTCAAAAGCAATTAAAACCAATCCTTTTTGTCGCTGGAAGCCCTCAAAAAATTCAAATTTGAATTTCAACGGTCACTTCATGGTGCCAGTAGCAAATTGGTGGTTAATATTCAAATTGAGATCAACCTTAAAACCCCGCTATTAGATTTGTTTACTTTTCATAAGCCCATGCACTTTACATTACTTTAAGTAAAATTGACAATCGTCGTTATACCACGATGCTAAAAGTCAAGCATCTTACCTCAGCAGTATAATGAAAACCACATGATCTTCATAGACCTACATGCACTTTACTTCCTTTTAAAATCATGGCCCCACTGACAACATCCATCTTGTCACCCTGCCGACCAATCAAAAACCTTACACGCCAGCACCTTCTGATGACTAGGTCCACCAAGTGGTCTTCACGCTAGATTCCAAATCAACGGTCATCGCATGATCACAAAGGGGAAGAATATTCCTTGCAATCATGCAATAGCCACAAGATCTTCAAGCGACTAACCACTTGACCCCACCCTACTGCATAAGCCTTTGCAACGACTCACAAGCTGCCACGTTTCAAAGAACTGACAAGCGGGCCCATTTGACTTTTCTTCCTTTGTGGTAAACACTCTGACAAGGCATCTATCTCATTTCTCTAGAACCAATAAAAAGCCACCATTTGTGCCACGTAGCAGTGGACCCACTCCATTTAGTCCTTTAGGAAATCAGATGGTTGTTGTTATACCGCTGCATTAAAACCCATGCATCTTTCATCAATGGTATAACGATGATCATAGATCTTGCTCAAACCTTAACCGGTCGCAGAGCTAGAAGATATCAGACCCACCTGACAAGTAGCTAACTCACCACCTCATGGACCAATGAAAAGATGCCAACTGCACACACCAGGTAGTGGACCCACTAAAATAAAAGGTTATGTCACAAAAGAGAATGAATAGTTGTCGCATAATCTCAAGTCTCTGAGACATTTGATAAGAACTTATGCCCACCGTCAATTTTCTACAGATGTCAGGGCCCACTGATAAGCCAAAAACTTAGGTCCCACTGACAACCGCTAAGTCACAACACATGCCAACCAATAGGAGACTGCCAACTATGCTGACCTATTGGAAGGTCCCACCTTTTTGAAACATTGTGTCATTAAAAGAGAATCAACGGCTATCGCAAAAGTGCATACCTCTGACACACCCCTTGCACTTTCACGACAACAGTTGGATCAAGATGTTGTTAGAGAGACTAGGCCCAAGAAAGACTAAGCTAGAACATTAGAAAGAATTAAAGTTGGACTTAGGGAAAAATAAAGCTGACCGACTTAGGGAAATATTTCGCTAGGTGCATGAAAACTTAGGAAAAATTAAAGCCCGCTGGGGAGAAAGGAACTTCAGAAAAATTAAAGCTAAACACTCTGTGGGGAAATAAAACATTTAAGCACATGCATTTAGGAAATTTTAAGTGACCCAAAAAGTAACACAAAATTAGAACAGGGCCTAGGCATTTTGAATTTTAAGCATCCAATGGCTAGTTTTTGAATTTTCAACTAGGGTTTTAGCCAGAGACCAGAAAAAACACTACAGGGACTAGGGGAAAAGACCAGGAGCCATAAAAAATTTAACAGGTGCTAACAGTGGCTCTAGTTGGGGATGTATGCCTCCTGCAGGCATAGCAAGGATTCAGATCTCTGGGAGAAGTAGACCACCTACTGGAAAATGGCACAGAGACCTCAAAAACATAGGGAACACACTGGGGAAGATAGGAAGTGAAACCCACAATAGGAAAGGAAAAACTATACAGAGTGTACATTTTTATAGAAGACCTGCAGCATCCAACCTGAGTTAGTCTTTGCCTTTGTCAAAAATTTGGTTTTCATTTCTCCCTTCATGAGGCACACCATATATTTTATTTTCACTTGTTTCAGCAAGCGTGTCAACATTTCCAACCAGCCTGTCCGGTAGAACAAAGTAACTATCTTCATAGTGCATGTAAAATTTTTTGGTACTCCCTTCATTTTGCTCACTATGAAGAAAAGACTCATCATACCTATGAACAGTACCATCAGATAAAAACCTATTCTTTTCTACTGATTCATGTATGCTATCAATTGGAAACACAAAAAACTCATACTCTACTTGCCGAAAGGCCTCATTTATACCCTAACCTTGCATTTCCACAGGTGCAACCGGCTAGAACTCAGATGAATAGTCAAACTCATGTTCACAAATGTGATTATTACCAAATTTTGCAACTATTCCACAACCTTCTGATGAACAAGATGCAACATCATCACTTAAAACTTTATCACAGATGGAAAAAGAAGAACATCCTGACTCAAATGAATCTAAAATCTCCACATGTCCCTCAAACAAAGGATTGACAACTTCATGCAATACACCTTGTTGAACATCAAGACAAAAAATGGGCTGATAATCATCAAACTCTTCATTATATAAAGTGTTGGGGAACACTTTAAGTTCACTACCCATTTCAACCTCATGGAAACTTATAGCATATGAAGAAAAGTCAAAACAACATGAAGATTCACAGTCATCATCACCTACCAAGCATGTAGTATCCATGATTATGTCCTTGTTATCCAAAAGAGACCCATCAGATAAAACTTGGTTCAAATCTTCATGTTCTGCCTCACTGATATCATAATGAATTATTATTTCTTTGTCTTCATACGTTGAGGATGAATCACCCTCAACATCTTCACTATCCAAAGAATGTTCATTTCCATCATCACTTTCTTCTTCCCATGTTGCATCTGACTCATATGGAGACACGACAACCTCACTATCTTCATCACTCCAATTATCAGCACTTAAGGACATAACCCCAAGTGCATCATCAATCGCAAGGCTGTCATCACTAAGTATCCAATCTCTGATACATATATAATACTCTTCCCACAATGCATTTGACCAACTATTTGACTCATGGAAACAAAGATCCAAGAATAAACCAAGGAACTCAGATTCTGAAAACTCAACATCATCAGGAAGCTCATTATATACATCCCAAAATCTATCATAAAAAAGAGATATGGATAGATGCTTTCTACATCCTACTTTCAATCTCATCAATGACATGCAATCCCTAAGGATGCCCTTCTCAAGGAAAGGAAGCTCCTCCTCAAGCTTACCCATCAAACTTAATGCAATACTTCCATACAATTTTGTAGAGATGCAACTGAAAACTTGAAGTATGAAAACCTCTACTCACACCTTATCCTTTTCTTAGTGCTTGATCACTTAATAAGGAAACATTTCCAAACATGAAAGTATGATACCTAGAAGCTCTACAACACAATTTGTTGACTGGAAGGCAAGGTAGATCTAGAGCTCACCATGCAGCTCCATCAGGTTCTTTGCTGTGTAGAGTCACCACTTCCTTGGAGATGAAAGTAATGCACTTGTTCTTGTTTCTTATTCCAATCAACACAAAAATCCACCAAGTAAACATGCACTGTTTATCAGAAGATGCACTAATCAAACAACAAAATTAGAGCTGCCACTCAACACGTAGTGAGAAGATTGAGCAAATGTTGTTTGTTTATCTGGCTCTATTCATTCAACAAAGAATCTAGGATGATCTAGCTAAGTAAGGAAGCTTGCTGTCTTTTATTTCTTCCCTAGTAGAGTCACCAATTTGTTGGTGACTCGGATGGGTAAATCAATCTAGTCAATAAGATTTTGACTTTGCAAGATAACTACAACCAGAGATTCTAACAAATATAATTCTTCATTGTTGTTCTCCCCAGTAGAGTTACCAATTTGTTGGGGTTTTTCCTTGCAGGACCAAACTTGAATCAATAGATAGGCTTGATTCTCAGGGTAGGCACTCAAGTTTGACAAGAAAATAGTCCAATTGATGAGGATAAAGAATATCCTCCTTCTTCTTTGAGCTCCACATCACTCAGGCAGGTATTGCCTCATTTTCACACTCAAGACACCTCATGATAAACAATAGGTCTGCAAATACATTATTGTGGAATAGTCTTCAAACCCTTATAGGTATCTTGTACCCCAATGAAGCCAATTCTTATGCAATAGCCCTATTTGCATAGAATGGGTATGAAAACCAGAGACCTATCCTAACAACATGAAAGGGAAAGGGTGGAACTAAATGTAAATGATTTAAAGATGGGTTTGAAAGGCTCCCTAAGATACCCTAAGTCTCTCATAGACCAGTGCCTTGTCCAAAGTGCCATAGAGTCAAATACCCTATTGCAATAGACAGCTATGAAACAAGAAAGCAGTAAATTCAATGTGTTGATGCCTAACATCAATCACACACCATGACCAAACCTCACTTCAACAACTCACCCGTGTATCCAAGTATGTTATTACCCATCCAAAGGCTTTTAATGCTCCCCTTAGAAGAGACCTATAAACAGATAATACATTAACCAGCATCCACTGGAAGACAAGCATGACATATCTTTGACACCTTACCTCATACATACATGAAAACTAATCCTGAACCAATTATCTCTGCGAAGACAACTCCACTTGCAAACACATAGGAAATGCAAACAGAAAAATTAAACACCCTTGATGTATGATTAATGAATTCAGAATTCAAATGGAGATAGTTTGGTAATAGTAAGAATATACTGAATCCTCATACATAAGACAAATCAACTACAATATGTATTATATTCTCTGAACCAACAAAGGAAGAAAGAACACCCTATATGCAGAGAAGAAGGAAGAAATCTACAGGAAAAGGACCCTTCATAGAACTAGAATAATGGACATCCAAAATTGTGGAACCCCTCAAAAATAAAAAAATATAGCCATTTATACCCCTGGTTATCTTGGAATCCTACACAAGTTAGGATGCAACAAGCTACAGATAACCATGGTAAGTGTTAGGGTTCGAACAACTACACCAACCCTAATTACAATAGAAAATCAAAATTCATGGAGGGAAAACCAAGTACAGGTCTATCAAATCCAAGGATGATCTTCATGAATGAGAAAAATCTTTGAGAACCACAGGAAAATCATAAATTTCACCATACAAACCAATTTGATCAGACCTACAAAATGCCTTGAGGCACCAAAATTATCCATCCCCACATGGTACAAACCCCCCTGCAATTTGATCATGGCAACCTGGCCCACACTGCAACCACCGGCGCCACCAAACAAATCAAATCCGGCCTCAAAAGCAATTAAAACCAGTCCTTTATGTCGCTGGAAACCCTCAGAAAATTCAAATTTGAATTTCAACAGTCACTTCATGGCACCAGCAGCAAATTGGCAGTCAATATTCAAACTGAGATCAACCTTAAAACCCCACCATTAGATTCATTTAGTTTTCCTGGGCCCACGCGCTTTACATTGCTTTAAGTAAAACCGACAGTCGTCATTATACCACAATGCTAAAATTCAAGCATCTTACCTCAGTGGTATAATGACAACCACACAATCTTCATGGACTTGCAGGCACTTTATTTCCTTTGAAAATTGTGGCCCCACTAACAACATCCAGCTTGTCACCCTGCCGACCAATCAAAAACCATACATGCCAGCACCTTCTGATGACTCGGTCCACCGAGCAGTCTTCACATTAGATTCCAAATCAACGGTCGTCACATGATCGCAAAGGGGAATAATATTCCTTGCGATCATGCGACAACCACAAGATCTTCGAGCGACTGACCACTTGACCCCACCCTGCCGCATAAGCCTTTGTAGCGACTCACAAGCTGCCACGTTTCAAAGAACTGACAAGCGGGCCCATTTGACTTTTCTTCCTTTGTGGTAAACACTCTGACAGGGCATCCACCTCATTTCTCTACAACCAATAAAAAGCCACCATTTGTGCCACATAGAAGTGGACCCACTCTGTTTAGTCCTTTAGGAAATAAGATGGCTGTCGTTATACCACTGTGTTAAAACCCATGCATCTTTCATCAACGGTATAACAACGATCGTAGATCTTGCTGAAACCTTAACTGGTCATAGAGCTAGAAGATATCAGGCCCACCTGACAAGTAGCCAACTCACCACTTCGTGGACCAATGAAAAGATGCCAATTGCACACACCAGGTAGTGGACCTGTTGAAATAAAAGATTACGTCACAAAAGAGAATGAATAGCTGTCGCATAATCTCAAGCCTCTGACACATTTGATAAGAACTTACGCCCACCGTCAATTTTTTGCAGATGTCAGGGCCCACTAACAAGCCAGAAACTCAGGTCCCACTGACAACCACCAAGTCACAACACATGCCAACCAATAGGAGACCACCAACCATGCTGACCTGTTGGAAGGTCCCACCTTTTTGAAATGCCATGTCATTAAAAGAGAATCAACAATTGTTGCAAAAGTGCATACCTCTAACACACCCCTTGCGCTTTCACGACAACCATTGGATCAAGATGTTGTCAGAGAGACTGGGCCCAGAAAAGACTAAGCCAGAACATTGGAAATAATTAAAGCTAGACTTAGGGAAAAATAAAGCCAACCGACTTAGGGAAATATTTCGCTAGGCACATGAAAACTTAGGAAAAATTAAAGCCCGCCAGGGAGAAAGGAACTTAGAAAAAATTAAAGCTGAACCCTCCACAGGGAAATAAAACATTTAAGCACATGCATTTAGGAAATTTTAAGTGACCTAAAAAGTAACACAAAATTAGAACAAGGCCTGGGCATTTTGAATTTTAAGCATCCAACGACTAGTTTTTGAATTTTCAACTAGGGTTTTAGCCAGAGACCAGAAAAAACACTGCAGGGACCAAGGGAAAAGACCAGGATCCATAAAAAATTTAACAGGTGCTAACAGTTGGATTTTTATTTGGCTTAGTTTTATAATTGGGGTTTATTAAGGTTTAGTGTTATAGTTTAAATTGGATTAGTGCTACAATTAGGGTTAAATATGGTTTAGTGTAGGTTTAGGATTCAATTTGATTTAGGATTTCAATTTAATTTACCTTAAGCTTATGGTTTAATTTGGTATAGTGTGCAATTAGATTTATTTTGAGGGTTCAATTTGAATCAAGGTTTATATTTAATTTAGGTTTAAGATTCATTTTTATTTCTAGGATTTGGATTTAATTTAGTTTAAGGTTAGGGCTCACTTTGGCTTGGTGACCAATCGGGGTTTTTGGTTAAATTTGGTATAAGGTTAGGGATAAATTCTCTATAGTGTCTAGTTTGGGTCCTTGTTAGGGTTTGAATTTGGTTTAGTTTTATTAATAAAGCATAACTTAGTTGATGATTAGTGTTCAATTTGTTTAATGTTCAATTAGTTTTATGGTTATATTTGGTTTCGTGTTATAATTAGGTTTTAAGTTGATTTAGGATTTCTCTTTGATTTATTTTAGGCTTGGGGTTCAATTTAGTTTAAAATATTTAATTAAGATTATGCTAGTTTATTTTAGTGTTGGGATCTAATTTATTTAAGGGAAGGATTCAATCTCCTATAGGGTTCGGATAAGGTTTTACATATGTTTATAATAAGGGTTCAATTTCATTTAGTGTAAGGGTTAGGGTTGGAGTTAGAGTTCTCAAGTATGGTTTAACACTTAATGAGATTTAATCAAGGTTTAATTTTGGTTTAGTTTTAGCATTACTATATATATTATTTTATGATTGGGGTTTAATTTGGTTTCATATCTAGTTAGGCGTAAATTTAGTGTTTAATTGGATTTAGTTTTAAGGTTATCTTTTTATTTAGTCTAATATGAAAGTTTGGGTTCAATTAAATGGTTTTATGTCAGGTTTGGAATCCAATTTGATTTAAAATTTAAATTTAATATGTTGTAAGTTTAGAGTTCGCTTTGGTTTAGTTTTATACTTGAATTTTTATTTTGCTTAGTATTAGAATTGGTTATTATAATCTAACAAAGACAAAACAAAAACAAAAAAACTTTGATTTCTTTTTTATTATAATCGCTGTGGAAGTGGCCACCGGGATTAATGATGAAGGAAAATAGATTTTATTTTTGTCAATTCACTAAAGATGAAATAAAGTTGCTTTTGATTTATCTCTATCAACACAGGGTGAATGTGCAACTCCATTTCATACGAATCCATATAACAATGAATTGTAAAGCGGAGTTAATTTCAGTTTCTTAAAATTGATTAAAATACAATCAAAATGTGTCCATCATTCAAAATGCAGAACACATCATAGATTATGGCATCCAAAACATAGCTATTGTCCTCAAATTGACAAATGAAAGAAAATCATTTTCTCAAAATAGAGCAGTGTAAACAATGTGAGAATTTAAAGATATATAAATAAAAGAATCTGTAAATCAGGATTTTATTTTATATCTTCTCCTATTACAAGTAGTGGTTGTAGTTGCACCAAAAGATCGATGTCTGATACTACCAACAGACTTATAAAAACATAAGTGACGGTTAAGCCATGTCACGAATCCAGAAAAAAGAGCTGACCATTTTGCCAACACCTCCATCCTCCTTTCTCCTTCTGAGAACTGTCCCCAAAATTTAGAACCATTTTGTTTTTTCTTCTATCTTTGTCTATTTTTCTTTTCAATTCTCAATCGTTTGTAAATTTCATGTTCTTACTCACTATAGCCACTTCCAGATTTTCAATTTCTTTTCTTCTGATTCGTGAAAACCAAAACCATTTCCTTTAAAGTGTTGTGTATGTAACAAATGATTTCGGTTGTGATCTTCTTCTATATGTAATGTCCACCTTTTGTAACTATTTTCCATTTTGTATCCCAGTCCAATAGCAAAATATTACCTTATTTTAAAATTAATTTCTCTGTCAATAGTGTATATTTCAACACAAGCCAACATTGGAGATTTTCCAGTCTTAGAGAGTTTCGACACGTTTTCCCTCTTCATCCCTTATGGAAACAAGGTTGTAGTGCAACATAGTTCCTGCCAAATGGTGGCAAAAATTATCTATAAAAATTAGTTTAATTAGTATTATATTAATATATTATAATAATTATTCATATATTAATAAAAAATATAATATTAGATTATTTAATAATTTTAATATATGAAATAATATAATATACAAAGTAGTATAATTAGAATTAAACTATGCTATTATTATAATCTAATATAATACCATAAATAATAATATAAAAATTTAAAAAATTAATAATATAAATATGGTATAAAATATAATATAATTGATATTAAATTATAATCTTAGAATATTTTATTTTAATTTAATAATGATATAAGTATAATATAATATAATAGAATAGAAAGATAATTTAATATTATAAATATTACTATTCATATAATATAATAAAAAATATAGCTTATTAAGTAATAATGATACTATATTTGAGAGATAGCTATAAAATATAACATTCATTTTTATTTTTCTTAATAAAATAAAACGCAAACTATAATCTACCTTATAAAACACTTTCATATTTCCCGAAAAAGGACTCTTATGGTTAAAAGTTTTTAGCCAATGAAATCATAGAAAATAAATTTTACAAATATTTTTTGTTAAAAAAATTGCAACTCCACTTTAGTTAAGATAAATTATTTTGAAATAATGAAAAATATCTTGCACCTGATTTGCTAAAAAATGAGTTATTAATAACCAATTAAGTTGAGTATATGCCTATAGTTCTACCCCTACAAAAGAACTAATAACATTAATTGCTTAGTTTCATCCTTTTAAATTAGTTTTTACTTTCAAATATTTAGGTAGAATAATTAAATATTATTTGAAAACTCAATTCCTTATAAATTATTTTCTGATTGCCGCTCTTCTAGATTGTTATTAATCAGATACCATGAAATTTTTCCCTTCTATGAAAATTGCTTCTTTTATATTATAATTTAGCGGTGACTAAAATTGATATAATTAAAATAATTATTATAATATATTGAATTTTTAATGAACACATATTTTTATTATTAATTATAAAATAATATTGCACATAATGAAAAGGTTAATAAATCAAAAATTATACTAACAAATCTCTTCTTACCAACTCTTCCTTTTTGATGACGCTCAAAACCTCATAAAGAAAATAAGGATGATGATAGCGATGATGGTTGGGAACGCCCGTCTGACATCAGAAATAATCGAATTCGGAGGTGATTCGAAATCTCATCTTTAAAACAGAAGTTTGTTGTTTGACTCCACGTATGAATAACACTCGCCGATATTTCACTGTAAATTGATAGAAATCTGTGGTACGAGTCACTATAACGTGTTAAACCGAGAAAACTTTCTGTGAGAAATGATCTAGATCCTGCTACATCACCAGTAATGTTTATATTAACGTTCAAATCATCTAGTTAAAACAACTTTAAAGTTTAGAGTTTACACAGATGACAAAGCCAACAAATTCCGCTGTAGAAGTCGGCGGTGGTGCAAACTAGAAAGTAATCTGGTGTACACGTACAGGTTTACATGCCCACAAACTTGGTGAGAAAGTAATCTCTGAGACGCAAAACAACAAACGGTCGATTTCATATTTTATTTACATTTTGCTTCACCGAATTATGTCTCCGCGTCCCGATTGGACGGGTCGAGGCAGATGTTTTCAGTTAGCTTCGCAGCCAAGCAATTTCAATAAAAAGGAACGGTTCTGTTAGGTTTTTCAGACTTCATTTTAGATTTTTTTAAGGGTTACAAGGTTTGAGTGTTACAAGATAAAATGGTAGATTTTTAAAGGGTTTTTATATTTTTTATATTTAAAAAATAATTTATTTATTTTTAATTTTTAGTTTTTAAAATATAATTTATAAAATCAAGTAGATAGACATTCACATTACTTAAATAATCAAACAAAACTTTCATTAAAATTGCACATATACATCTTAAAAAAAAAAAAGGTTGGAGTGCAACATAGTTCCTACCAAATGTTGGCAAAAATAATATCTAACAATTTTACCTATAAAAGTTAGTTTAATTAGAATTATATTAATATAATATAATAATTATTCATATATTAATAAAAATATAATATAAAATTATTTAATAATTTTAATATATTGAATAATATAATTTAATTATAGGGCCCTGCTACCTAAAAACTATCGGATTTGGATTATTCTGAGTACGGAGAAAATGGTTCTTCCCCTGCAAATTGATGATCACACCATGGATGCAATGTTCTCCATTAACTCACCATCTATTCGTCAGGCTATTAGGCATGTAATCCGAGACAAAAGTTTATCCCCTGCCTCCAAGCACTTTTTATTTCCTTCAAACTTGGTGTCCATATTCTTTTCGAATGCTATGGACCTACTTCAGTCGGTTCCCCTATTGGAGAATTTGGCGAGGAAAGTCATCCAACAACAGTTTTGGAACGATAACAAGCTCAAAAGAGCGATGTAGTAGTATGACTTGTGGTCAGGTAATGCCTTAGTGGGTGGTTTGTTTTTGAGGTCTCAACTGCTCTAGAAACACGAATTCATGGTCATGTTTGATGCATTGGAAAAAACATTCGAGAAGCAAAGCCCTCGCTTCATGAAATCTGGCCTACAAGCTACAACGAGGGTTTTAGGTTTTCAATTGGAAGAATGAGTCAAGCGCACAGGATATGCTATTTTGGACATGTTGAGTTTATCGAACATGGACTATTCATTATTGAGTTTAGAGGGGCTCTCATCAGGTGTGCCTCCACAGTTGTCTACTGGTGAACAGTGTACAATGATTGCTTCGCAGGGTTTCTCTTTTGAAACTGGTCAGGGACGTGCTCATGGAGTGTCCATGATGTTGAGTGGAGATACTGTTGATTCGGGTTGGTTAACACCTCATAAAGGTAAACAAATTCGTGCTTGGGAGCCAGTGACAAATGCATGGGAGCCAATGACACATGTTGGGTATCTAGAAGCTCCGGGGTTGGCAAGTAGGTTTGGCTGGGAGGCTACACCACAACCCCGCATGACTGTTGGCTGGGAGACTACATAACGACCCTCGGGTGATCAGGTATCTCCACAAGTAGCGGATTGGGAAGAAATGGAGGAGTAAAACTTTGATAGCTCCATTTTTTTGGATATTTTGTACTGAGGATCAAACTTTGTCAGATTTGGAGAAAGATTTTGTATCTTGATTGCTCAAACTATGTCGTCAGGGGAGAAATTGTTATCTCTGAATTGTATGTTGGGCAATTATTTCGTCGATATAAGTAAAATTGTAAATATCGATGACAATTTTTTTGTATTTAGTGACGATTCTGGGTTTTCTTACTGGTTCTTTCCGGTTGAGCTTTTTTTAATCATCTTTTTTAAAACATAATATATTCAGTGGCTTGTCCACTTTTTGCAAAAGAAATAAAAAATAATAATTTCATTTCATTAAATAAAATTTGCATATAATTTAATAATTATTTATATATTTATAATTTAACATTAATAGAAAAATCATTTATTAGTTTATTGATAAAATAATATAATATACAAAGTAATATAATTAGAATTAAAGTATGCTATTATTATAATCTAATATAATACCATAAATAACAAATTAAAAATTATTTATAATATATAATATATATATATATATATATATATATATATATATAT